>LNGK01000010.1:739044-1301154 GCA_001510575.1 Knoxdaviesia capensis | reverse complement strand
CCCCCCCCTTCCCCAAGACAATATTGAAGAAATATCTGTGAAAGCAAGATATGTCCCCATTTGAATGCCTCACCGTAACTTCGCGCGGGAGGCATCTGCCAATGGCATTGGAGAGGTTGTTTCTCTCCCAGCCATGCCGGTTCCCGCCAGGCAAACAGACCACAGAGTGTAGCCGGCCGGTGTCAGTTGACAACTACTCACCAAACGAGAGAACAGACGGCCTTTCAGACCTCGCATCGGCCCAGAGCAATGTTGCATCCGCGCCAGACGGGTAGCAAATGGCCAGATTGGAGACGGGAGGGGAAGTGTGCACCCGTCAGGCGAGAAGGGTCTGCGAGACAACTCAGAGTGTGAGAGATGTTCGAGAGCGGTGGAAGCGTCTGGCTGCTGGGAGGGTTGTGTTGTTCGTGGCGAAGTTCACCCTGCAATCTCTAGACGACATGGGAACTGTGCTGGCGGACGCAGGATATTGGGCAGATGCGCAGTCCGACTGGAGTGTGCCGGACCTGATGTGATTAGAGCCAGGGCGTCTAGCTCAGGGGGCCATACGAAAACAGGCTGGCGCATTGAGGAGGATCACAGGCTGGAATACCGTCTCGTAAGGAATCTCAAAACCAATCGCGAACAGAAACCAAGGTCCAGGCCAGCACAGAACTATCCAGCACAACTCCCGCGGGGGATGTATGTGTCACACCCCTTTCTTTGAGGCCCATCCAACCCACCCCAGTCATCCACCGCCGCAATCAGGCACAACACACACAGACACAGGGTCCCGCGGGTAACAAAAAGAAAAAGCAAGGAACACATAGCTGCAGCCCTGCGTGCAACGTTGCAGCAACCACCGTTGACACCAGCACCAGCCCAGACCGCCATCCACAGGCTGCATCGAAAAGAACAGTAGGCCACCTCCTCTAAGTATGTGGCGTTTTGTCAGTGATGCAGCGGGAAACTTCTGTTGCTTTTTCCTTTTGACAGGTGGTACAGGTGGCACGCCTGGGCTTTTGGGGCCTGATGGGGGAGGACGATTGACATGCCCGGTTTGGAAGAGACGCATGCAGGGGCGCAAGATGGACATGTTTTTGGGGGTGGCAGAGAGAACATACGAGAAGCGGGTAGAGGGAAACACACGCGAAGACAACCACGTATCGGCTCATGTGTGGTCAAGCGAGCGTGCAAGCGAGAGTTGGAGAGAGAGAGCGAGAGCGCGAAAGAAAGTGCACGAACGCGTGTCAGGCGGAGAAGGAAGAAGAAGAAAACCACGCCACGTCAAGCTTTCTTGTCCTTTGTTGCTGTTCTGTTCTGACGAGTCTCTCGCCTGTGTGTTGGTAACCGATCCGGGAACGCCCTAGATACAAGCCCTGTAGTTCTAGAACTTAAGGACGTGTATGTGCGAGCCTTCTGTTGATGCCTGATATACTGCTTCGTGAAGAAGCTGGCTTGAAGGAGATACGGATGAGTGCGAAGGAGCCCGGAGAAAGTTCCTGACATGAGATTACCTCTAGCGAGCTCCTTCCCCCCATGTGCTAGCTTGGACCGGACGGGGGCCCGATGCCTCCCGGTGATTTCCGCGCAGGAGAAAGGACAGGCCGAGAGATTGGGAGAGGGAATGAGAACGGCCCAGACTGCACCTTCCGCGTGAAGGTTGGTGGCGGCAGCGGTTGAACTCTGCTTGACCGGAAGTGAGGCAGCCGTTGCGTATAGCCGGAAGTGACAACACTCTGCAGCCACACAAGACCAACGCAACCGGGTTCTTTCGACGCTTTCTACTCACAAGGACTGTTGGACGGCCAGACACACCCGCGGATGCAGGGCTGTGGTTGGAGTGCCGCAAGAAAAGAAAAAATGCAGGTCAGAGAGGCATGTGTCACAGATGCTCGGCCGCGAGGGACTCTGCCTGCGTGGCCGCCGTGTGTGTGTTGTCTGCTGGTCATCCTGCTACCGAGTTGGGCCGGCCCCACACACTCTCTGGATATGAGTGAGTGCGGTGACAGCCCAGTGTACGGGCTGCCACACTGCACTTGCTAGCCACGGCTCAATCTCTCTGGTGGTGGTGGTGGTGGTGGTACCTGGGGTTGCAGATTCACACGACATGGAAGAAACCGGAAGAGGAGGGCGCCACCAGGAACAAACATGCATTGGCGCGAATGGGACCGTGTGAGAAAGGAAAAGGCACACTTTGATCTCCTGGTTCGCTGGCAGCATGTGAGAAGTCACAGCCGGCAAGAGTGGGAGCATTGGCGGGGTGATCATATGTGAAGAGAAAGAAAAGAAAAAGACACGAAGCCAGATCAGAGAGGCGTGGACAGCCGAACTAGGCGGACCCTGGATCTCCTTCTCACTTGGAAATTACTCTGCCCCAATCGCTCTTTCCCACTCTAAAATGGCCGCACCTCATCCGATCGCTCCTTCCCGGACTTCGCGCCTTCCCTCGAGGAACTTGTGTGTGTGTGTGAGTGTGTATACTTCATATGTCGCGTTCATGTGCGTGTATTTTGATCCCCAAGAGACTAGTGAGTTCGACTCGCGGCACGTTGATTCAATGATTTTCTGACAACCGCTGCTTCGAATCACCGCGATGATGGCTTCTGGGGTGTGGATGTGGGCTTTTTTTTTTTGTTCTTTTTGTGCTTTCCTTTTTTTTTGCTTTGTTGTGCAGGCCCAGATTTTCCGCAACTAGCCGGGGCTCCATACACCCTCCTGTACAGGACAGACTCCATTTCGCGCCCCGGATCAGAGGTTTGGCTGGCTGTCTCCATTTGTTTGGGTGATCTCTTTCGTCTCTGGGACCCCATGCCAGTTGGAAACCTGGAAACCCACCCATATTGCGACATGCAGTATAATATTTTTTTTTTTCAAGACACGGGAAGTCCCTTATACTCGCGGGGCTTAGTAGTTAGTGGGTTGGTACTTGGTCGCACTCGTCCTGGTGCTTTAACTTGACTTCATGCGTGGGCTTACCACCATTGCTCTAGATACGTTGTGATGGACCCTTTGGGTGGAGCTGCAGGGTGACTTTGCAGACTTGTGTGTGTTTTTTAGAGTTTCTTTTCTTAGTAAAACCAACATTTACAAAAAAAAAAAAAAGAAAAAGAAAAGAAGATAGAGGGTGCCCATTTCGGCCTAATCAAGGCCATCGTCACATCGCAACCCAGACCACCCCTCGGCTGTGTCCTGTCTCTTCGCTGAGGGACTCTCCTCTGCCTCGCTCCGGTAATTTTTTCAATATATTTTTGATTTTAGCTTCAAAACTTTTTACCTACATCCACACATGCAGCCCACTCACCCACCACCTGCCAGTCATCACAGCTCCATGCATATGTGCCGTCATGTCCACCTGAGTCTGATGGAACCCTATGCCCACAAGATGGATCGGAGTGTGACCACCATCGGATGCAGCACTTGTATCATGTATGCAAGTATGCATGTGCGTTTGTTCATAGCGAAGTTGGGTTATGCTAGCAGCTCTCTGCGTTTAGTGTGTGTGTGTGTGTGTGCGGTTCTTTCTGACTTGGCCATCCCAGGAACCGCGCCAGCTCACTCGCTGTCCATCCGTTGACAAACCTACGTGGCCGGGCAGTGAGGCTTAGATGTACTGTACATATACTACACCGGCATTCTGCTGAAGTCTGCGAGAAGAGTTATCAGCACAGGAAAGCAAGCCAGCCAAACAACCACGAAACAGTGTTGGCCTTTTCGGTGGCCGGTTGGGAATTCACACACACGAGCGTTTTCGGGGTTTCCATGCGTTGGCCGCCAACGCCCGTTTTTCTTGCCCTGTCTGTTCGGGGGTTTTCTTTCTTGTGTTCGTTGGCACTTGTATATCTTTGGTGATGCTCTATCAAACCACCGTTCACGCAGGGAGAAAGAACAAATCAACCCAGCGCGACGGCGAACGGCGGGAAACGAGTCCAAACACCACCCCCTCTTCTTCGAAAAAGAAATATACGTAAAAGCCAGAAAAAACGAAGTGCAAAACGCTGAAAATACAAAAGAACCCCGTATCTAGCGCTCTGCATCAAAAGGAAGTCCGGTCGGAGTCACCGGTGGCTGGTTGCAATAGCCGTCCATATGGCGTTTTCTTCCCTCTTGTGATGTTGATAGGGAACCTTGCTGCCAACGATGTCTGTTTGTGCACCGGCCCGAGAGTGAACTGGAGAGCTGTCAAAAGGAAGTGTTCTAGGCTGAACAGTGGATTACGAGGAGGTTTCGGAAAGAAAACGTCCGGAGGAGGAGTGTGCGTGGTTTTTCTGCTAATATATAGAGAAAAAGGAAAGGCAAGGTCGAGACCCAAAAAAGCAAGTCGTACAGGGAGAGGGAGAGGGGCCACCGGCGAAGAGCAGAGGTGCAGACGGCTCGTGAACGGCGATCCGGGTTGCTTTTTTTTTTTCTTTCTTTTTTGCTGCTTTTTGTCTTCTTGTCTGCTCCTCCGTTTGGAATGTCCAGCCTTTGGGCCTTGCTTCTTCCCGCTTGACTCATATCTGGTTTTTCTTTTCTTTTCTTTTTTTTGCAAACCACACCCGATCGTCATTTAGGCCCAACCATCAACCACCACCACGGAAAAAAAGGAAAAAAAAAAAGGAAACATAGCCTCGGACCGACACACACACCTGCGTGAGGATGCCACGTCGGAACGCAGCTCGACACCAGGTTCACGAAGCAAACAGATTGGCGGACGGTCCTCGTTGTGACGAAAAAGTCCCCCGCCCCGGATCGGTGCGTGAGAGCTGGTATCAGGCAACAGCAGCAGCAGGAACTGGATTGCTGGTGCCGGCCTGGCCCAGCTGAGCATTCGCTCGTGTATACGGTTTTCTGGACACACTGTTGAATGGGAGTGTGCATGGTCCCCGTTATTGCTGTCCGAATATGCCGCTCGGTAGCCGATGTCTGTGTCCTGCGTCTTCTGCTTCTGGACAGTCTGATATCCGGGACATAAACGGTCTGGTGTGCTTTTGAGTGTGTGCAGTCTTTCACTCACATACCTCGGATACTGGCTCTGACTCCAGTCCATATAAAACTGGGAGCCGTCTCCGAAGTTTGTGCTACAGTTGGGGGGGAATCTTTTCTTCAGTTTTCAGTTGCCAGTGGTTGAGAATGTAAGTCCAATTTTCCTCCCTCCTCCGCCCACGATAAGCCGTCTGTCTAGCTGTAAGTGGCCTCCCCCGCCCAACACCCTCGCACACTCGCTAGATAAGTACAGTACGATTGTCGTGTAGATGTGATTCCAAGAGGCGGTTGGTTCCAGCAACCCCTTCTCGCTCTTTATTAGACGCAAGCGACCTTGGCTTCCTGCTGGTGCTGCCGGTTTCCACATACCTTTTTGTGTTCTCGCCGCTTCTCTCTTCTGGGTTAACCCTATTTCACGTATTTCACCCCCGGTCTCCACAGCTCGTGCATATCTTGCCCGCAGCCGCCGACGTTTGTTCCTGGAAGTACGCGGTAACCCGTATACTGAAGATAAACGGCGTAAAGGGGGGGCGTGAAAGAAAAGAAAAGAAAAGAGAACAAAAGAATCGCGGCGGAACTGGGCCTCTTTTCTTTTTTTCTTGTTCGCCGTCCTCTCTTTCTCTTCCTTGTAATGCCCAGACTCTTGATCCCAAAAGCTGACTGGGTTTCATGCTTTCTTATGCCGTGTGGTGCCCGTCCTCACACACCCGTGTTGTTGCTGCTGCAGGAGTATTTCTTTTTGGTTATGTGTGTCGTGGGTTTGCGGTCTCTGGCCTAACACACCCCCCCGGCCCTATATGAGCTGCTTGTCCCAGCATATCATCGGAATCCTACGATGCTACGGCACTACTGCGGTTCCGGGCTAATAGATCGCGGAGGAGGGGGGGGAGGGGGAGGGGGAAATGGCAGCGGCGGATAATGTTGCCAGGGTGTGTTGTATGCTGTGCTCCGTAGGGTAAACTTGCATGGTGGCATAGGGTCAAACGGAGGACTAGGGGGGGAGATATCATTCTTTCTTTTTTCTCTTCTCTTCCTTTGGGATGTTGAGCGTGGATGGCCAGGCATTAGAAGCAAAAGAAACGACGAAGGCACATTACAAGAGCAGAAGAAGCAGGATATTTTCGTACTGGTACTATCCACAGAGTCTCTCGACTGGCAGGGGGAACGGACCAACGAGGCACGCCGGGCAAAAGCAATCCGGCGGCCGACCCGAGACAGAGAAAAAAAACACCCCGTTTCTTCTTCCTGTCCGTTTTCCTGCTCGTATCACGAAGAAGGAAGCGAATGAAGGAATCCAAAGCCAGAAACGCAGAGTTTTCTCTCTCCCACGGTCCTCCCCCTATTTTCCAAAACTTGCTTCGTTTTCCCCGGCCCGTTTCTTTTCGCGTTTGGCCTCTGTGGTTTATATTTCTACGTTTTTATCTTCCTATTTGGTTGCTTCTGCGGTCGGTACTTACTACCCACACATGCCCTCATACCGCCCCGGAGGTTTTCTTTTCTGGGGTGGTGTATTTTCCGTGGTCTTCCGCTGTTCGTGGTGGGACCTGGCGAGAGGGCCGTGGGAACTGAGAGTAGGATTTGATGTGTGGGTTTGCCATATTCGGGAACGAGGGTTAAAATCAAAGTGTAGATGTTTTTCCAAGGCAGAAAAAAACAAGAAAAGAAGCTTATCTCCAACCGTCCCCCCATTGTGGAGATGAGTGATCCCAACGCCGTCCAGGTCCAGCAAGCCCACTTACACGCCTCCGGCTTAACTGGGACACCGCCAGAAAAAGAAGCGTTCATCCCACTTTTCGGGCTGAGTCTCGTTCGTTTGTGGTTTTATTCCGCCTCTTTCTGCTTAATTTAACTTCCGATGTCCGGTAAATTTGATTTCTTGCCCCATTCGTTTCCTCTTTCTCGTGTGCGTTTTGCATACCCTGTCCCGAGGACGCACACTAAACCGGAAGCCGAGTGTGGTGTGAGGTGTAAGTCAGGCTCATAAAACGAACGAAGGATTGACACAGAGCAAATCCCCAGCACCGCAAACAAAAGAGTCAGGAAAATGTTGGAAAATGTTTGGGTATGGTGCGTTTTGGAATAGGAAAGTCTGTTCCCTGCTGTGCCGTTTTTCACTTCTTCTTTTCTTCTTCTTCTTCTTCTTCTTCTTCTTCTTCTTCTTTCAAGAGCTCGGGGGTGTTTTTGCCATCTCAGTTCTCGCTACGAGCTCGCCTGTTCTCTCCTCCCGCCCCTCAGCCTCGGGTCTCGCTACCCACGATCTCTCCCCTCTCAAGGAACACGTACGAGAGAAAATTCTCTCGCGGGGCACTGCCGCAGCCCACGGCCCTCTCTTTCTCCTCCTGTTTCGTCATCGGCCGGGGATTCTCCCCTCTCTCTTCCTTTCGCTCTCGTCTTGTGTTGAAGACCAGTCGGGAATGGCACTTCCCACATCGCTCGTAGGATGGGGGTCACAAACCGGGGGGGGGAAGGGGTCGATCTGGCGGTGGGAGCGAAGACTTGAATGATAACCATAACGTACTGGCATCCCACGCAGCACGCTGTTCCCCCATTTTCCCAGCCCACCAGCTCCGAGGAAAAGCTTTTATTTTTATTTTTTAGTCTTTATTTTTTAACCCTGGACCAGGCCGGGGGTTGTTCATCGTCGGTGGGTTCTGTGAAGAAAAGAGGCACATGCCGGCACAGAGAGAGGCCGATTTCGCTAGAGATGCGTGCGAGTGCGCGGGTTGCGTGCGTGGAGTGAGTGTATGTGCTCGCGGCACGCTGTGCAGCCGCGGTGAGACAGGCCAGGGCCCGCAACGGCGATGTTCCTTTTTTTCTTCTTTTTTTTTCTTTTGTGGTGTGTTTCTTTTTGCTGTCGCATCTCAGCCAGGCAGGTTTGAATACCCTGCGTCCCCCAACAGAAGCAAGCAGAGCGAGCAGAAGGTGAGACTCCTATATATCGTGTTTTTCTTCTCTTCTCCCGGGCCCGGGGAAGCAGGGAGGCCGACCAAGCTGTGCCAACCCGGCCTGTGTTGTGTGTTCGGATATGTGCATTGAGCAGCAGCGTTTGCGTGTTTGCCTTTTTTTTCTTTCTTCCTTTTGATGTGTTTGAAAAGCTTCGTCTGCCCTCCCTCGACGGCTGGCGAGATTGAAGCCCCTGAGAAGCACACGAACGGTATTTGCGTCTTCTTGTGCTCTTTGCGTTCTCTCTGTCTCGTGTTGTCAGGAGTTCAGGAGTTTGCTAGGAGCGTGCGAATTCCCAGACGCTCAATGCGATGCTATACCGGTCTGTCGGGACAGCTTTAGCAGAACTCGCTGTTGTGGCCTGCAGGTTCCGTTCGTTGTTTGGCGCAGGCCAGGGCAGGGGGGGGTGTATGTGGTGCCGAAGCAACCCAGCATGTTTGTCGTGGTAGTGGGTTGGGAGAGAGCCGTGGAGTTGGGCTGAGACGGCCTACATAGAACACTATACCGAAGGAGAAAGGGCTCTAGCGAAGAGAGAGGAGAGAGAGAGAGAGAGAGAGAGAGAGAGCAACGGCCCCAGGGTCCCCCCCTCCTCCCTATCCCCAGGCCCTGGATCTCCCACAGAATGGGACAGGTCAATTCTGGCAGTGCTGGGTGTTCCTCGTAGCTGGAAAGTCTCCTGCAGCTAGGAAAAGCGAAGCCCTGTTCCGTTGGGCTGGGGCAGAGAGAGAGGCAGAGACACTTGCAATATGTGTAGGGCACTGGTTCCAGGGCAGGAAAGCAGATCCAAGTATTACAACCACCACCCGTGCTTGCTAGGGGTGTGCGTGCAGTGAGGTGAGGTGTTTGGATGGACAGACACACACCAGCAGAGAACAGAAAAAAAAGAAAAGAAAAAAAAGGAAGCATTGAAGGGGTACCCCCCTCCCCTAGCTAAGGCATCCTCTTTCTTGCCAGCTCGACCTGTCAGTGCTACCTGCTGTGTTTCTTCTGTCCAACAAATGCTTGTACGTAAATCTCTCTCTTCTCTCTCTTGTCTGTGTTTCTGCTTCCCTTGCTTGTGTGTGTGTGTGTCTCTCTCTTGCTCGATACTTCGTTTTGCTGTAAAGTCTATATATCTCGACCCTTTCCCCCCCCGTCTTCTTCTTCCAAATCTTTCCGTCTCTCTTCTCTCTCTCTCTCTATTCCTCATTCCAATCAACATCATCTTCACTCTTTCCATCCTACTGATCCCATCATCCCACTCTTGTACCTTCTTCTTGTTGTCTGCTGCTTCGTCTTATATACCACTGCTGTTTTCTTCCTTCGTCCATCCCTTCTCTCTTTTGCACTTTTTCTACTGTGTGGAAACTCCCGTCTACTCACTCTCTTTTCTCTCACTCTCTCGCCCAGGGTTCCTTGAGTAACTTCAGCTGTCAAGAATCCTCCCCTCCAAGATACCTCCCAAACCCCACGCTTCTCTCGCCCACGCCTAAAACCTCGCCTGACTTGGCCTCATCTCTCTCGCCCGTCTTACGACTTTTCTGCACTCTCGCCTTCACATCGCCCGTCTCAGCCACCTCTCTCTCTCTCTTTTCCCACCCACCCATATCTCCCTTCTCTTCACCATGTCTTCTACTTCGTCCAGCTATAGCGGTGGTGCTTCTCGGTGGCAGGAGCTTCTCGAAGGTAAGGAACCGCCCTCCATCGCGTGCTTAACATCGCTTCTTCGAGCTCATATACTGACTTCCGCCGCAGAAGCTTGCCGGGACGCCCACATCCAGTACCCGCACTTCCAGATTGTGTCTGACAGACGAGGTTAGTTCAGTCTCCTTCTTCTTCTTTTCTGTTTCCCTGCCCTTCTGTGTCGGTCGGTCCTCGGACGCTGTGGCTTCGAGTTCGCTGGTCGCGTGCTTCGACGCTGCAATATTTCTCCCTTGCTCAGACAATGCCGTTACACCGGACATACCCATAATTCCGAACACCGTCTCCTAAGACCACGCCCGTCCCTAACATGCTTTCTTTTTTCTCCTTAGGCGGCCGGACTGCCTGGTCGAGCCGGGTGATTGTCAACGGCACCGCCATCTCGGCCCGCTTCTGGTACGACGGCAACAACCTCAACAACGCCAAAGAGGATGCCGCCGAGATGGCCCTGAGCTATCTCAACAACCATGCCTCGACCACTCCCGCCTGGTAGACTAGCACCGGACTGTTCCGGTCTCGGGTGTTTTTCATGCTCTCTTCCACGTCGTCTCAGCTCCATTCCTCTCCAGATTCTTATCCATCCTCGTATTTCCCAATCCAGCCACTTCCCAAATCTCGCCGTTTGATCAACAAGTCCAATTTAGTTGTTCTCCCGTCTTGGGACGGCCCATCACTTCCAAGAAAAGAAAGAAGAAAAACAAGCAGCAGTGCTCGACTACCCCGGATGTGCACCCAGTCAAATCTGGTTCTCGATTCCCCTGCCGTTTCTTCCATTTCCCTGTCTTTTTTTCTCTGCGTTCCCTTCATTCGGGCTTCCGACGGCCTGAGTGTCTGCCTTTTTCTTTTTCCCTTTACTCTCTGGGATTCTCAACCATGGACGGCTCTCTCGTGGGACCGTTTCGACATGCAGGATTTTTTTTCTTTTCCCCGGATTGATGCGGTCTGAGAGTTGGACAAATCCGAATTGGGTGGTTCTCCCTGGGGCCCTGCTGACGACACAGCTGACGATTCACGAGAAAGTCCAAGCTACGACAGGTTTCTTTCTTTTTCCCCTGGAGCTCTTGGAAGAGGCACGAGAAACACGCGCTGATCCATCCAGTCCATGCTTTTTTCTTTCCTTTTCGTTTCTCCCTTTTTTGGTCCATTTTTGTGCCTTTCTCACCTTTTTTGCCTGCCCCTTGTCAAAGCCCGTCCATCTAGCCCTTTTCTTTGCTTTTCCTTTTCTGTTTGCCCTTTAGTGCTTTTCTATCCTTGTCAAACGGTGTTTCAGCTCTTTCTGTCTCCAGAGAAGGATGGTCGATACGTTTTTTTTTTATGGATGCGTGGTTTTTATCTGGTCAGTTCTTGGTTTTTTTTTTCTGCTTTTTTTTCATGGTTTCTTTTTTTTCTGTTGGAGGGAACCAAGGGGGCTTGAGTGAAATGGGGTTTCCTTCTGCTTCCATTTTTTTTACGTCCTCTTTTCTTATGTTTCTTTTTTTGAACTTTTCAACGTTCCTTTTTGTGTCTTGTACGATCTTGTACAATACCATTTGGAGTTTGGGGAAAGTCAAGCAAAAGAAATGAGAAAGACTTTTCATTTTACCACAAGAGTTGGGCCGAGGGGGGAAAGGGAGGAAGAGAGACGGAACAGCAGAGACGAGAAGTTACCAGCCAAGCCAAACCCTCTCTTTCTGGTGTGTATTTTTTTTTCTTGCTTCCTTTTTTGTATCCCCCCTGAGGTGCCAACCCAAGCCACGCGGCACAGAGAAAAAACTTCGTTGTTGTTCCTTTTTTTTTTTTGGTTCTATTTCAGAGTTGTTACCTTTTGTTTTTCTTTCTTTTTTTGGGAGGGGGAGCGGGGGGCGAGGGGAGTTGTTCTCTTTTTTTGCCTTTTTTTTGGTTCTTGGTTTTTGTTTTTTCCCCTTTAGATATTATACTTAACGCAGGCGCTTGCAACAGCACATTTGTTCTTTCTTGTCTCTTTCTAATTTTGAAGTGCGGTTAAACTACTACATGCTTGCGAGGTGACGTGTGGGTTTGGTGTGTGACACAAGAGGTCTCTCGGAGGAGGGCCGGCTACGGGCGGGGGGTGTGCTCGGCGGTTGACGGCCGTAGGCTCCGGGACGTGGAGCGGGGGTTGTTGTGTAACGGTGGAAATCTACGGAGTGTTGGTGAGAGGACTTAGCGGAATTTAGGCGGAAAGGTTAGCATGAGAGTTGTGGATTTCCTGCAAGTGAAGGAGAGAGAGAGAGAGAGATGGAAGAAGTAATAGGGAGTTATCCATTTAGGGGCCGTTTTCTCTTTCTTGGGGGGTATGTGTGTGTGGACGGGTTGAGCTGAAGCGAGTGAGTCGAGTTGAGAGTGAGTTGAAGTGGTCCCCGTGCTTGTTTCCTTTCGGGTGTTAGTTGCTTGTTAGTTGAGATGAAGAAAAACGGGGACGTTGCGCCGTTGCACTACACCATACACCATACCACAGAAACACAAGCCCAGGCACTTTCTCTCTCGCTCGCTCGCTAATGAAGCCGAAAAACACGGAGGAGTTGTGTGAGTGAGTGTGTGAGTATGTGTGAGTATGTGTGAGTGAGTGCTTGGGAGAATGTTGGGGGACAAAAGAGGTGGGTGGGGTGTGTTCCTATCCCTTCTGTTTTCCCCTGTCAGAAGACACTATGTCGATCTAGACGAGAGAGAGAGAGAGAGAGAAACAGGTATCGACTTGCATTGTCTGAGACACGCGGTCACGATCGGCGAGCTGGATAGGAGGATGAGGCTCCCTGGGGAGTCAGTCTCACCTCTCAAGATTTTCTTTTTCTTCTTTCTTTTTTGTTGTTCTTTTTGCTGAGGGTGCATATGACCGCGAGACACGGCGCGCGAGAACCTGACTCCTCAGTGGAGAAATACAGCGAGAGAAGAGTGGATAAGTAAGTGGATAGAGTGCAGATCAACCAGGCCGGGCCGAGATTGCAAGGCGAGGGAAAAAGGTGCCAGCAGCGCCAGTGCCAGAGAGAGAAGAAGCAAACGAGCAGCACAAAAAGGAAGCAGATGGGCCAGTCTCGGGACGAGGTACGGTCACAGGCCGCAAGCAAAAGGGAAAAAAAAAAAATAAAAAAGGCTCCATGCGGCGGTGTCTGTCCCAGCGAGGAACAACGGGACTGGGCTTACACGGGCGGGATGCAGATTCATGCCGTCCTGGCGACAGACGGGGGCTGAGGATCTGGCTCTCTCTTGACTTACGGGGGTAGTTGTCCAGTATAAGCTACGAGTGCACGCCTGGTTTTCCTGTCTCTCGCTCTCTGTCTCTCGTGTAAGTCCGGGCCTGGAGAGAAGCCAATCCTGTCTGCGTTGGCCTTGCAGGCCGCCGCTGAGTCCGGGTCCTCCTGCACTGCAACTCTTATACCTACAAGCCGTTAGTACAGTCGTACCCACGTATTATGTTCAGTATGAGTGAGTGGGTGGGAACCGGTGTTTGCTTGTCAGGCAGGGATCAGGGGCCCATCTCCACGAACTGCTTTTTTGTTTTTGTTTTTTCGGCGTTTCTCTTTGACGGGGGAGGGGGGCGTTCTTTGGTACTGGTTATGTAAAAACAAAATAAAACAAAGATTAAAAAATATATATAACGCTTTTCATAAAAACCAGCAGAAGCGCCACCCAGATCTGGAACACCCAGCGCACCCAGCCAGCAGCACCAGACACAAAAGCGGTGGCTGGCGGGGTGCGACTCCGGACCGAGCTGTGTGTGTGGCCCTGGCCCTGGGGATGGTGTCTGTCTGGTCTCACTCTCCCGACGGACTGTAACTGAGGGGCGGGAGGAGTTTTGGCGTCTGTGGCGTGAGGCGTGGTGAGGTTCGCCTGTTTGGACGCCGGGAACCCATTGAAGAGTCCACGGTGTACTGTACATGAAGACTGCATGCAGAATGCAGACGTGCCCCGCCCCCCGGGGGGGTGGAGTCTCCGGCCCCCGCGGTGTGCGCGCTATCCACATTGCTGCTGCAACTGTCGTCAACTCAACTCGACGTGGTTTACGGCCAGGGCTGGCGGTCCATCCTCGAGGGCCAACCATGGCCTCGCAGGACAGAGGAGCGAGGGAGCTGGCGGAGTGGCCGTTGACCAGTGGGACAGACACGCACCAAGCATCTCCAATTTTCTTCTTTGGTTCTCTCTTTTTTTTTTCCCGGGGTATGATAATTGGGTGAATGTTGGGTTTGGAGAAACCTGGGTGTGGAGCCGGGGAGAGACGGGCTATGCTTTCCCCTTGGTTTGAGAGAGAGAGAGAGAGAGAGAGAGAGAGAGAGAGAGAGAGAGAGCATTGAAGAAAAAGAGGAGCCGGTGAACCCCAAGTCAAGGCTCAAGGAGTGGAATGGCTGTTGGAGGGAGACAAAACAGTTTTCGAGATATAGGCATGGACGTATCATAGCACGGGTACTAGCACCGTCCGTGAAGCCCGCGGACGGCGGAAGAGGCACAAGGACAAACACAGCAGACGTGCCAGGGCTCCGGGGTGTTGCTGTTGGAGGCTGGAGAGCCCATCGCCCGGACCCAGCCCGATCGATCCCGCGCCGGAAGGTCCTCACGGGGTTGTTCCTCCACGGTGTCGAGTTTCTGGTGGACGAGAGAGAGTCTGGGGGGGTCCGTCCGGCTCCAGACACACTCCAAGACAAACACCAGCAAGTGTGTGTCCTCCGGACATAGTTCCCACTTTTACCTCCGTGCAGGATTTGCTTCGGCTCGCTGACTTAAATCTTTCCCTCTCTGAAAAACTCCAGTACTCCAACGAGGTGTTTATCTGCACGTCCTTTTTTTCTTCTTTTTTTTTCATCTGTCCATTTTCATCTGCCCACTTTCTCTCGGTCTGATACCGCCCACACACACGCTCCCGGGGAACCCATACTGCATCTCCCCATGCTTCAGCTCCCCTTTTCCACAGCAGCCAATCGCGGCGGCAGACGGCCCACTTACACGCACGCCTCGTTGATTCGTGAGCCTGCTTCGCTTCACCGCATCCTGCGGAAAATATGATGTGTCTGCTTTTTCTTTTTTTCTGGTCTCTTCAGCGAGCGCAGTGCAGGTGCCAGCTAGCTGGAGGGGGGCATGATCGACGGCGCTATGTGGTGTGCCAGTCCGTGGAGTCGGGAAGCGCAGGGAAACGATGATGCGGGCTAGACGTGCAGGAGGTTTGGTGCTTCTCGCTTCTGGGGGGGGGAAGGGGGGGCTCTCGAAACGTGGACCAAGAGAAACGAAAAATAAAAGGCCGAAGAGATACGGGAGAGAAAGTTGGACGGAGAACCAAAAAAGATACAGGTCAGAAAACCACTCTCTCTTCATTACCGAGCCTGGAACCCCCCCCCAGCTGAGGGCAAGCTAAACCCAGTTCGCACGGATTTCTCGCTTATGTGCTTTCCCTCGCCGTCTTCGACCGTCTATCTATCTGTCTACAGATTGTGCCTTCTCGTCGTTCCATGAAGTAAATTGCGGCATCTTGCCACTTGATCATCATCATCCTCCTCCTCCTCCTCGCATGGGAAGAAAGCCATAGGTGGAGGTTGTTTGTTCCTCTCGCGCCCCCCAGCTCTCGGCCCTCTTCCCACTAGTCGAAATAGGCCGCTATCTTCCTGCGTTAGAGCCTAGCCGTCCGTTCGGGACATGAGACTTACGCGTTGCCAAGCGGGGATGGGCTAGCCACGCAGCCTAAGCCGGAGCTGTATGTAAATACCGTGGGCGAGCGGAAACAAGCTTCGGTCACCAGCCAGCGCGGAACGGGGTAAGGCGCCAGGAATATACAGTATACTGAACACTACTTGTATCGTGTGTGCCCGTTGCGAGGAGTTGCAGAGAGATAGAGAGAAGAATGAGGACTTGTGTTTTTTTAATTCCCTGTTTCGGTGGGATTTTCTTGGCCTGTCGCTTATGCGCATGGGGTTGTTGGGACTTGGGGAGCAGAACACCCAGGCGGCGAGGGTGGCCCCATGGGACATGTTTCCCAGCGCTGTGGCCCGGCCGGGTTATGGGTAGGCGAGGAGGAGGCGAAGAAAAGAAAAAAAGAAAATGCGGCCTGTCGTCACTGTCTAGGACCGGGGACCAGCAGTGAAAGCGAATCGTTTGTTGTCTCTCTCACTACATCCTCCGCGGGATATCAACCGCCAACACAGTGACCAAACCCGCGTCTTCCCCCCAAAATGGAAGCCCTGGCAGAATATCTAGGAACGAGTCTGAACGAGCAGGCTCAAATACCACGGTGTACGTGGACCAAAAGCCCTCACGTGGGGTTGTGGCCTCCCCAGTGCCTCCGCCCTCCACTCCACCACGCAGGCTCGTCATCATTGCCTGCCACCGACTGGATGTCCATGTGGTGTGGTTCGCTGGTCCGGGAGCATTCGCTCTGCCGGTGTTAGCGTAGGAGTGCAGGAGCCCGGCATCGCGCGCACGTCGTGTGATGGAAAAGTGGTGGGATGGACCAAACAGGGTTATAAGATTCGCTAAAAGGGCCAAAAGAGCAGCCAAGATGGAGAGAGCGTGTGGCCGCCAGGGAAACGAGAAGATCCTCACAAGCTCCAAAGTTCCCCTGCCACGCAGGAGAACGGAAACCGGGGGTGGTGTGGGAGAGAGAGAGAAGGCCTCAGAGAAGGAAGCGCACAACCCTATGTCTGTAACAGCCCACTCAGCCCTCTTCTCGAGGAACAAACAAACAGAAGCAGAAGAATGGACCCCCACACGCAGGACATTAAAAGGGGGGGAGGGGGGAGGGGTTCTAGAAGGGGATTATTCATAGCCAGAAGCTATCCCCCACGGCAGACCTCTTGGAAAGGTTTGGGTGTATCACTGGTGTTGACGACGAGGCCGGCCACTCCGAAAAGGAAGCGGAGAAGGGTGCTGCTCCCCAGAGACTTTCGGGAGGGGGGTGGTGGTGTAAGTGTGGGGTGGGTGTTGGCTCGCTCTCTGATTCTCTCGCCCGGACTGGGCATGGTGGGCTGTCCATGTTGGCGAAGGTTCCTTTTTGATTCCCCCCGGCTGTGGTCTGCGGGACACCACGGCCCTCACCAATCTCTCCCCCTTCATATGCTTCGCTATCGGTTCACCAGTGCTGAAAATCGCCAGGTTGGGGGGGGACCGGGCTTGGGGCCGTAGAGCGGCGTCTGCTCTGCGCCGTCGTCCGACGCGCTCGTCACGAGCAGCGCTGCGTCGGCAGATCACCCATGATCTCGAGATGCAGAAATATAGTAGGTGCGTGCGTGGTGGTAGGTAATGGATATGTCCTTCGGAGAATGCCCCCCACGGACACCGGCCTTGCTTTAACCTCAAAAAGTCTGCTGGTCTTCCCTCCCGCATCCCACTCCCTCGATACTACCACGACCACCCCCCTTGGCCCTCCCTCCATTTTCCCTCCCGCCAGCGATCGAGATAACAGCTGTGCGCCGCCCCTCATCTGGTCCTTTTTTCTTTTTCTTCTCTGTTCCTCCTCTCTTTCTCTGTCTCTTCCGCAAACGGCGGGTTGAAGAGACGGCGTGGGTGGTGAAGTGGGATGGGCAGAGTGGGATGGGTTTTTGGAGAGGAGGCCTCGTTTTTTTCTTTTTCTTCTTCCTGATCCTCTCTTTCCCCTCACTCGAGCGATTTTCTTTCTCGCTCACCCTTGGCCAACACTCGATGTGTCGAAATCGGGGAGGGTGGAGGTGTGTGCTGATCCGTCGCGTCGATAAGAGTTAATGCCTCAAGTGCTTCGACACTACACAAACGCACACACACCTTGTGTGGAAGGGGACTTTTTTTATCCTCCTGGGGCTATGTCGCCTCGCACCCCCGACTTATACACGGGCCTACCCGTTGTGCACAACGAACCACACCACGAATCCTGCCTGCGACATCCTCCGACTATAACAAACACGTAAACCCAGATTTCTGTTAGTCGTTTTTATCTTGAGAGATAAGGACCGTTTCTCTATTTCGGTCGTGCACACACACACACACACCCAGCTGGGGGTGTTTTTTTCATCAATTTTTGTTCCCCCCCATGCCACCCCCGGCTCCAAAGAATGCTGGGGGAAAGGAGACGCTATTCAGAGACCTCTCAAGGGCCCTCCTCCGCCGCTGGAATCCAGTCTCGTGCACTCTCTGTAGCTTTACGGCGTGCGGGTTGCATATGTTAGTGCATGTACTATCGGTAAGGTCAAAGTTTTATCCCCCCCCCTTACACCGATAAGGATATCGAGAAGTATCTTTTTTATAGGGCTTTTAGCGCTACTTCTATATAGGTCCTAGAACTAGCTAAACCCCCCCTCTACTTTATATATAGCCCTAATTCTCCGAGGTATTAACTAGATAAGTCGTTTAAGAAAATCCTCTATAATAGCGTCCTATACCCTACTAATATCCTCTCTAAGACGCTAAGTAGCGCTTAGACCTATATATCTATCTTAAAGTTATTTATTAAGGGTACGCTTAATTTTAGCCTAGACGTACTTAATAGGGTTTAAATCTAGGCTATTTAGCGGCTATTCTATTATTATAATACTACGCCGGTCTAACTCTCCTCTTATATACTAAGAGCTATACGCTAGAGCGTTATCTTATATAAAGATAACTCCCTTAGCGCGTCCCTTAGTATCTCCCTTAGCGCGTCCCTTAGTATCTCCCTTAGCGCGTCCCTTAGTATCTCCCTTAGCGCGTCCCTTAGTATCTCCCTTAGCGCGTCCCTTAGTATCTCCCTTAGCGCGTCCCTTAATATCTCCCTTAGCGGCGCCCTACTCTTATATCTAAGCTTTAACGAGAGGGAGGATATACTTATAGTACGCTAGTAAGTTAATCCTCCCCTACACCTTCTACTAGAAGACCTTTAGGCCTTTCTTCGTCCCTTAGAAAGATCCCTAAAGTATCTAACTAATAGCTCCTTTCGATTAAGTAATAATATACGTCTTATTAATCTCTTTACTAGGACGACGCGTTATCTAAACCCTCCCCTTAGCTTTCCTATTCGCTTACGTTTCGTCTAACTATAAGACGCGTTTCTAGTTATTAACGGTTTAATAGAGGTATTATTAAGTAAATTCGTATCGTTTTCGATATGTTTCGGGTGATATAATAGGCTTAACTCGAGTAACGCGTTATAAAAAACCGGCTTTTTAGAGGGCGTATTAGATAGCCTATATAGAATAAGAAAGCCTAAGACGAGGGGCGATCTTATCTTATTTTAGCTATCTATTTTCTATAGATTTTAAAATAAAGGCTATAATAGCTTAGACTTAATTAAGAGAGAGGATAGGGGGTCGTCTAGACCGTAGTAAGACGAATTCGCGGTTAATTTTAATAGTATAACGGACTTAGTTTCGTATAGCGCCTATTTAATCTTAGATCTACTAATTAGAATACCTAGTAGTATAAAAGAGTAGTATAGCGTATCTAACCTTTAAAGATAGGTGAGGTACTATATTAGTTAGTAGGTAGGTAGGAAGGAAAGAAGGAAGTTAGTTAGTTAGTAGGTAAGTAGGAAGGAAAGAAAGAAGTTAGTTAGTTAGTTAGTAAGAAGAAGAAGAAGAAGTATCTATAGAGACGATTTTTTACTTTAATTAAAAAGAGTACTTTAGGGCTAGGGTTTAAAATTAGGTTTAGCGCCAAGGCGTGTGAAAACATACCGTAGTATAGCAGTATGTATATATACTGTAGTATGTACGTGGTTATGCGGCCGGCGATGCGGCCCCGTCTTATTTTCTAGTACCCCATTTCGTTCGCGAATCGGTTTCCTCATCGCTTCGACGGTGCTTTACAAAGCGGACGATTAAAGGATGTTGCCTCCCCACGCCGGTCGGACTTAAACGAGATAACCCCCCAGCGAATAGACTTCTCATTGGGTCCTTAATGTCACGGTCTCGGAATCTGCGCGGTTGCAAGATGATCTCATGCCCCAGTCATCCACCGCAAAGTGCTCCTCATCCCACGATTCTGGCCCGGCTCGGTTGAGTGCATGCAGCGAGGGTTGACGAGAGGAGCATCGACGCTGGGGAAACGGGGCGAGAACGTCCCTTCGTCATGATCTCTCGTCTCTCACCTGTGTTCTCGTGCATCTCTTTCCCAAAGACTCCAGGGGGGGGGCGTGGAGCTCTTCGCGGTGGGAATTTCCCTCTCTGTCGTCGCCTGAAGTGCTCGTTGCCTCTCGTTAGCCCCCCGTGGGTTGTTCCCTCGCGGACATCATAACCCCGAGCAAGAGGAGAACGAAAGAAAACGTGAGTCGTCAGTGGACACGGCGTCTCCAGCACACGCCGATGCCACCCGGCTCCCAGCGTAATCCGGGCTAGCTAGACCAGTCACAAGGTGGTCCAGCACTGGGGCAAGAGACCAACCAACCGCCAAAACGCACTGCGCGGCTGAACCCAATACCACTCCAGCCGTGTAAGTAGATCCTGTGATGCTGTACTGTACTGTAAATACGTGTGGGTCGATGGCGGTTATTCACCTGACCCAAGAAGGCGCTCTCCAATACGAACGAAGAGACGGGTGAGGGGTTTTTGTATTTTTTTTGCTTTATTTTTTATTCTTTCTCTGCTTTGTAGCAACCTCTCTCGGTCAGGCCCAAAGTGGGATATGGATCGGCCTGGTGCGATTTGGGGCTTTTTGCCCTCTCGGTCTCTCAACTGAGCAGACCGGGGGCGACAGGGAGTCGAAACAGCGTCCACACAGGCGTCTGCGCGAACTTTTGGAGAAAGCGCGCAAAGAGGAAGCACGGCACACCACACACTGGTGGACGTTTAAAATTGTTCATGCAGTTCCCGGGTGACTTTTCCGTGTGCAGCCCGGACCACACAGAAAACTTGCATACAGCCCGAAGTTGCTGTGCCCCCCCATACAAGTGAGGAATGCAGCTGGTTGCAAAACACACCACCAGCACGAGGAATGGTTGGAAGGCAGAACCCCCCGGGTCTGGCCGCGGCGTGTGATTGGAAGATTGGCAACCGGTGTTTGTTTGCTGCGATCCTGTCATTCGTGCATCACATATCACACGGTGTTTGCTCGGTCGGAGTCGGCGAAGGTCGTCTTCGCGCATGGCGTGTTTGCTTCAAGATTGCAGATTGGTGATGTGTGACGGCTGATTGAAGAATCCGACAAGGAAAACGGCAGAGCAAAGATGCAGAGAGCATGTGTGGCTTGAAACCTCAACACTGTGGCGTGGCTGAGTCAAGGTGTGGCGCAGTTTGGGGCGCGTGTGTCTGGCCCAATCAAGCCATCGAGGAAACCCGGAGCAGAAGATTTTTGCCCAGCTTGAGAAAAATCGTCAGTCCAGCTACCAACCAACAACGACGACAGTCCATTCCGACTCCACCACACGAATCCATTCCCCGAGAGACGCGCTTTTGTCCTGGATACTACAGCCGGTGCAGTTTCGGAGGCAGTTTTCTTTTACTTGACGCCACAGACACGGAGAGAGATCCCGGAGCCGCCCGACTATGTCTCCCCGGTTGAGGCTGTGGACCGCGTGCCGGGCGCTGGCTGTCCGGCCGCGCCAGCCTGTGACGGCGGCTGTGATGCCGGTGCGGAGGTTCTACTCGGACGACGTGTCGGGAAAGCCGAGCTCAGATAAGGTGAGCGATAGACTGAGCTGCGCTGCGGGCTTGGGGAGGCTGGTTCCCCTGATCCTCCAGCCGGTCCCCACACACGCACACACACACGCACACAAAAGGGGACAGAGAGCTAACAAACGCCGACGTGCCATCATACGCAGCCCGACCCGTTCCTTGCGAAGCATACGCCCGCCGCCACCCCCCGCCAGCCCGAGGCCGACGACCTGCAAGCGTCGCTGGAAGCCATGTTCGCAGAGGTCACCACGGCCGGCGCGCTCGCGGCCGCGGGCCTGCCGGGCGCGCTGACGCCCGAGCAGGAGGCGGTGCTCTTCGCCGAGGGCCGCATCCCGCCGGCGGCGACCGGCAATGCCGCGGTGGACCAGCTGGAGGCCGTCGCGGCGGGTGAGAGCACGGTGGGCCGCGGCCTCAAGTTCCCGGCGCCGGCCGGCCCGCTGCCGCCCAACAGCCACCTGCACGACCGCTACCACCCGGTGCTGCAGCAGTTCGCGCGGGTTTTGATGCGGGATGGCAAGCTGGCGCAGGCGCAGCGTGTAAGTTTCTTTTTTTTTTTTGTCTCCTCCCGTTTTGAACTCATAAGCCCCTGATAGCTGACCGCCCATTTCTTCCGGCTCCAGCATATGGCCACCGTGCTGCGCGTGCTGCGCACCTCCCCGCCGCCGATCCCGAGCCCGAAGTACCCGCTGATCCCCGGCGCGCCGCCCACCTCGCACATGCCGATGAACCCGGTGGTGTACGTGACGGTGGCGATCGACTCGGTGTCGCCGCTGATCCGCATCCGCCACCTGAGCGGCGCGGCCGGCGGCGGCATGGCGCTGGAAGTGCCGATTCCGCTGTCGGTCCGGCAGCGGCGGCGCATGGCGTTCAAGTGGATCATCGACACGGTCAACAAGAAGCAGAGCAAGGGCAGCGGCAGGGCGCAGCTGGGCCAGCGGCTCGCCGAGGAGATCATCGCCATTGTCGAGGGCCGCTCCGGCCTGTGGGACCAGCGCCAGCAGATCCACAAGATCGGCACCGCGGCGCGCGCCAACCTGAACTCGCACCACATCAAAAACGGCACCAAGGTCATTGTGTGAGCGGGCACGAGGGGCCGGAGTGGGCTGTCCTTGTTGGCGGTGTGTGTCGGTTTTTTTTGGTGCTCTTGTGGTTTGTGCGGCGGTCGGGGGCTTGTGAGAGAGTGGGAGTGGGAGCGTGTAGGATGGCGGTCTAGAATAGCTTCCCCCGCCTCGGTTTTGAGTCGGGCGTGTACATAAGTGGTTGTCGCCCTGGAGACAGGCCCGGCCGTCTGTATAACATCTTCTTATATCATCTGGCTTCTCCTTCCTTCTGACTTGTGGCTGTTTGCCAGGCGGCGTACGTACGTGTTTGCTCTCTGGCGCCAGTCACACCCGGACCGGGTGCCACCAATGGGCCAAGCCCGTGTAGCTGCACACTCACGCTGGGAGTCCCTCCTGCAGTCACTCTTGTAGTCAGGCCTGTAGTCCCTCCTGCTGTCACTCCTGCTTCACTCTATCAGTCACACCGCCAGCTGGTCCCGCTTGACGTGGCTGCAATCTGCAATCTGCAATGTGTAGGTGTCTTAGGGTTACACCCTGGCCGGGAATGAGGCGTCGTCAGCCAATTGCGCCGCCAAATTCCGCACGTTAGTGGCTGATTAGTCGAGAATCTGTCAACCCCGAGAAAACCGAAGTGTGGCGGTACAGCTTGGCTCCGGGGCGCAATTGGCCAATGAGAAGACCCCAGCTGCCGAACTTCCCCACATGTTATGCCGTTAGCGGGTGGGCGAATGGTTCAGCATGTTACAGGCGCCAGTTAGGGGCTAAGCCTAGACTTGCTGCTTTCTGTTAGGCCTGGAACATGGCGAGAGTCCTTTCTCTTATCCTCATTCTTCTTCGGTATTCAACGTTTCCCTCTCATCACCAAGTCTCAGAGAGGCATTTTCAAAGGGCCCTTTTGATTTCTCTCTTCTAGTGAAAGCTCCATTCCTTTCTCCTGCCTCTTCTTGTACTCCCTTGGTTTGGTCCTTCTCCTTTGATTCTGTACCACGGTCACCTAGAAGATCTTGGCTGGAGACTTCGTTGCGCCTCTTTTTTTTCCCTTCTCAACCGTCTTGTTCTTCTTGGCGATCAGGCCTTTTCCCCTCACTATCCAACCAATCTCTTCCTTCTTTTTTTCTTCTTCCTCTTCCATAGTCATCATCATCCAAATTTATCCGCAATCCTGAAGTCATCCGCAGTATTCTTTGTTGGCGTGTGCCGGTTCCAGTCATTTATTTCCGTTCCTGACACATCGTAAGTGGTCTGTGCCTTTTTTTCACGTATCTATTTTCCTCCGGTTGGTGGATGCAAGAGTTGGTCGATAAGCCCGCCTCTCTCCATAAATTTCTCCCCTCTCTTATCGACAGGTGACGACAGCGAAAGATCGTATTCATCCCACCGCCCCGTTCAGGCTCGATCAATTCGTGCCGGGACACAGCATCACTGTCTCGTTGACGCCCTCACTTCGATATCGACATCTCCAATTTCGAACCGAACCCCCCAGAACGTCCCCGTCGGCCCGTCTTGTCCCGAGTCTTCCAGCGACTCGAACACCCCCCGCCAAAATGTCTCAACCCATGAGCATGGAGGCCCTTCTGGACGAGGAGAGAAAGGCCGTGCTGGCTCTCCTCGAAGGCCAAGCCGCCCGCACGTCGACGTCGCCGCCGGCCACGCGGTCCAAGTCTCCGTTGTCGCCGCGGTCGCCCGCCCGGAGCATGCTCGACTTCGAGGAAGACCGCCCGTCGTCGCTCGGCAGCGGAGCCATCGCCTTCTCGCGTCGTAGCCCGACCCGCCAGACGCCAATCCGCAGCATGCTGGACGTCAGCGGCGCCCCGCCGCCACAGCAACAGGCGCCGGTGCGCAGCATGCTCGACGTGTCGTCGCCGCCGCTGACCATCGTGCGGTCGGCCGTCAGCAAGCCGTCGTCGCCGACCACCGCCACCGGCTCGTCGGGCGCCTTCCTCTCGCGCTCGATCTCGGCTCCGAGCTCCAAGCCGCCGCAGCACGAAGTGCCCTACGGCCTGCCGTCCATCTCCAGCGTGCAGTCCGCCGCCGGCAACAGCTTCTCAGGCCCGTCCGGCTACGACCTGACCGCCGAGTACCAGTTCGGCAACATCCTGCCGACCAGCACCGGCCGCCAGGCCCTGCCCAAGCGCAACACCCAGGCCGGCCGCAAGTCGCTCGGCGTCATGGCCGAGGTGATGCGCGGCGGCGAGGTGGCCCACGTGGTGCTGCCGGGCGAGCGGTCGCGCCACTCGATCTCCGTGCCCATGTCGGGCAACCGGCTGACCAGCAAGTCGCGGTCGCCGCACAACCGGCTCGCCGTGCGCAGCATCTCGCCCCACACCAGCATGCTGTCGTCGTCGGCCTCCAGCGGCCGCAACAACCCCGTGCCGACCAGCTCGCCGCTGCCGCTGCCGTCAAATATGGCCATGCTGCAGGACGGCCGCGTGGTTGATCTTAACAACGCCTACCGCAAGCTGTCGGACGCGAACCTGGCCCTGGCTGGCGGCGGCCTGTCGCAGCTGGCGGTGCGCAAGGCCAGCCAGCCCGAGGATGACGGCCACGGCCGGCTAACCAAGGACTACATCGGCCCCGACGGCGAGGACCTGGGCTCCAGCAGCGACGAAGACCACCCCGACCTGTCGTCGGACGAGGAGAACGAGCGTGGCCGTAAGATGGCTCCGCGCGCCGCCCTCGATACGAACGTGGTGCTGTCGTCGGGCGATAGTTCGTCTCCGGAGGCGCGGAAGACTCACAGTTTGTTGGCGGCTGCCGAGGAAGAGCGTAAGTTTTTAAGTCCTTTTTGTTCTTTTTTTTTTCCTTTCTATCGTTCCTCCCCTTCTCTAGTTGCTTACGGTCGTAACAACAAACCACGCACCTCCACGCGGTATATCAACTAACTAACCGTCTCTCTCTCACCACAGGAGCCCAAGTCGCGCAACACCAATACAAATACCGGTCGCTGTTCTCGGAGCCCGAGATCACGCTGACCGACCCGTCGGGCGAGAGCACGACGAGGCCCAAGAAGCAAGGCGTCCATCCGACCACCAGCTATGACCGGAGTCCTAGTCCGAGCGCCCGGCTTGTGGCCTCGGCGAACAACTCGGAGGACGAGGAGCAGTTCACCGCCATCAAGGGCGCGCAGCAGCTGGCCTTTGCCACGACGCCGATCATGACGGCGTCGGACACCGGCCGCACCACGCGCATTGTGGTGCGCGGCGAGTACATCCGCATCGCCAAGGACGCCAAGGAGGAGAACAAGACGCTGCGCACCTACCTGACCGCCACCGACATGAGCGAGGAGTCGTCGCACGCGCTGGAGTGGGCTATTGGCACCGTGCTGCGCGACGGCGACACGCTGATGTCGGTGTGCTGCGTCGACGAGGAGACCGGCCTGGCGACGGCCGCCCCGCCGACCGGCGCCGAGTCGACCCCGCAGCCGGGGCTGATGGCGCCCACCAAGGACGTCAGCATGGCGTCGCTGGGCCTGCGGTCCTCGATGGCGAGCATCGGCGGCGAGAGCGTGGCCAGCGCGCCCGGGTCCAGCCACTCGCCGGCGCCCTCGGGCAACGGCACGGCTCTCACCGCGAACAACAGCAACGCCAGCGGCAGCGGCACGGCCACCAGCGAGCAAGCGCGGCTCGACGAGGAGCGCTACCGCGCGGTCGAGGAGATCACGAGCCGGGTGGTGCGGCTGCTGCGCAAGACGCGGCTGCAGGTGCGGGTGGTGGTGGAGGTGATCCACTGCAAGAACCCGAAGCACATGATCACGGAGATCATCGACCTGGCGAACCCGACGCTGGTGATTCTGGGCAGCCGCGGGCGGAGTGCGCTGAAGGGCGTGATTCTGGGGTCGTTCTCGAACTACCTCGTCACCAAGAGCTCGGTGCCGGTCATGGTGGCGCGCAAGCGGCTGCGCAAGGCGAGCAAGTACAAGCGCACGGCGGCGGCGAAGCAGGTCAACGTGTTGAGTAATCCGACGGCGCGGAGTCTGGCGAATGCGAAGATTGATTAGGGCGTGTTGGCTCTGTTCTCTCCCTCTCTCTCTCTCTTGCCGTGTTCCTCTCTCCGGGCTCCTCTCGCTTCCGTCCTTCCCCCTGTCTCTCGCTCGTCTTGGCCTTCTCGGGCATTCTCGTGTCCGAGTCCGAGTCTGCGGCGTGTCCACCGGTCTCGGATCATCCTCGTCTTCTCTTCTTTTCTTGCTCGCCACGTCCATTCGTCGGCATTTCATCCGCGGTCTCTCTCTTCGTCTTTTCGTTCCTTAGCCTAGTCCTCGATCCACTTTGTTTCATGCGTTTGTTTTTAATCATTCCATTCGGGGGGGTCAGGGGGTTATATACGGGATTTGGGTCGTTTGCAGGAACGACGAGATAGCGAGACCACTTCTCTTTTCTTTTTTTCGTCCTTATTCTCACTCTCTCTCTCTGTGTGTTGACTTGTGCTCTCTCTTGTCGTGTTCCTTCTAATCAGCGGATGCCTCATTCTTTCTAGAGATCTACCAGAAGCGGGATCGGTGGTGCTTTTGTGTGCTGTGCCGTGTGTCCTCTCTCTCTTTTTTTTAAAAAAAATTTCTAGCTTTTAATGAAATCACGAAGGATGGTTTTCTTTCAGACCCTGTATATGTACTTGTGTGTTGTATCGTATCTGTGCACGAAATGGAGAGAGCGTGAGCGAGTCCTTCCTTACAGGTAGTCACATATGCCCGAAAGTTCCGGGTGCGGGAGACAACTATACGGCGCAAGAAGGAAAACCGGGGCCCACCGTTCCCCATCCAGGGATCACTTCCCCGGGTGCCGAGATACAAGGAGAGGAGGCATCTAACCCAAAGCGGGACGGTCCCATGACTCTCACATAGCCCCCCCGGGCGGCTGCATATCTGGTCGGGGTCACGTTACAGCGGGACTTCAAAAATAAACAAACAAACAGAAACACGCTTTTGGCGGCCGTTTGAAGCGGCCATAACAACCGGAAAGGGGATCGCGAGAAAACGGCGATAAGGGCAAGGGCCCGGTCCGGAGGAGAGACTGGGGGCACTGCTCGGCAGCGCGGTGGATCCACCCCCGGACGCCGATGGCGCAGCCAAGGCGCCGCAACAGCCGCCGCCACCCAAAGATAGAAACATATTTCCGTGGCACGCGAAAAGCCCGAGCCCCGCAAAAACCCCGGTCTGGTGCCGCCGCTGCGGCCCCTTCCCGGCCCGGGTGGCGGCCATGGTCGGCCCGGCGGCAGCCGCGTCGCGCGCGATCGGCACGGGGGGGGTGGGGGGCCGGGTGGTTGCGGACGATCGAGGCCGGGGGGGGGGGGCAGGATCCCCCCCGGACCCCGGCCGCAGGGCTTTCTCGGGGGGTCGTGGCGGTGTTCCGTAAGGCTGGGCTGGAGGTGCCGCTGCGGGGTGGACTCGGGCTGGATACGGGCGGACGCGGGCGCGGCGGAGACGTTCCGCGCGCCGGGCTGTCGGGGGATGAGCCGGACGGGCCGGACGAGTCGGACGAGTCGGATGGGCCGGACATGCCGGACGAGTACGGCATGGACGGGAGTGAGGATTGACTGGCCCGGGCCGGTGGCGCGCCGTGGGGGCGTATCCGTGGGACCGGTAGAGCGCATCTGAGAGCTGAGTTTGTGTGTAGGTTGGTAGTAGTATTTGTGTAAGTAGTTGCAGCAATGTCCCACGCTGTTATGTGGTGCCATCACCTATCAAGTGAGGCTAAAACATTTGTCGTTCGTCTCCCCCTTTGGGCAAGTGTCCTTCACGACAAAAAAGAAGCTGGAGGCTTCTCATTCACACCACACGCCATCATGATTTGCAAAACGAATCTGGATGGATATAGTGATACCGCTGGAACCACCCTCTCGCCCGTACCAAAAGAATGAGAGGAAAGAATAAGCGCGATTCCCTCCCACCCACGCTAAGAAAAGACTAAGGAAAAGATTAAAAAGAAAAGATTGAAAAAACTCTAAATCAAAAAGTTAGGAAGAAAGGAAGAAAAAGCTAATCGAAATAGCTAAATATATCATAGAAAGCGCCGCCCACGAGAGGGACGCAGCCACACCCAAAAGAAGCACGAGTCCGTCGCCAACGATGAGTATCTGCTTCTCACTGGCCAGGCTAGCCAACACCATCGCCCCCACAGATACCGTAGCCCCCAATAGCAGCACACCGGGTGATGGCGAGGGCCCGGCGATCTCCTCTCCAGTAGAAGAGTCGCCGCCCGGAAAACAACTGCCGCGAGAAAACAACATCGCGACCGATAACGGACAACAGCTGATATCCAGAGGAGGCTTTAGGCGGCCGGCCTCACAAATGCATAATACGCCTATCAACCAGAAGACCGCACTAGTCACTGACATCAGGGCGTGGTAGCACCTGATGTGAACGGCATCCGTCCGGGGTTCGGTCCCTGACGGTTATAAGGAAAGCGGTCAAGCCGAGGCTCGGGTTGTTCAGAGACGGCCGACGGTGATGCTGTCGTTGAGACCGGAGGAGTGTCCTCGGGAGCATTTTCGGGGGACTTTGCAAGAGGAAGCTTCTCACAGCAAACATCACGATGTTAGTGATCACTATTTATCAGATCTTGGCTCGGCTTAGGGTTGCCTAGGGTTAGTTTGCCTCCTAAATCCAGCGCAGTCTCACCCGCCAAAACACGCCACAACACAGACACACTTCTCACTTTAGGGGGAGCATCTCACGTAAATTGCCCAGTCCCAGTTCCAAGGTAGATGTTGACGGTTTTTTGGCACACCATGCGCGCAACAAATCAGAGCGCGATGGCTGCCTGATTTTCGTGTGTTTGTTGTTGATTGTTGTGTTGTGACTTTGGGCCCATTGGAACTTTAGTGTCTGTTTTGGGTTATAGTGGAACGCGTCTGACGCGCGCCTGGCGCGTCAAGGCGGTGGCGACTTTGTTCTGGTGTTTTTTTTGTAAAGTGGAAAACCTACAAAAAACCGGGTTGGGTCAAGCCACACCACAACAGGCCGAAACGGAACAAGCGGTGTAGCGACGTGTGTGTGTGTGTCCCGGGTGCCTTTCGTATCTGGAACCGATTAGGCAGAGAGGATGTACCGTGTGGGTCTGTTAACGCTCTGAGTGGGAAAGGAGACATGGACACACTGGCTCAGAGAGAGCGAGCGAGAGCGGGAGAGAGAATGGCTGGTGCCTATACAGGACACTGGATAGCACTATCGATATCGCCAGGACTTCCCGGCCAGGAACGGGCCGAGCTAGACACGGCGGGGGTTCAATGGAGGGGTGCAATGGAGTACCTGGCACGTCGGCGGCTTGAAATCGACATGATGTCCAACACACCAAACCACGCAGAAAAACAGATGCGCGAAAGCCCGACGACCATCGGCACCCGCTCCCGTATCTTGCCCCCCGGCTGACCAGCTCCCCGCGCCGCTGCCCGCCGAAGCCACCATCCGCGCCGCTCCGGCCCATCCTCCCCAATACTCCGGGGAGAGAACGGTCCGGCGGCGCGTCGTGTGCGTCTTCAGGATCCGGGGGAACCAGTCGTGTTGTTGATTTAAGAGTCTGCGGGCTGGCATCCGAGTTCCTTTGGGTTTTCCATGGCCAAGCTCGCTTGCGGCAACTGGAGCGATGACGGGAATGAGGATGTTGCTCAAGGTCTAGACGAGTTCCCAAGGGAATTTATTTGGTTCCACATGATGCGAGATGGAGTTGTGGTCCTGAGAGGGTCGGTCCGATGAAGATGAAGACGAAGAAGCGATAGCCAAGGTTTTATGCTTCTTCACATTTATTAACGTATTTCTTCCCATGTTATGCATATATATAGATAGAAATAAATATAGAGAAGAAGTGAAATAACATAAATAATAAATATTAGACAAGTAAAAAGGGACCCTTTACCTGTAAACATGTATCTTTCTCGTCTCCTCCGACCAAACAGAACGAGAACAAGTACTCGTAGTGTACATCTACAAACCCGTCTCTCTGTTTGTTTGTTTGGGCCCCAACCAGATGTGGCGCACCGGTGTGGCGCATACCCCTGACCGGGCGATTTCTTCCCCCCCCCAACCTCGCAGAATATGGAGAGAACACTTTCACACCGTTTTTATCTTTCTTCTCCATCCGTCTGTCTTGCCAAAGACGACGGGAAGAGAATTACTGCCGATATTACTTTTGGAACATGCACAGACGACCCGGGGGGGGTTTTATTTTTTTTTATTTCTATTTATTTGCTTCTTGGTGTGCATTCCCGACGCAAACCTCCCTCCTCTAACGTGACTGGTGTCTGCGTGTTGCGTGTGTGTGTGTGTGTGTCTGATATCCGCCGCCGGTCTCTTTTTGTGCCGCCCACCCCCCGCCAGCTCAGCTTCATGTGTGCAGGCCGGGGCCTTTTTGCGACCGGGTTTTGTCTTTGTTGATGTGATATCCTGGGACCGGTGAGTTAGAGGGTCCAAGGGCCTCAAGAACTGGCTGGCTGGCGGTCTCTCTCTCTCTCTCTCTGTTCTTCTTCGCGCTCTTCCACCACCATCCCGGCTCTTCTGGCTCCGGTTGCCTGTTCGGTGGCGTCCCACAGACTCGCTCTTGTTCTCTCGCTGTCTTCGTGTCTGTCTTGTTCCCACCCTGGTGTTCTTCTGTTGTTGTTGTTGTTGTTGCTGTGGCGTTCACTGCTCCCACTCCCCCCCAAGAGGCGTGTCTCTCCTCTCTCCTCCTGTCACTCGTCTTCTTTTTCTTCCTCCCACCCCCCTCCCCATATCTCTCTCTTCCTATACTATATCCTCCCGTCGTACTATAGTCCGTCCCTCTCTCGCTACTCCACCCCCTCTCCCCTCTATCGGCCTCTCTCTCCCCCTATCTCGCTATCTCCCTCCCTTCTCTATGCCTTCCCTTCTCTCCGCCATCCTCAACTTCTTCTCGTTCTCCAATAAACCCGCCCCTTCTTCTTCTTCCTCCTCCTCTTATTTCCTCCGCTTCCTCCCCTCCTTCCTCCGTCCCTCTTCTTCCTCCTCTTCCTCTTCCTACTTCCGCCGGCCTTCCTCTTCCATGCACTCTCTCTTCTATGTCAACAGCAACCTGACTCTGCTGAACGTCAACATCTCGTCGAGTGCCTTCATCGCCGTGGCCACGCTCGCCTGCGTCTTCACCTTCGCCTACGTCGTGCTGTACTGCACCGCTCCGCGCACTCCGTCCCGCACCTCCACCGCCGTTGCCGCCGCTTCCGGCCTGTGGTCGCTGGTTCCGTGGCGAGCTGGCCGTGCCCCGCAACCGTCGTCGCCGTCTCTGACCGCCGAGGACCTGTCGTACTTTGAAAGCCTCGACCAGCGCCGCCTGCCCGACTCCAACTCCGCCGCCGCCGCCTACTACTACTACCAGCAGGAGCAGCAGTACCACCGCAAGTACGCCGCCGCGCTCGACGCCGACCGCCGCCCGTCTAAGCACCGGTTGCTGGCTCTGCCGGCGCCCCCGTCCGACACCGGAGTGTCGTCGTCTGTGCTGCTGCCGTCGTCGTCGGTGTCGTCGGTGTCCCGCAGCCGTAGCAGTGGCCATAAGCACCACCACCACAACGACCGCCACCACCACCCCCAGCACCTCCTCGGCCCGTCGCACTCGGCGTTGGTCTCGTCGTCGTCCCGCCACCGCCACCGCCATAAGTCGCCGTCATCCAAGCGCAAGCCCCTCCCGGCGCTCCCCGAGATCGCCGGCCCCACCGAGTCGGGAACTTCTCTCTCGTCATCCGGCTCGTCCCGTCGCTACTCCGAGGCCCGCGCCGGAAGTGAGGACGAGAGCCGCCGCCGCCACCGATCCAGCAAGAAGAAACTTAAGAAAGACCCTCCGCCTTCTCTGCTTCTGTCGCCTCCCCCTCCTCCCCCGCTAGGCTCCGCAACATCGTCGTCGGCCTCGTCGTCGCGCCGCCACCGCGTCAAGACCCCGGCCGCCGAGCATGGCGCCGCGTCATCATCCCGAGCCTCTAGAAGCGTCGCTTCGGGACTTCGAGCCTCTTCCGACTCCGCCTCCGTCGCAGTCTCTGGAGGACTTCGCCTTTCCTTTGCATCTCTCTGGGCTCCCCTCACTCCCAGCCGGCGCGACCGCGACACACATTCTCGAGCCGGATCTTCACGAAGAGAGTCTGGCACAGGAGGCCGCAGCCGAAAGAGCCGCGAGAGCCGCGAAACCCGCAGCGACGCCCGGGGCAGCAACAGTAACAGTAGCACCAACCCGGCAGCAGCATCTGCCGCCGCCGCCCTCCTCGCACCCCCGACGCCCACTACCACCATCACCACCACCAGCAGCAGCCGCCGCTCCGGCCACCGCCGGAGCTCTGACCGCCACCGCGAAGAGGATCACTACGACGATTATGACGATGGCGACGACCGCCGCCGCCGCCGCCGCAAGCTCCTCGCCCTCCCCGCCCCTCCATCGCCGCCAGCCCCCAGCGACGACGATGTCGGTGGCAACCACCGAGCCCGACTCGGCCTCCGACGATGGCGCTGGTTATAGTCCGCCGGCCTGGCGACGGCTCGGAAACGCGAACCGCGCCAGCGGCTTCTGGCGCCATACGGCGTCTATCAGCAGCCAAACCCCGCCGCACATCCCCCATAGTACTAATACCCCTAATAATAATAATATCCACAGCCACATTAACAACTACAACTACAACTACAGCCACAGCCACAGCCAAAACCACAACTACAGCCAATCCCCCGCCCACGCCGGCCACAGGCATCCCCAGCAGTACCAGGCCGCCAACGCCATCGCCGCGCTAGACGCGGCGCTGGACGACCCGTTCCGGTCGGACGACGAGAGCGACCTGGCGCGGGCGGCCGAGTTCTTCCACGAGAACTTTGACGCGGACGACGACGACGACAATGGCTCCCTTTCCGGGGATACCGACGACGAGCTGGACCGCGCCATGCGAACGCGGCTGCCGACCGGGTCGATGTCGCCGGACAAGCAGCGGTCGCCGTCGCCCGCGGTCATGCGCCATCTGCGCACGGCCGAGACCACGGCTCGCATTGATGAGGCAATTCGGAGGATGGAGGGCACGCCGACGCCGACGCGGGAGTCGCCGAGTGAGAACTGTGAGTTTGCCCTTTCTGCCCTGTTTCTCTGCATGCCCACAGTCTGCACAGCTGTGTCATCAATCCACTGATCACGCCCCAAAACTAACCCTTCACAGATGTCCGGTTCTCGATGCGTGCCGAAGTGCAGCACCGGACCGAGCCGATCGACGCCGCCGTGGCCTTCACACGCGACAAGTTCCAGACGTTTGCGGGCTCGCCCCTGCGGCTCTTCACCTCGGTGTTCGTGGCCCTCCTCGCCACACTATGCATGCGCGCGCTCCTGCTCCGGTCGACCGCGGTAGCCAGCCTCGGCCCCGGCGTGATCTCGGGGCCGGCAGGCACGCCCGGACGGCCCGTGCCCGACCTCGTCAAGGTCGCGGGCGTGGCCCGCTCGTTCGAGCCGCTGATCTACTACTCGGAGAGCGCGGCGGCGCAGGTGGGCGAGCTGCAGGCGACGAGCGTGGCGGTGTGGGACCTGGGCGAGAGCGTGCGCACGAGCAACCTCTCGTCGACGGCGATCCTCGCGAAGGAGCTCGACGAGCTCAGCGACAACCTCAAGCTGCTGGCGCTGGAGCTGACCAAGTTCTTCGCGAGCGTCGACGGCGACATCGACGGCATCCTGATCGTCATGGCGTGGGCGCGGCGCGAGCTGGCCGCCGTGCAGCAGCTGCCGACGCCGCTGCTCGGCACCCTCGCCGACACGCTGCACGGCGCGCTCGGCGCCACGGGCCTGCTCGAGCACGCCGACGGCAGCGCCACAACCCTCGGCCGCGTCGCCGCGGCGGTGCTGGGGCGCACTGCCGCGCAGCGCGCGCGCCGCACGCTCGAGCACACGTTCGCGGAGTTCCTGGGCGTGCTCGAAGAGGCGATTGAGGCCGAGCTGCGGGCCGCGCTGGCGCTGATTGCGCTGTTCGAGGCCGTCGACAAGCAGTTCCTGAACCTTGCGCGCGCGGTGGCGCGCGAGCTCAGCGTGCAGGACGACCGCCACGGCGAGCTGCTGTCGTCGCTGTGGACGCGCATCCTCGGGCCGGGCCCGGCGGCGGTGCGCAAGTACGAGCGCAACCGCTCGCTGCTGCTGAATGTGCGCGAGAAGACGGTGCGCAACAAGGCGGTGCTGCTGGAGCACACGAACAAGCTGGTCACGCTGAAGGCCAGCCTGGAGGCCCTGCGGCGGCGGCTTGTGAGTCCGCTTGTGCGGGCTGGCAGCAGCTCCTCCGCCGGCGCGGGGCTTGCGGGCGGCATGCTGGACGGCGGCGGCGGCAGCGGCGGCAGCGGTAGCGGGGAGCGACACGGCGCGGGCGCGGGCGCGCCGGCGATCCTGTCGGTCGCGGACCAGATCCGCGGGCTCGACGATGTCGCGGCGTACCTGGAGGAGGTGCGGCGGCGGCAGAAGTCCAAGATGATGGAGATGTTGTATGGGAGCGGGTCTGTCAACCGGCGCATGATCGATGAGGGCCGGTGAAGCTGTCTTCGCTCCCTCTGTCGTTCTCTTGTTTTCTGGTTTTTTTTTTCGTTTTGTTTTCTTTTGTTCTTTTTGGGTTTTCTGTTCTGGTTTTCTTGGTTTTTATCTCGTCCTTCCTGGTTCTTTTCTCCTCCTTTTTCTCCTCGGTTTCTTTCCTCTTCTTTTTCTCTCGGTGGGCGCGCTGGAGACGTCACGGCGGTCACACTCACTTACACTCACTCTCTCTCTGGGGTTCGGAACCACATAAAAAAATTTCAAGCTTGGTTTCTGGTGGGGTGGAATGCTCTTCGGTGCCCGGTCCGGGTCGGTCGGGGAATCACGGGGGCGGGAAAAGGAGGGAAAACAAAAAAAGGAAGTACCAAATGTAGCATAGTTCCGGCGGTCGGGGTTTTCTCTTGTTTAGGTAGTAGACGCATCATTCAGTAATTCTAGCCCCTCTTCACACAATCTGCCGTGTTGGTCAATGTGTGTCCGCGAGAAGCTGCGGCACGTCTCACGATCTCGGTGATGGTACCGCGTTCCCGTCGCGACATCTGCACCTCAGCCTTACCACCACGCACGTATGATCTCTCCATTATCACGAAGACTGCAAGCACGAAAGAGTAAAAACTGCCCAATGGCTCTTTGCTAAACGATACTCCGGAACCTCGACTCCTGTGTGCATACAACAGATACTTCATGCACACAACAGCCCCGCCCCTTCAAGAAGGGGGCCCCGGTTCCACAGAAGCAACTCAGAGGTGCAGCAAGATGCCACAACCGAACCCGGACCAGACATGGTGATGGTTGACGAAAACAAAGCCAGATGCGTGCAAAGTCTGGCCCGATATCAGAAGAAGTCTGAAGCCACGAACCAGAGTCCACGGGCGACACACATCCGAGCCAAATAAGAGGAAAATATCAGGAAGAAAAAAAGCAACGGGATCCAGAGCACCCGCGTCACCATGTAGATAAAAAAGGAGAAAAGTCTATTGGTCCGCGACATGAAAACGAGTAAAGCATATCCTGGCCCTGTGGCCTCCACATAACAAAAGAAAACCTAAGCCCTCAAAATCATAAAGCAAAAACCGAGAGAGTCTTTTCCCGTAAGAGAGAGGGAAAAGAAAGCATGGAATCGAAGAAATGCAGCAGCAGAAAAACGAAGACCTTGAAAACGGGGGGTAATCATCATGACAGCGAGAAGAACACAGACGAAAAGCAACCAAGGATGTGAAAAAAAACTAATTCAATAGAAAAAAAACCGAGAAACACTAGCCACCAATCCCCGGATTGTTTCCCCGAAATAAACATCATCTCCCTTCAGGATCGTGAAGAGGAAAAAAACAACATGAAAAAACACACGATAACCCTTTGACGTGAAAAAAAAAATATCAAGACGATGAAACGAGACTTTTCCTGTCCGTCTAATAAAAACCCCCCCATCATGAATTGTAGGAATGAAAAAGAAAGAACCCGACTTAAAAGGGTTGAAAGGGTTTCCCATAAACCAGAACGAAGAAAAAAATGGATGAGGAAAAGGATGGATGAGGGATGGAGGAAAGATGAAAATGGAGAACACGGGGGAACCAGGAGACGTGAATAGGAATAATTGAATTTGAGAGCAAGAAATAAGCTAACTTAGGAGAGAGAGAAGGGAAAACGACGGATAAAAGGCGTTTTCAAGAGGTCAAGCGAAGACGGCCAGAAGAGCATCTTCAAGCGGAGAGGAGAAGACAGCCAGAGAAAGGCATCTTCAAGAGAAGAAGGGAAAACGACGGATAAAAGGCGTTTTCAAGAGGTAATGGGGGAAGACGGCCTAGTGAAAGGCATCTTCAGGCGGAGAGGAGGGAAAACGACGGATAAAAGGCGTTTTCAAGAGGAAAAAGGCGAAGAAGACCAAAAAGTGGCATCTTCAAAAAAGACCATGAAGGCGAAAGACAACAAAAGTGTCGGTGAGAACTGCTATGTCCGGGCAAAAGTGAGAGCGTTGAAAGAAAAGGATGACGATGAGAGGAAGAAGGTTGTGGAGGCCAATCGATGTAGAAGAAAGGATCGAGAGATGAATGGCCACGAAGACATCACGGCAAAAGAATCGCTTAAGCCTCGGTCTTCACCTCGTCCTTCTTCTCGTCTCCTTGGCTCTTAAGGTAATCATCGTACACCGAAAGGGCCTCGTCAACCTTGGCCTTGAGGGCAACCTCGTCGTCGATCAGGGTGACAAGCTCAGCATTGTCCATCTCCAGAAGCATACCGGTGATCTTGCCGGCAAGCTCGGGCTGAACGGCCTGGATCTTGGGGAAGATGGCCTCGCCGAGCATCTGCTTCTGCTGGGCAGGGTTGTTGGCAACGGCAGCAAGCTGCTGGGCAATCAGGCTGCCACCGGCAGGGGCATCAACACCGGGAGGGCCCTGGGGGCGGCCACCCTGAGCGAAAGGAGGCTGGCCGTTGCGGCCCTGGTTGCCGCCACGGCCCATGCCGCCCTGAGGACGGGCGTTGGGAGGGTAGCCGGGAATGCCGGGGCCACCCTGCTGAACCATGTTGGGGGGGATGCCCTGAACCGACTGGATGGGGCTGGGGCCAGCGGGGCCGTTACCACGACCTCCGGCAACGTTCTGCATCTGCTGCTGCATGGCGAACATGGGGGGGTTGCCGGGCTGGAAGGGAGCTCCCTGGGGGAACTGGCCTCCGGGCATGCCGTACATGTTAGGGGGGACCTGGGAAGGCATGCCACGGCCACCCTGCTGCTGCGGGTAGCCGGCGGGGAACTGGTTGGGACGGCCCTGCTGGACGCCGGGCATGGGCATGCCAGGAGCATAGGGCATGCCACGGCCACCCTGCATGAAGGCCTGCTGGCCGTAGAACATCTGGGGAGCAGCGACAAACTGCTGGGGCATGGCGCTGCCGGCCACATGCTGCATGCGGAGCTGGTTGCGAGCTTGGATGCTAGCCTCAAGCTGGCTCTTACGCACCTCCTTGCGCTGGGCGAGAGCAACGTACAGCGGCTTGCCGTCGAACATACGCTGGTTCATCTCGGTGACAGCCTTGGTGGCGTCATCGGAGTTCTGGAAGCAGACGAAGCCGAAGCCCTTGCTCTTGCCCAGCTTGCGACCCTGCTTCTTGTCGCCCGACTCCTCGGCCGACTCGGCAGTCTCGGCCTCCTCCTTGACGTTCTCCTTGTTCTTCTCGTCAGACTCATCCTCGCTGCCTTCGCCAAGGACATCACGCATGACCTTAGCCGAGGTGATGGGGCCGAACTCGCTGAACATCATGCGAAGCTTGTCATCGTCAACGTCGTCGTTGAGGTTCTTGATGTACAGGTTGACACCCTGGTACTTGTTCTGCTTCTCGAGGCGGGCAGCCTCGTACGACTTGCGCAGCTCCTCCTCGCGCTCGTGCTTCTTCTGGGCACGGCCGACATAGAGATCCTGGCCACGGAACTCCTTGTTGTTGAGCTCGTCAACCGCGGCCGAAGCGCTCTCGTGGGTCGTGAAGTTAACGAATCCGAAACCACGGCTTTTGCCGTCGGTATCACGAGCAATGCTAGACGAGGTGACCTCACCGTAGCGGGCGAAAAGGTCACGGAACTCGTCATCAGTCACCTCGGTGCTGATATTCTTGACGTAGACATTGGTGAAGTTGGCCTTCATCTCCTCAAACTTGCTCTGGCGCTCCTTCTTGGGGATATGGCGACCAACATAGACCTTCTTCTCATTGAGAAGCATTCCATTAACATGCTTGATAGCCTGGGCCGCGGCTTCATCGGTCTCGTAATGAACAAATCCATATCCGCGAGAGTTTCCGTTCTCGTCCTGAGCAACCTTGCAGCTGAGGATGTTTCCAAAGGCGGCAAAGGTGTCATGAAGCGCCTTGTTATCGATGGCAGCGTCGAGGTTCTTGATGAACACGTTGCCCTGGCCAGTCTTGCGCAGAGCCGGGTCGCGCTGGGACCACATGATGCGGCAGGGGCGGCCCTTGATCAGAGTGTAGTTGAGCTCCTCGAGAGCCTTCTCGCCATCGGAAGTGTTGCTGTAGTTGACATAAGCATAGCCGAGCGAACGACGAGTAACGGTGTCGCGGCAAACACGGATGGAGGCAACAGGGCCAATCTGCGAGAACAGCTCAAAGAGCATGGCCTCGGTGACAGACTGGTCAAGCTCGCCGACGTAGAGGGAGGCAGAGTTCTGGGCGTGATGGGCAGCCGAGCCCTGGGCAGGACCACCCTCGCCGTCTTCGGTGGTGTTCATCGTGGCAGGCACGGCATCGCCAGCGATGGAGGCGTTGGCCATGGAGGCGGTCATCTGATCGACAGAGGCGGCCATTTTTCGGTCTGAAGGGTGATACAGGATCCAGTTAGCAAGCGAGCGCGGCCGCATGGCGATTTTGGGAAGCAGAGAAGACATCATGATCAATGATGGTTTGCCAGAGGGCGTTTTTTGAGGGTTTGGAGGGGTGGGGGTTTTCAAAGTTGGAAGAATGGGCAAGTGAATTGAAAATGAAAAAGTGGTGATGTGATGGTGATGGTGGGAGAAGTGAAATTGGAAAAGGGAGGAATAGATCAAGGAAGAAAAGTGAGAGAAACAGAAGGAAAGAAGACACGCAAGAAGATACTCCACACGCCCAAAGACCAGCAGATAATCTCACAAACGATAGATGGAGATGTTTGACCAAGCCTCTGACTGAAGGAGAAAAGGTAGTGCATAATCAATTGCTGTTTTCATTCTCATTGACTGTGCATTTTCTTTGACTGACTCTCCACATCACTTGATGCTTCTTTGATGACTCCAGTAGATCTTGCATGTCCACCAGTTCATTCAATAGTGGCAATAACTTCATCCACCACATGAAGTGAATGAATGAAATAAGAGTATGACTTACTTTTAGAATTTTCTTAAACGAATTAAAAAAGAATATCGGAATACCTGCTTATGAAGGAAGCAGATAGAGGGGGGGGGGTTACGACGGTGATAAAAGGATATCGGTGTCGTGAGGAGAAAGGTGGTTGTAGGAGGAAAAAAGGAAGGCGTTTTTTTTCGAAAGATAGGAACGCAGGAGAAATAGAAGAAGGTTGAGAGGAGAGTCGAGATTTGCCGATACCAAAAATAAAGGAAAACGTAGAGAGGGGGATTTGTTGATTTTCTGGATTTTCTGAAAAGGGGTGATTTTGGGGTTTTTGTTGATTTTTTTTCAGTGAAAAAAAAGACAGACGTAAATATGGCCGAGAACACAAGTAATAAAAGAAAAGCACGAGTTTATCACAACGTACTTTATTATAAGGACTTGGAACCCGATTTTTCAATTTTTTTTGCCTTTTTTGGAAATAGAGGAGGATGTGGAAGAATAAAACTTTTTTTCGTTTGAGGTGGGAAGAAGAAAAAGAAAAAAAAGGAAAGAAGAAGAGAATCGTCAGGATGAGATTTGTATGTGTTTTAACTTTTTTTTTTTTTCATGTCCACTAATTTTTTTTCTTTAGTCCAGAAATTTAAGGTGTGTTTGGGGTTAGTGTTCTAGTTACTTAGTTCTAGTATTGTTTTACTATGTTTCTTAACGTACCCTATACTTGTCTATTGGAAATTCTGTTTGTGAGGACACTTGAATTTTTCCTGGGCCAGTAATTTTTTGTGTGGTGAAGCATCCTATTGGCTGGAGTTGGCCAAGTACCTTTTGTATGGCTGTCTATCCTAAAAGTACATTTAGCCCTATACCTCCTCAGGTGTCTGCACTCCTCAACCTCACCGAATAATACCACTAAGGATACAAGAACCTTCACTCATATGTAATTTATTATAAAGAGGAGAGGATCTAGGGAGAGATAAAGGCATTTACCTTACTATCTAGTATTACTAGGGTTGATTAGGGCTACAGAGAAGCCTTTGTCCTGGCTGGGGCACATGATAAACCACGATACAGCGGTGAGGGGTGATAGTATGTGCTGTGAGATGATGTGTTGTAAGTTGGATCCATTATGTAGCTGCATGGGTTCTTTTACCTGTCCAAGCCCTCTCCCTTGCATGTATTTAGGCCAGCTGCCAGGATATATGAAGGAATGTGCTTTGTGGCATGGTGGGCTTTGTGTTTTTTCGTCTCCCCCACCTTGGCACCTCTAGACCGTAATTTGGTCTTTCTGCTTAATCTCAGGTTAACACAGGTAGTTCATACAAAAGTTCTTGGAGTAGGGGGGTATGTGATACTCTTGGTGTCTTTGAAACCAGGACATACTATACACACACTGTCGCTTATCTTGGAGATTAACTCTCTGCTGTGATCCCAGCATTGAACCAGCCCTAACCCTAAACCAACTGGCACTGATAAGATAGCCCGCTTATCGCCTATCGCCATCTTATCACCCAAATGTGGGCTAGTTGAATCTCTAGGAAAACAGGCAGGAGCCCCCCAAAATGATAATCCTGGATCGCAGCTGCCCAAATTCCCCCCTCCACCTTTGCACCTTCCAATCTTCAAGCCGCCACTGCCTTTTTTCCATCAACGAATTACTAACAACTTAAAAAAACACGCTTTGTCAGGCAACAAAGACAGCATCACCATTTTTCAGAGAAGTGCTAGAAGCTTCCGCTTTCTCACTTTCACCTTCGTGTCCCTTTCTTCTGCATTATTAACGCTCTTCCCCTTTTTCCTCATCTGCCTTGTTCTGCATCACCATTACTGAATCCGTTTCCATTACAGCTTCACTTTTTTCCTCTTTAGCTTCAGACAGCATATCACCGTCACTATTTCTGCACTTTCCCTTTTTCCACCCTTATAGACGTTATTTAGCCCTCTCTTTACATCTCCCTTCTTTCTCTTCTAGATCTACTCAAATATAATTTCGTGTGTGTGTTAATCATCGTTAGAACCTCTCTCTATACTATACTCCCTCTTTCTCTACCCTTGCCTGTATATTCCTCTTTCTACTTTCCTCTCTCTTTCATCTCTCAGCTTTCCTTGGTTCTTTGTTCTCAATCCATCTCTCCCCCTCTCATCTACTGTTTTCCACGTAATTCACTCTTCTGGCCGTGGGGGCTGGTTCCTGGTACACCATGATCCAGCCCACATTTACCGGGTCATCCCGCCGACCGCGGAATGTCAACCTGAGCGGCCAATCGGCCAACCCGTTCCTCTCGGCATGGGCTCCGGCCTCCGGTTTCGGAACTGCCCAGACTATTGGGCGTGCCAACGAACAACGGCAGCGACGTCTGCTCGACAAGCGCCGGCTCGAGGCGGCTAAGACGCTTCAACGGGTTTGGCGAGGCCATGCTGCCCGACAGTATTTCCGAAACTGGCTCCGCGGCTGGTTTGACGCCATCTACACCCACCTCCCGCCCGATACCACCTTCGAGGACCACGATGTCCACCTCGCCATTGTCCTGGCCACCTTCTTCTTCCAGCCGACCTCGGCGGATTTCGCCCGTCTGCGTCTGCTCTGCGAGGATCTCGACAACGATGATATGACCGAACTCATCGTCCCCTCCCCGCGAATGTCGGTCTTTGCCCATGTGATTGTGCGCGCCCTACATATGCAGACCCTCGCCAACACCTCCAGCCGCTACTGGAACGTTGAAGCTTCAATCACCTTCCTTACCATCCTTCGCAAGATCGAGCTCTCGGGCCAAGACCTTCCGGCGTCGGCGATAGAATCACTATTCTCCAGCCTTGCCATGTTAACCAACTCCCCAAACCCGAGTGATGAGCTGAAGACACTGGCCTGGAGCTATCTTGAAACCCAACTGGACCCCGAAACTCATAAAGGTATGTCTGCATCTTGATCTGTCCGTGTCTGTTTCTCGACTAACATACTGTACTCTTCTTTTCTATCTCCAGGACGTCCCCAACGAAGCCTGTACCACGCGTTTGTTTTTGGTCTTCTGCCAAGCATGAGACTCCCCGATCTGCCCGACTTCATTAACCGCAACACTCTCGACATTGCCCAGCTGAACTCGGTTCTTGTCGAATGCTACTCCGAACAGCTGCCACAGCTCGTTTCTCTCGATGCCGAGGCACCGCTGTGGCTCCTGGCATATTTCATTCAGATCAACCACATGGCTGGTGCAGGAATTGGCAACTCCGAGTTCCTCCATTGTCTCCATCTCCAACTAGGCAACCTCAACCAGTCGATCCGGCGCCGCATGCGATACGGCCCGAAAAAGGAGGACGATACGCGGACCGACTATCTCCCGGACTTTATCGTCGACCAGCTGCAGCTTCTCACGAGCCGGGAAGACATTTCCTTCATTGCGAGAGGCCTCACTGCGTGAGTACTTGAGGTGGCCTTTCTTACTAGCTGTTGAAGTTTTGGCATCACTAACCTAACTATTTTCCCCTCTCTTCCAGGAATGCCAATTCAAGCGATATCATGGCCCGAAGCAGTATCCTTGCTGGATATCTTCTTACTCTCTTCCAGTGCTTCCCCGAAAGCCGAGACGATATTCTCCTTCGACTGTTCCTCAGCGATACCCAGATGAACGGCCGGGAAGTCCCGTTGATTCAGTTTTTGCTCGCCATGGTGTTCCAAACTTCAGTGTTCCGTGAAGGTGTCAGGCCGAACGCCGACACATTGACCATGATTATGAAGTATCTAGGTTCTCGCAACGAGAGCCCTCTGTCGGTGCGACAGGAAAACGAATGGCGCATTATCCTACTATCTCTGAGCATGTACACTTTTGTTCTACGGCTCACCGACGACGAAGACTTCTTCGCCAGCCTCAAACCGTCAGAGCTAGATCTGACACGCCCAATCAGCCAGCCTCGACTACATGGCTGCAATCTGTCGCTGGCGCAGATGAAGCCGTTTTCTCTCTTTCTGCGCAACTTGTCGTTCCCCCTTTACTACAACAGCGGCGAGATTTCTCAAAAGATGGCGGATCTGGCAGACGCTACTGCTGAAGTCACCTCGTCTCGGCCAGAACTCACGCCGAGACGGTCATCCTCCAGTCGGTCCACCATACTCGTTGCGCCGGCAAATTCCAGTAGCTCGCGCCATGCACACGCAGAGAAGAGAGCCGAAGTTTCGTCACGACTTGATTTTTCTGCCTTCAAGCACACCATCACATCTAGTCTCAAGATGATTTACGAGCGAGACTCCCGACGCCGATTCTTCCCCGAGGATCACTGGCTTATGGTGTCCAAGTTCGACATGACCGGATTTATCAACGACGTTGTCATTGAACAAGAACGACGTGCCACGGAGCCCGGCGATAGTGAAGACGACGACATCGAAATGGTCGATGCGGGCAACGATTCCGACGACAGCACCGATGACGCGCACACTCAGGGGCACGGGGATCGGGAGGCGGCAAGACGCCGAATGCAGCGCAAGAACATGCGCGCGCTAGTGGGCCCGAAGCTGGAGATTCTCCAGAACATGCCCTTCGTGATCCCGTTTACCACGCGAGTGCAGATCTTCCATCAGTTCATTCATCTGGACAAGATTCGGCGCCGGAGCGGACACGTCGATCCAGACACGTGGAGACTTTGGATGACCTCGGCCAACGAGTCCAATATCAACCACCTGCGTGCGCTGGCACGACACGAAGCTCAAGTCCGTCGGGGTAACGTGTTTGCGGACTCGTTCAAGAGATTCTGGGACCTGGGAGACGGCCTGAAGGAGCCCATCTCGATTACGTTTGTTGACCAGTTTGGCAACATCGAGGCCGGTATAGACGGCGGTGGTGTCACCAAGGAGTTCCTGTACTCGTCGGCTACGGAAGTGTTGGCCGAGTACGGCTGGTTCGCCCACAACCAAGATAACTGCTTTTACCCGAACCCAGCGCAGTATCTGTACCTGACGGAACGTCTGCGCAAGGTTTCCGATCCGACCAAGAGCGAACGGTTTGCCAAGGAACGGGTGAATCTTCTCAACATGCACGAGTTCCTGGGGCGCATCATTGGTAAGTGCATGTACGAGGGGATTCTCCTGGACATCTCGTTTGCGCCGTTCTTCCTCCTCAAGTGGACCAAGCCAGAGAAGGGCCAGGGCGGGGCGTATGGCGGAACGATCAACGATCTGCGTGACATGGACGAGGACACGTACCAGGGCCTGGTCAAGCTGAAGAATGAGGCCGACTCTTCGCTGGCCGGGCTGGATTTCACGATTGACGACGAAGCAACGTACCCGCAAGAAAAGCCAATGGTGCTGACGCGCAAGCTGATGAACGACGGCGCGAAGATTCCGGTGACGAACGAGAACCGGCTGCTGTACATCTCGTACTTTGCGCGCCACCGGCTGATCCACCAGCCGGCGGCGGTGACGGCAGCGTTCCTTCGCGGCCTGTGGTCGATCATCCCGCCGAGCTGGCTGTCGATGTTCAACCAGTCGGAGCTGCAGCGGCTTGTTAGCGGCGACGTGGCGGCGAACATTGACATTGACGACCTGCGGCGCAACACGGTGTACGGCGGGCTGTACGTGATTGGCGACGACGGCGAGGAGCACCCCACCGTGCAGCTGTTCTGGAAAGTCATGGAGTCGCTGGATGCCGAGTCGCGCGGGCTGGTGCTCAAGTACGTGACGTCGGTTCCGCGGGCGCCGCTGCTCGGGTTCTCGAAGCTGGCCCCGCACTTCAGCATCCGCGACGGCGGCACCGACGAGGAGCGGTTGCCGAGTGCGAGCACGTGCGTCAATTTGCTCAAGCTGCCGCGGTACACCACCGAGGAGAAGCTGCGCGAGAAGCTGCTGTTTGCGATCCAGTCGGGTGCCGGATTTGACCTAAGCTAGACAGAGTTGCGTGTGTGCATCTCTGTCGAGATATTGTGTGTTTGTGCGTTACTTGCCTCTTCATCATGGCTTGCTAGACGTGTTGTTGTTTTCGGGCTGCACTTCTCCCGCCCTTCTGGAAGCAACCTTCTCCTGATACATGAGGCTGTCTCGATTACCCCTTTTCTTCCTCACATATCAGATGCCCAGCATAATGGCTTGGTGTCTTGGTGATCTCCCCATCCACGTTCAGACTGTGTGTATTCCCGTCCCCCTGAGATGTGGCTTCTTCTCCTTCCCACTCTCTTGCATTTCACATACCCTCTCTCGCTATCTACATGTATCTTCCCTCTCCCCCTCTTTATCTTCCACCCATCTCTCTGTCCGTTCCTCCGTCTCTCCGCTCCCTCATCCTTGCGCTCCGAGTACGGAGTCTCCGGCTCCCCGGGCCGGATAGTCCTGGAAGCTCATTCTCAGAATATGCGGTTTCCGCTGGTATAGGTCGAGAATCAGTTGGCCGAAGAGCCCGTTTGCCCACGAGAACCTGGTTGGGAACGGAGAAATATTAGCTTTCCTATCTTCGAGCGGGTGTCTCTTTCTTAGCTGTTTAGAGTAGGAGTTTTTTTTCTCGAGATCTTAATGAAATGAATCATGGCTTTTATGTATCTCTTCCCCCCTTTTCTTTTTTGTGAATTGTGTGAAGTGCTCACTATCATCACCAACCCGAAAACCCATCACCATCCAAGTTAAAAAAACCACTTACCACTGCCTAGTCCATCGTCTCGGGTTATTTGTGTTTACAGCCTCGTGGATGAGGCCCAAGCCGCCGGTCGACGACAGCAGCTGGTACAGACCAGAGACAATCTCGGCGTCGTCGTCGGAGGTCAGCAGGCTGACGATCAGGCCCATGGGCCAAGCCATGCCGGGGCCGACGTGCGGGCCGCCGGTGGCGTTGAGGGCGGGGCCGTACATGAAGTACGGGTTCTCGGGGCTGAGGATGAAGCGGCGGGTGTTCTGGTAGACCGGGTCAGAGGCGTTGAGGAAGCCGAGCAGCGGCGCGCTGAGCAGGCTGGGCAGGTTTGCGTCGTCCATCATGTTGTGGCTGCCGTACCCGTCGACTTCGTACGCGTACACCTCGCCAAACAGCGCATGGTGCACCTTGCCGTAGCGCTCGATGCCGGCGCGCACCGACTCGGCGAAGCCGCGCATCGACGCGGCGAGGGCTACGTCGATCTCGTCGGCGATGTACGCACACGCGTCGAGCGCGGCAGCGAGCATCATGTTCGCCGGCACCAACAGCTGGAAGATGCACGAGTCGTCGGACGGGCGGAACCACGAGCGCACGAGCCCGGTTCCGGCGCGCACGGGGGCGCCAGTGCCCCGGTTCGACGTGGTCTCGGAGGCCGTGGCTGCCGTGCGCTCGAAGGTGAACGGGGCGGCGTTGAGCGAGCCGTCCGACGCGTACGTCGGCGTGCGCAGCGCGGCGGTGGTGTTCAGGATGGTGGCGACGGTGGCCGCCCAGCTGCGGTCGGCGGCGGGGCCCTGCCGGCGGAAGAACGCCATGTCGCCGGTGGCGCGGAAGTAGTCGGCCGAGAGCTGCAGGAAGGCGGCCAGCGAGTCGAGCTCGTACTTGCACTCGAACACGACGGCGCGCGTGTCTGGCCGCGGGATCACCAGGTCGTTCATGGCCCACGTGTTGCGCTGCGGGAGCAGATCGGCGCCGCCGCGCGACGTGGGCTGGGCAGCCTCGGGCGGCGGCTGGAAGGCGTTGCAGAACGGCGCGGCGCGGATGTAGCGCGCCTGCAGGTTGAGGGCGCCGCGGAACAGCGCGGCGAGCGAGTGCGGCGCGGCGGAGGGCGCGAGCAGCGGCACGTAGCTGTGCAGCTGGTTTGCGCTGTCGCGCAGCCACATGGCGGTGATGTCGCCGGTGACGATGAAGGCCAGCTCCTCGGCGGGGTCGTCGGCGGCGGCGCCGCGCCACAGCACGGTGGTGTCCAGGGTGTTGGGGAAGGCGTTCTCGAAGAGGCGGAACAGGTCCGGGTCGGCCACGTGGGCGCGCATGTCGGCGACCACGCGCTCGACCTCCGGGGCGTGGAAGGTGCGGCATGCGGGGGCGGGGCGCATGTACGGCAGCGCGAAGGTGCCGGGCGAAGCGGGGTCGTGCGGGGCGGACGCCCAGGACGCGTAGTGCGGGCAGCGCGGGACGGCGGGGTCGTCGGCCGCCGGCGGCGGCAGCTGGCGGGCGCTGGGCGCGGCGGAGGCCCCGACGGCCGGGGCGAGCACGGCGAGGAGCCGGGTGGCGGCGGCGGCGGCGGCGCGCGGGATCATGTTGGGTGGTAGATGGGATCGGGCATTTCGGATCGCGAGCTGGTGTGGATGTGTGGCCGGAGCTCACTGGGGGAACGAAGCCAAGGTGCGTGCGGGTGTCGATGTTAGCTGCTGGGCGGCTTGCTGATGTCAAGGATGACTGCCAGAAACAGCGGTGGCATCATGGCGGGAGAGAAGAGGAACATCCGCACAGCATTTTGCGTATATCAAACGTGGCCCGTCCTTTTCAATTTTTGGTTTTTGCAAAGTGGCTTGTATAGCAGCCGGATAGTGAGATTCCGGGCCATACCGGGTGAATTAGAGCCTTTGGGGTAAAGTGGCATATCTGTGGCCAATTACCTGGGAGAAGCGTATCTACAGGACCTGGGGGGTTTTTTTTTCTTTTTTTTCCTTTTGCAAGTCTACAGTGGTCAGAGCCCCAAGTCTGAGAGAAGGCAACTGTGGCCTGAGAGGCTGGCGGTGATAGTCACCGGTGGTTAGGGTTTAACCCCCGTGTGACTGTCAGCCAGCCGTGACACAAGGCCACCGTCTCCCGCGAAATGCACACACAATGACGGAAAAGAGGCACATGTTCGTCCAGAAATCAGAGATAACAGAGTGTCTCGAAAACCTGGATAATCCGGCTAAACTGCCGCTTTCTCCAGGTGTGTGTGTGTGTGTGCCTCCCCCTATAAATAGAGCCACCCAAACGAGACATCCAACGCCGGGGGCGCGGCCTGTGATCAGACCTGTGCCAAGACCCCCAATGAACCGAGTCAACTTTATAGCTGGGTCGCTATATGTGTTTTTTTTACTGGGGCTGTTTTACGCGGAATCGTGTGCGAGGAGATGTTGGAGCGGCGATGTGGTCTTTTGGGGACATCGGAACTCGTTCTCTCTCTCTCTCTAACCAACCAACTATCTTCTCAAGGGTTGGAATAGCTGCAGAGCATATACAAGGAGACAAAAGCAGATCCTTGAGAGCTGGCTTCATCGGCTGTTGCTGGTCATCCACCTACGATACTCGGCAGACTTCACACTTCCGTTCCGCCGCCAGCCCCGACCGGTCCCGGAGAGCGCCGAGTCTAAGCGCCTGGGAACGCCCGTGAGCCGGTCCCCATCTCCGGCCCCAGCTGCGGCTCGATCGACACTACAACACACTACACACACACACACACCCCCCTCTCACATCCCAGCCACACGACAGATCCATGGACACATCCAAACCCAGGCCAGTGGCCGCCCTCGCCGCCCACCTCCGCGCGGCCGTCCGCCCGCGCCGGCCGGCGCGCTTCCTGCTGGTGGCGGCCGTGGTGTGCTGCATGCTGTGGTACTCGGGCGCGCCGGTGCCGGCGGCCATCGCGCGGGGCCGCTTCCTCGCCAGCGCGTCGCTGCACGGCGGCCTCCCCGCGGTCAGCATCGTCGACTACATCGATCCGTTGATAGGCACCGTCAACGGCGGCCATGTGTTCCCCGGCCCGTCGCTGCCGTACGGCATGGCCAAGCCGTGTCCCGATGTGGCGTCGCCGGGCGAGAATGCCGCTGGGTACGTCAGTGATCTGACCCCGGTGACGGGGTTCGGCCAGATGCACGACTCGGGAACCGGCGGGGTAAGTTTTCTCTCTCTCTCTCCCTCTCTCTCTCTGTCTGTCTGTCTGCCTGTCTGTAGTTGACCTCACCTAACCCACCCCACCCGCAGACCCCCTCGCTCGGCAACTTCCCCATCTTCGTCCACCCCGGCTGCCCGGGCGACTCGGTGGCCAACTGCAACTTCACCGTCAACACGCGCAAGCTCAACCGCGTGTACGAAACGGTCAACGCCAGCACGGGCTACTTCTCGCTCGAGCTCGAGAACGGCGTGCGCACGGAAATGACATCCACGATGCACACCAACCTGTTCCGCTTCACGGTGCCGGCCGCCGAGACCCACAGCTACCGCAACATCTTCGGCGACGAGGTCACGGTGCCGACGCGGCCGGTGGCGCTGATCGACCTGATCGACCTGAGCAGCTCGCGCGCGTCGGGGTCGGTGGCGGTCGACGGCGAGTCGGGCCGCATGGTCGGCACGGGGGCGTTCGCGCCGTCGTTCGGCAAGGGCATGTACCACGCGTTCTTCTGCGCGGACTTCCGCGGCGCGGCGGTGCGCGCGGCGGGCGTGTTCGAGGGCAACGCGGCCACGGCGGACGCCACGGCGCTCGGCGCGATCGCCCGCGGCTGGGACAACCCCGGCGGGTCGGGCGGCGCGTGGGTGGCGCTGGACCACCCGCGCGGCGCCGACAACGTGGCGGGGCTGGGCGACCACAGCTTCCTGGCGCGCGTCGGCGTGTCGTTCGTGTCGACCGACGCGGCGTGCGCGAGCGCCGAGCGCGAGATCCCGGACTTCGACTTTGCGCGCGTGGTGGCCGACGCCCGCAGCGCCTGGGAAGAAAAGCTGGGCGGCGCCGTGGCGGTCGACCCGCGCGGCATGACCGGCGACCAGCTGACGGTGTTCTGGTCCGGGCTGTACCGGTCGTTCCTGTCGCCGCAGAACTACACGGGCGAGAACCCGCTGTGGACGTCGGCCGAGCCGTACTTCGACTCGTACTACTGCATCTGGGACTCGTTCCGCGCGCAGCACCCGCTGCTGACGATTCTCGACCCCGTGGCGCAGACGCAGATGGTGCGGTCGTTGCTGGACATCTACCGCCACGTGGGTGAGTGTCTCCCCCGCCTTGCCCCTTACCCCTTGCCCCTTGCCCCTTGCCCCTTGCCCGTGGAAGAAGGGAACTCCGGGGTCCGTGCTAACACCGGTTGCCAGGCAAACTGCCCGACTGCCGCATGCAGTTCTCCAAGGGCTTCACGCAGGGCGGCTCCAACGCCGACGTGGTGATCGCGGACGCGTACATCAAGGGCCTGCGCGCCGACATCGACTGGGCCACGGCCTACGAGGCGGTGGTGTCGGACGCCGAGGTGGTGCCGGACGACTGGACGGTCGAGGGCCGCGGCAACCTGGACAGCTGGGTGCAGTACGGCTACATCGCGTGGGACCACCGCGACAAGCACGCGCGCGGGCCGCACTCGCGCACGGTGTCGCGCACGGTCGAGTACGCGTACGACGACTTCTGCATCGCAACGCTGGCGCGCGCGCTCGCGCCGGCGGCGGCGGCGGCGGCGGGCGACGAGGCCAAGTACATGAACCGCAGCGGGTTCTGGAAGAACCTGTGGCAGCCGGGGCAGACCGACCTGTTCCGCGACGGCGACGGCGACGTGCAGAGCGGGCCGTTCGCCGGCTTCCTGATGCCGCGCTTCATGAACGGCTCGTTCGGCTACCAGGCGGCGCGCGCCTGCAGCCCCGTGGCCGACATGCACCGCTGCTACTTCGACACGGCGCTGGCCACATACGAAGGGTCGCCGTGGCTGTACACCTTCTACGTGCCGCAGGACATGGCCGCGCTGGTGGCCACGCTGGGCGGGCGCGACGCCTTCGTGGCGCGGCTCGACTTCTTCCACGCGTCGGGCATCGCCTACATGGGCAACGAGCAGACCTTCCTCACCGTCTTCCAGTTCCACTACGGCGGGCGGCCCGGCGCGAGCGCGCGCTGGCTGCACCGGTACTTCCCCAGCCACTTCAACGCCACGGTCGGCGGCATCCCGGGCAACGACGACTGCGCCATGGGCGCGTTTGCGGCGTTTGCCTACATGGGCTTCTTCCCCGTGGCGGGGCAGCCGGTGTACCTGCTCACGGCGCCGTTCTTCCCGGAGGTGCGGCTGCGCACGCCGTCCGGCCGGCCGGCGGTCATCCGCAAGGTGCTCAGCGCAGCCGCCGCCGACGGCAGCATCTACATCCAGCGCGCGTGGCTGGACGGGCGGCCGTACACGAAGAACTGGATCGCACACGACTTCTTCGCCACCGGCGGCTTGTTGCTGGTCGAGGTCGGGCCGGACGAGAGCACCACGTGGGGCACGCGGGACGAGGATCTGCCGCCGAGCTGGAGTCCGGACGGGCGGGCGATGGAGGTGTGAGAGGTGCCGTTTGAGGTGCCGTTTGAGGTTTGTTTTTTTCTTTGTTGTATATGTAGAGATATAGAGACAGTAGTCGACCTTTGTGTAACGCGTTTGAGTTTCGTGGATGAACCATCAAGTCAAGTGCGTGGTGGGTGAGTAGGTGAAGATACATGGATGGTGAAGTGTGAAGTGTGCGGTGAAGAAAGCCGTGCGACGTCGGAGATGTACGTCATCCCGCGAACCCTTTCTAACCCTAAGCGGCTCCGGCCTCGGCTCGGCTCCTCGGCCGGCCAACGGGAACAAACCACGACCCCGACTGCTGGATTCCACATCCGGGTTTTTGGAGTCATGGCCATGCCGATCACGGCTACTGCTTGTACATTCACCCATTGACAGGTTCTTCTCTAGATCTTGCTCTAAATACTCCCTCTCTCGCTGGCCTCTCGCCCATACAGAATCAGCACGTGTCCCGCGAGGAAGTGAAGCTGTGATATGAAGAGAAGCCTCTCTCTCCGTCCCAGCCTGATCTGTTCCTAGACCATCGCCACCGAGCGTACTGCATACATACAAAAGCCACTTTGGTGAAGGAATGTTGACGACACTTGATCCGTCGTCCAAAAATCCGCGGCGCCCGCCAAAACCAATCAGCGCCTGCGAATTGCTAACAGCGATGAGTGTGTACACAGACGGTACCTCGTCAGCGGCCCTCCATCCAACCAAACTGCACCGTGCATTCCCCGGCTGTTCAAGTACTGCTCAAGTACCTGCTCTCGGCCCCGCCCCTTGTGGCCGGTTTCTCTCGGCTATTGAAAATTCGCAATTGATTTTTTTTTTTTTTTCCGTAGCTCTCCCCTCAAGCCAAAAAAACACACCTTGATTCCGATCTCAGCTCCGGTCATGTGCTTCACCTTCACCTCCTCCCGGATTTTCCTCCTCTCCGTCTCTCTTAATTCGACCGCCGTGCTGTCGGAGACTCTGATTTTCAACCGGCGATAGATCCGTCGCTGTTTTTTTCAAAAAACCAAGCCGTCCACGGAATCTTCGGTTGTGGGCTCTTCTTCTTCTTCTCCTTCTTCTTCTTTGTGTGGCTTTCGAAGCTTGTGATTGTGGGCTCTCCGAGTTGTGTGTGTGAAGGAGTCACACACCACAAACCTCGCTCTCTCTTCTCTTTCTTTCTCTCTCCTCCCCTCACTTCTCACCCCCGCAAATCACTCACATCACCATGTCGTCGTCGTTACCCATCAACCGCTCGCTGCACCACAGCGCCAAGTTGCTGTCGCGGTCGCTGGCCCGGCCTCGCTCCGTCCCCTCGGCCACCGCCCGACTCTCGACCGCCGCCCTCGGCCCCTCTCCGACTCCCTCTTCACCACATGTGCGGGCCCGCCCCAACCTCTCTCGAGCCGGCGCCGCCGTAGCCACCCCCACCCGCACCCCCACCCGCCACTTCGCGGTTTCCGCCCGCCGGGCCGACGACGCCGACGACTCGTTCGACCCGGCGTCGATCGAACGCGAGTACGACGAGGTCGACGTGTGCATTGTCGGCGGCGGCCCGGCCGGCCTCAGCGCCGCCATCCGGCTGAAGCAGCTCGCGCTGGAGGCCGGCAACGAGGACTTCCGCGTGCTGCTGCTCGAGAAAGCCGGCGAGATCGGCGCGCACATCGTGTCGGGGGCGGTGATCGAGCCCAGCGCCATCAACGACCTGATCCCGGAGTGGCTGGACGCCGACAACGCCGCGCGCTTCGAGTTCGCCACGCCGGCGGGCGCCGACCGCATGCGCTTCCTCACCAAGACCGCGGCCATCCCGCTGCCGGCCCCCCCGCAGATGCACAACCACGGCAACTACATCGTCAGCCTCAACCAGTTCGTCAAGTGGCTGGGCGAGCGGGCCGAGGAGGTCGGCGTCGAGGTGTACGCCGGGTTCGCGGCGTCGGAGGTGGTGTACAACGCCGACGGGTCGGTGCGCGGCGTGGCCACCAACGACCTGGGCATTGGCCGCGACGGGCGGCCCAAGGACTCGTTCGAGCGCGGCATGGAGTTCCGCGCGCGCGTGACGCTGTTCGGCGAGGGCTGCCACGGCTCCCTCAGCAAGCAGGTGATCAAGCGCTTCGACCTGCGGCGCGACAGCTCGCCGCAGACGTACGGGCTCGGCATCAAGGAGGTGTGGGAGGTCGACCCGGCCAAGTTCCGCCGCGGCGAGATCACCCACTGCGTCGGCTACCCGCTGCCGATGGACACGTACGGCGGCGGCTTCATGTACCACTTTGGCGACAACCTGGTCAGCCTGGGCCTGGTGGTGGCGCTCGACTACCCCAACCCGTGGCTGTCGCCGTACCAGGAGTTCCAGAAGATGAAGCAGCACCCGCTGTTCCGCCGCGTGCTGGAGGGCGGCAAGTGCATCTCGTACGGCGCGCGCGCGCTCGTCGAGGGCGGCCTGCAGTCGATTCCGCGCGTGGCCTTCCCGGGCGGCGCGCTGATCGGCGACTCGGCCGGCTTCGTCAACGTGCCCAAGGTCAAGGGCACGCACAACGCCATGCGCTCGGGCATGCTCGCGGCCGAGGCCACGTGGAAGGCGCTCGCGGCGTCCAGCCGCCCGGACGCCGCCGTGGCCGAGGAAGCCGACGCGGCGCCGCCAAGCCCCGACGCCGACGCCCCGGCCGCCGCGGCCGGGTCGGACGCGCTGTTCCTGTACGACTACGAAGAGGCGCTGCGCAAGTCGTCGATCTGGAAGGAGCTGCACCAGGTGCGCAACATGCGGCCGTCGTTCCACTCGCCGCTGGGCCTGTACGGCGGGCTGGCCTACTCGGCGCTCGACGCGTTCATCCTGCGCGGGCGCACGCCGTGGACCTTCCGCCACAAGACCACCGACGCCGCAGCCACCAAGCCGGCGGCGGCGTGCACGCCGATCCGCTACGACAAGCCCGACGGCGAGGTGACGTTCGACCTGCTGACCAGCGTGTCGCGCACCGGCACCAACCACGAGGAGGACGAGCCGGTGCACCTGCAGGTGGCCGACTGGGACGCGCACGCGGCGAAGGCGTGGCCGGCGTTCCGCGGGCTGGAGGCGCGGTTCTGCCCCGCCGGCGTGTACGAGTACGTCGACGACGACTCGAAGGACCTCGGCGTGCGGTTCCAGATCAACGCGCAGAACTGCATCCACTGCAAGACGTGCGACATCAAGGCGCCGCAGCAGGACATCAACTGGCAGGTGCCGCAGGGTGGCGAGGGGCCCAAGTACTACCTGACGTGATTTTGCGCATGTGTCTTGGGGATTTTGGTCTTCTTTTTTTTCTTTTTTTTCTGGGGGTAGTAGGGAGGGCTTATCCGGGTGTGGGGAGTTTTCTTGTGTGTATTTTGTACTCGTATATAAATATATATCTTGCGGTTCTTCAAATGTCTGTTGTTGTTCCTCCATTTTTGCTTCTTTTTGCTGTGTTTGACCAATACTTGTTTGTGCCTTGCTCCCAGGTGCAGAGATCCGAGCTGCACACCGGTGTGAACAGAACGCCCGTCTGTGGGAAAAAAGAAAAAAAGAAGAAAAAGAAAAAGAAAATAAAGAGGAAAAATAAACACCGTTCCTTAGACAGCGTGGGAAGACAGAGAGAGCCCAAACAACCGAAACTGTCGATCTTCATGCACGCAGCGAAGAGATAGGGGCTGTTAGGGTTTTCCTCGGCCGTTGAGGCTCACGCGGACCCCGGCGACGGTGGCGATCCGACGAGCCGGGGCCGATCTAGCGCGGGGGGTTTTGCATCTGTCAAAACGTGCGCTTCGGCCGCCTCCCCTCGTTCCTTGCATGGCCTTGCGTGTCGGTATAGAGTCTGCCGTCCGCCGGCCGTGCGCGTGTCCGGACGCGCAGGCTCTCGCCCGAGACCGCCCCTCCCCGCGTCCACCGGCGAGCGCCCACCCGGAGCCCGACGGCGTTCGTTCGTCCAGTCAGACGCCGTGCATATATGTTTGTTGCATTAAGGCTGCCTGATTCCGCTCCTTCGTCCTTGGTCAAGTCTGTCGGTCGCTCCTGCCTCGTTATCCAGTTCGTTCATGTCGTTTGTCGCTCCTGCCAAAGTTCACCGGACATTATATACACACACATATATACATATATATACATATATATACATATATAATTCTTTCTTGCTGTACACCCACGGCACAGCAAGCCATCATGGGCATCACTCTGACAGTGCTATACTGTACGGTACAGTACAGTACTTCCTTAACTTCTGGCTGGAGTCGTCGCGGCGTTCGCTAGCTCCGTGCGGGCAACAGTGTGCATTGCATCGCATACGGTGGCCGGGACTTCTCTCTCCCAGCGCGGCGGAGTGAGCGGTGCGCGCGCTGCGGTGAGGATCTGGCGACGACCAGGGGCGCGCGCGAAGCCCGCCCGGTGTGCGCACTGTGGGTGGAGAGAGAGTTAGAGAGAGCTACACTTCACATATGACGATGGGAAGTGGACCAAGATGTGTGAACCAGGTTTTAAGCTAGAAAGTGGTTCTGCGCGCAAGTGCGCAAGTGCGCCCGCGAAGATCGCGCGAAACCCCACTGAACGAGCCAAAGGGAAAAAAAAGAGGAGAGAGAGAGAGAGATACGCGCAGCACACGCCCCCCGGAGCCGAAACCCACTCACACACGCCCAGCGAAAACAAAACTAACCCCAAGACGTCACTTCACTCAACGAGAGCCACAGTTCAACTCCTCTCTAGCTAGAAAGGCCCGAGAAAAAAAAACGAAGAAAAGAAGAAGAAAAGGAAAGAAAAGAAAAAAAGGCCAATTGAAGGTCTCCCCATACTGGCCCGTGCTTCCTGCCTTCCTTTCCTTGCCTCCCTCCCTCCTTCCTTCCTTCGCTGGGTGTGTCTTCGCCCCGGAACCCAACCATGGCAACCCGCCGCCCCTGGTCCCGATTACATCCAATTTGTTGAGCGAGTTGAAAGTTGACGAGAGGTTCAAAGTTGACATTTGACCGAACAGCCAATATCTCCCCCCCCCCCGGCCGTCGACCAACCACACGAAACCCCCAAAATGGCGTCCAGACCCATGAACAAGTGCACAAAAAGGAAATGCACGCGGATGTTGGGGGGGAGGGGGGGGGGAGGGACGGTGTTCGGCCCAGAAAAAGCAAAGTCTCGTTCGTCGGATCGGTGTGAAATCAGTTAAATTACGCGACATGGGCGGAGGAGGTGGAGGGCAGGGGACAGGCGAGGAAAAAAAAAAAAAAAAAAGACCTGGCGGGTTTCGCGTGCGACGACGCTTTGACCGTGCGTTGCTGTGAAGGTCTGGAGGAGACGTTCCTGGGGCCCCTGGGTGGATTCCATCAGGAGCCAAGGGGGCCAAGAGAGAGACTGTGAGATTGGAAGATGCGACGCGACACGACTGACGAAAGGAATGCACGGAAGGATCCACGGTTGGACAACCCTAACCCCAGAAAAAGGCGGCCTCGACAAGAAACGCCCCGGATGACGGCTGTGGTCTGGAGATACCCAGGTCAGCCCCGAGCACACGACCGAACCAACCACCGCCTCCGGATTGTCCGGACACGCGCAGTGTCTGGCGGCCCAGCCGGGGCCCCAGCGATCAATCGCCACCCCGATCTTGAGAGTGGTATCACCACGTCGGCCGCCGGCTTTTCCAAGAGTCTCCCCCCCACCTGCTGTTTTCCTTCGTCCTCCATCACAGCTCCCCGGCCATCGCCGGAGCTTCCGATGCCTCCGGCCACTGCGGCCAGCGTCGACGGGTCCTTGACAGGGGTGGGTTCACACAACACCCAATAATACGCACGACGAACTTAATACTCACGGAGTGTTACTACAACCTGTGTCTCTTCTGCACCCCCACTTCGAGATTCCCAAGCGTAGGCAGCTTCATCGTAGGACCGAACTCCTGGACATCTCCAAAAAATACTCGAAACGAGAAAACACCGCTGTCTTTCTCTTATCGGTACAATCACCACAAATGCACCATCGCGGGGTGATACGGGCTGAGAGATTGATTACACGGCAAAAAAGAACATAATCGACAGCGCGCACTAAAAAAAGGGGGGCAAACAGATAGGAAGAAATTGGGAAGAAGGAGCAAAAAGGGGGGAGGGGGTGTGCGTTGATAATCACAAGCCAGCCGCCGTGTTTGTCATCTTCCGAGGACACCACCACACCAAAGCCAAAAAGAACACACACACACACACACAAAAAGTCTTGCACTGTTTGGCTTTAGCGTGGGGACGCTGGCTACAGCAGATTGTCGCTTGCGGCGAAAAAAACAAGGTCACCAAAATCTAAAGACCGACCACCGCCTTTTTTAAGCCTCACCTTCGGATACTCTCGGGGTCATTTATGTTTGCCAGTGTTCGGCACCTGGCAAACACCCGCAAAACCGCTTTTCGGATTAGTTCGTCGAATGCTGGAGCCTGGAGCCTAAGCCAAGAATAGCCATGCACTTGCCCTATGCAGGCCTGGCAGACCAACCGAAAAAGAAAAGGAAAAGGCCAGGCCGCGGGCTCGCCTGTGAGGTTGTGCCGGTTCCCCCAGCGACGAACAATGCTAAGGAAGGACCACGTCCAGGCCAATCAGACGCTCACCATAACCGGCAGGATGAGACCAACCAGATCGAGCTCACGAGAGTGACCGCATGCTTCTTTTGGCCTTGAGTGTGGGTGACGTTGGGAAAACAATAGGGGCTCTCAGGCTTTCGTTCGCTCTCTTTTCTTTTGGTGATCTGGCGGTCAGTGGTGACAACCAGCCGAGGAAAATCCACCGGAATTAAAAGAAAAGAAATTCACCAGACAAGGAAAAGAAAAGAGAAAAAAAAAAGAAGAAAAAAAAGAACCCACTTTGCGGCTGGGGGGCGAGAGGAGAACAAATGAGTCACATCTTCTTCCCACACGGGACATGGTTGGATGCTTGGGCCGCCCGATAAGCAGCTTTTGCTTTTGCTTCCTCCCAAATGACTCTCTGACCCGCCTTGTCCGTATTCGTAGAAGAGCCTGGAATCGCATGGATGTCTCAAAAAGAAAAAAAGGAGAACAGAAACACGCTGCGTCTTGGTCTCCATACTTACTGTCCTCATCTCCCAGAGGACTCTCCATTTTCCACTGACTTCACTTCATGGCGGATACGACCCGGATTATCATGTTTAGACGACGGATGATGTGACATCGTAGTGCCCGAGTGGAACGAACTTTCGCGCGAAAGGTGGAAAAAAGACCGTGATAGTCGCTCGGGTGGAATCGCTCGCTGGTGCTTGAATGTGTGTTGTTGGTCGTCCATCCTCTCCTGGCCTGCCCATGATAAGGGGGCGCAAATCACGGGATAGTCACGACAATCCGACAAGTGATCGTCATGGAACCAACGACGCAAAAAAGCAATAATAGGGGAGAAGAAACAGAAAAATCGAAGCGAAGAAAAGAAAGGAAAAGAGGGGGAAATTAAAAAAAAAGCTGAGCCCCCCCGAAAGAAGAAAATAATGAATAAAGGGGGTGAGCGGACGCGCGTTTCAAGGAGGGAAGGGGCGAAGGGAGAAAAACTGGGATGGCCAGAAAACGAGAAGGAAGGAAAGAAATTAAACACGAGCAGCCAGGCCAGCCAGACGTAAGAAAAAAAAGACAAGGGGGAGCGCCCAGAAAACGAACGAAGGGGGGGCGGGGGTGTGGATGTAAAGCGACAAAAAGGGGGGCGTGTGGAATGGACGAAAACCGGCTGGTGGTGGCGCATCCAACCAACCGCGCAATATCATTCGCCAAAATGACTGTCTAAGAATGAGGGCAACTCAACTGTGGAACCTTTGCAACTTTGAGGCTGGTTGGCTTTCTGGGATATCAGCTCTTATGCATCATTCCTGCGAAATGGTACACACAGGCAACAGCGGTGGTTTTTGTGGTGCGCCGGGGAGCATGTGCTGTAGCGGTATGCAAATGCAGGATGGAAGACACTGTCTGGGGTAGACTCCATAGAAAGACACCAGGAGATTATAGCGATAAGGCCAAGCGAAAGGAGGGAGACAAGCTGTGGCCACATGAGCCACCGATGCAATGCTGTTGGGTAGGATGAGCCAAATAAATTAAAATACAGCGAGTCCGACATATAGCACCGTAAGAGACGATGGGCTCCAAAATGACAGAACCAGACGGGTGGGCCGGGGGGCACGATATTAACTGGGCCAGCGAGACACGGCCAGGCATGCAGTGGGAAACCCAAGATACCGATGCGTGTCTGAGAGTGGGAGAGACGCGCATTTTTGTCGCGGACTTTGCGATGCACACACACATGCACTCACACAGAATCCACACGCGTAACGGGCACACACACTTCACGCTTGGCGGCGATGGGACGGAATCCGGTGGTGGTAGTGGTGGTAGTGGTGGTGGTGGTGCATATTGCGCGTATATGCACTTTCCCGAAATGAACCCGCGGGAACTGGCGGCCGTCGGCACCTGGCCGGTGTTTGTGTTGGTTTTGCTGTTGCCATCAAACAGAGATGGCCGATTGACACGGCGAACAACGCTGTGGCAAAGCAAATACCGTGACTGACTGAGGATGAGCAAGAAAACAAAACGGCCCCGTTTGTGACTATGAAGTGAGGGCGGCCAGGTCGGGCAGGGCCGCCCTTTTATGCAGGCAAAAACATGGCCGTCATGACGTGGAATGACTAGATCGTGTCGTTTGGCTGCCGTGAGTCATGAAGTCGAACAAAGGAAAGAGCGACCACAGCCGGAGGAAACGGCGGTCGCAATATCAGGCCATATCGGCATCAAACAGGGCAGGCACGATGACCATCTTGGTACAACGTGATGAGGCCAACGGAGAAACAGGAAAGAGCGGTGGGAGAAGAGGGAAGCGGCCAGGTGCACGAGGCCATAACTGGATGTTGGTGAGAAGGAGCGAACGACAAAAAGGAAAAGACACGGAAAGAAGAAGAAAAGAAATTGAAGAAGGAAGAAAGAGAATGGAGGAAGGAGGAGAGGAAAAAAAAAGGAAGGAACAAATAAATCTTGGAAGCAAACGTAACAGCCACACCGCCAGGCCACACCACCGAGATGCAAAAAAGCCCCAAACCATGACTGACCAGCCTGTGAAGTGGCGTCAGCACATGACAATGCGAAAAAAATGTGACTTACAAGCCAGCCAGCCCGCCGCCTTAACGACCCAATTCCTCTGATGATCGAGTTTGCGTTTCCATTTCGAAAACACCCCGCCAGTGGCCACCACAGTTTCCACCTGTGGAGGCCGGTTGGAAAATTGAGGCTCGCCATCCCCTCTCCAGCTCGTATTGGTGAGGGTTTTCCGGGTGGTCAGAGAATTAGGCGGAAGCTACTGTAAACGCTAGATACGAACACAGCCAGAAGCCCGGTGGCCTGGGCCCAGACTATTTGCCTTTCGGGGCGCCTATGGAAAAGTTCACATACGACCACTAGCCAAAGAACGCGATCGCCAGAAAACAACATGTGGGTAAAAAGATACCAGACCGCCTCTGGTCGTTTGCAACAAAACGAAGAAAAAAAAACACTTAGGGCATAGCAAACGCCACAGGTACGTACTCTGCTCCGGGCAGGGCCTGAAAAGCTGGTGGAATTTCGGATAGCGCATCACCGAACTGGAAATGCATGGAAATGGACACAACGTCGACGCTGCGATAGTCGGACGGCCTGGCCTGTTTGAAGAAGAAACCGTATCAGCGTTTGGGCGCATTAGCGGGAGGGGGCATCGCAGAAGAGGGGGGGGGAGTGGAATTGATGGAAGCCCCCCCCCCCCCCCCCCCCCCCCCTTAACTGAACCGATAATATCAGTGCTACAAAAAAAAAAAAAGAAAAAAAAAAGGAAAATAGGTCAGCCAGGAGGCAATAAAGCGACAGGGAAGGCTCGATGGATCCCCGGAGCATGTGTGCAGGGAGCCAGAGCCGTCCTGGGTCGCACGCGCTGATTGGCTGAAACCGGTCTTAGCGCGGACTCTTGTCTGTCCCGCCACAGCCTATTGACACCGCCTACTTTGTAAAAAATTGTAACCTGAGGCCGGAATGGCCAAAATTATAAGTATCGAGCACTCCCCTCGATTTTTTTTTCTTGAAAGCTTTACGGAAGTCTCGACCCGGAACGGCCTTACGTAATCTGCCTGCGTTTGGGCCACACACATTTTCACCACCACTCACCACCAATTCTTTTTTTTAATTTTTGTCCTTTTTTCCATCACCGCTTTTTTCCCCTCTCTAATCCCGATCTCTCGATTTCCTGGGAGTTCACACATCCACCCCTCATTTTCTGTCATCATCGCCATCTCTCCCATTCCCACGTTGGGTTGATGTCAACTTGAGAACTCGCTTCTCTTAATACTCCAAATCACACTCCGACTCTTCTCTCGGCTCGTGTGTTTTCGCGCCTACTTCCTAGTCTGCTATCCGCCTCTCGATACAACGCTCCTTTCTCACCATCCCCTCTTTCTATCGAGTCGTGCTGCTATCGCAACTGCTGAAGCTGGCCGAAATCTCTCTCCCGCAGATCCGGCATCATCGCAAACAGTGTCCTTAACTGGAATCCACTTGATTTTTGCCCTCATCCTCTCTTGACTTCGAAAGATCCTCACAAGAGACTAGTAGAACCAAGAAGCCTTCAGATCCTCATACCGATCTAGACACCTGCCATTTTCCCCAGTTCGTTGAACGGCTTTTGTCTCCATCTCCACGTGAATCCATCTGTTGTCCCATCGTTATTCTTTCTCCCTCTCCTAAGTTTCCCCTTGGTGCGCTCGTCCCCGACGACGACTGTTTTGAGCATCGCTGAGACGAAGCACACGGCCGACCGCCCTCCCGCTTTTCCCCTCCTTTGACCAAGAGTGAAGAATCTCGCGGGACCGATCGAATAAAAAGCCACCGCTCGTCCTCGTCCCAGCAATCCCTCATCGACGGTCGCCGTTGTCGACAATCGCTACCGCCGTAGAGATTTTCTTCTTCGCTCGCCCCTCGTCGTCTTCCGACCGACCGACCCGCGACAAGAAGTCAACCCTAGAGATCCCGTCAAGCCGTTAGAAAATTACGAGCATCCCGTTTCTGAACAGACCGAACGAGTCGCGCACAGTTGGCCAGCTTCTGATCCTGTTTTTCCAGACCCTGAAGTTGACTGCTGTTCCTGAAAGTTTGCGTGTGTGAGCACTTTCAGAACAACTGTCTCGATTCGCTTCTAAGTTTCTTCAACGGAGACTTGTAGGGGAGACATTGACTTGTTACTCTCCAGCCTTTATCGGTACGTAAGCCTATGTGATTCATTTCATTAGGGGAGTTGCTTGCTCTTTCTCTCCTATGTTAATGTGTGTGCGTGCGTGTGTGGTTGATGAAAGAAGAGATTGGGAGTCATTCTCTTTGGTGAGCAAAAGTGTGCCTCATCGATAAGATTATCATACCATCCTCAACGAGCATATCTTTCCCTGCAACAATTCAAAATATATACATGTTCCCGTTCCATTATATCTCCTTTGTCCATGATACTTCTGCCACACTTCTGGGACTTTCGTCTTTCAACATTTGGGATGTCATTTCTGCATATGGCCATGGCTAGAAAGCCTTGGAGAATTATCAATCTGGTGCAACGCTGCTTGTTATGGTCCCTCTTTTCTGGGAATAAACAGACAACAGCTTCACAGCAATATTATTCTGCCATAAACAATTCGCAATGCAACGACTGCTTTCACTATTCTATTATGCTAGTTGAAGAAACGATTCTTTCAACTGCTGCAACGAATGCCAAACTTCTCCCCTCCCACACACACACACACACACACATTATTCTATTACTACTATTTGCTACTTCTTTTTTTCCCCCTCTTCATAAACTGGTGACATGCCTGCTTATTCTGACAACCTTCCTGCTGGTCTTCTAGGTGACTTTTCTTCCTTGACTATCTCTGCTCCCACCACATTTGACTTTGCTGCACTGCGCAAGATGATGGAGACAATTCAAACTCATCCCGCCAATGCGGCGCAGGCCAAGGCCTTCACTGCTCCCGGCTCGCTCTCGTTCCCCAACGGGGCCACCACCATTGCCGATGGTGTCGATCAGAAGCAGCTGGTTAATGGCCAGCCGATCGCGAACGGAAACGGGGTGACTCCCGCGACTCCTGCCGCGACTCCTGCTGCCGGTCCCGTCAGCTCGGGCCTGACCCCGACTCTTCAGTATGTATCAATCATTGGCGCGTTGATTGTTGTTGCTGGGTGATCTTTTCGGGTGAAAAAGATGAAGAAAAGCAAATTCAAAAGCTTACATGTCAACTTCGCGTGCTCTCCTTGTCCAGGAACATCGTCGCCACGGTTAACCTTGACTGCCGTCTCGATCTGAAGACGATCGCTCTCCACGCCCGCAACGCTGAATACAACCCGAAGGTACATTTTTATTTCACATAAGCAGTCCTGATGAGTACCGTGTTTTTCTCTATTCCACCCTCTTCAGACTGTCTGAAGCAGGAGAATACAGAGCACAGAAGCATGTTCATTGGGTCCAAGCTTGTTGCTAACGCTGTCATGTCACGTCCGCTCCATTAGCGTTTCGCCGCTGTCATCATGCGAATTCGCGACCCGAAGACCACCGCGCTGATCTTCGCCTCGGGCAAGATGGTGGTTACCGGCGCCAAGTCGGAGGATGACTCGAAGCTTGCCTCGCGCAAGTACGCTCGTATCATCCAGAAGCTTGGATTCAACGCCAAGTTCACCGACTTCAAGATCCAGAACATAGTCGGTTCGTGCGACATTAAGTTCCCCATCCGCTTGGAGGGTCTTGCCTCTCGCCATCACAACTTCAGCTCGTACGAACCCGAGCTGTTCCCCGGTCTGATCTACCGCATGATCAAGCCCAAGATCGTGCTGCTCATTTTCGTCAGTGGCAAGATCGTCCTCACCGGTGCGAAGGTCCGTGAGGAGATCTACCAGGCATTTGAGATGATCTATCCTGTGCTACAGGGTGAGTTTTTCTGCCGTCTTTTCCTTCTTGGTTGCTGTTTTGTCTCTCTCTGCCCTGCCGACTGGTGTGACTAACGATGCCTCTCTCCTCGACTGTAGATTTCCGGAAGATCTAAGTTGCATCCACGGCTGGCTGTCGACTCGGTAGTTTTCTGGCAATACTTCCCGGATGGCCGCCTCGATGCGCTTGTGTCTTCTGTTTTCTTGCATGACTTGATGAGCAGTTGTACCATCATCGTCTCGTCTTGCTCGCTTCATGATGCAACGACTAGTTCTTAGTACCCTTACTCCTTTACATACTACCCCTTCTCCCATTTCCTTCTGAGTCCCCAAAGTACCCTCCCACACGGCAATGGTGGTGTCTCAAGAGGCTTGAAGACTTGCCTCCTCACCTGTCTTCTCTTCTCCACGTATCCATCCATTCCCTTTCAGGAGGGCTCACCTAAAATTCCCAGAAGTATTGTCTGTTTGTAACAAATTCCTCTTTTTTTTTTTCTGTTTCGTTTGGCGCCGCGCTTTTCTATTTCTACTGGGCATCTTCTCTTCTTCCTTAAACTGGTTGATGGTCTTTTTTCTTCTCTTTTTCTTAGCTGCATTGCATTGGCGTTTGGTTGTCGGTTTGAAGACTGGATGGATCGTGGGCTTCTGGTAGGACGGCCTGGGTTTTTACTATTTTTTTTTTAAAGGAGGATAGCGGCTGGCTAGGAGACACATTTGTGTGGGATTATTCTTCTGCTATAGGAGTCCAACTTGGCTTTTCATAGAAGAAGAATAAATAAAATCCCAATTGATCAACTTTTTTTTTTTTTCTTTTTTTCTGTTTTTCTTTCTGTGTCGATCGATATCCTAACACGGGACATGTCGCACAGGCCTTTCTCATATTCAGGGTGAGCCGGCCCCCGCGACCTCGAAGCTATAGAGATACATTTCCGAGCCGGATGAAATAGATAGGGAAACACAAGACGAAAAGTATGGGAGCAATCCATAGGTTTAATAACTATCCAACATACTACACACTATCTGCTTTGACTGAGTTTTTGGCCAGCTCCGACTTGAGAATGAGACTCGGCGTGCCTCCACGACTGCCATCGTTTGTGATGACATGTGCAAACTCTTCTCCCGTAGGCAGTGTAACCGTAGCCATAACATGGTCGGCGGCCGTCTTCCACGCCCAGCGGCTCTTCAGATCGGCCTGCAGGGTGCCCTGGACGGCATCGGCAATGCGCTCGCCGATGACCGGCAGGAACTTGAAGCCGTGGCCGCTGTCGCCGGTCGCCACGAACAGGCCCTTCCAGGCGGGGTGCCAGTCGATCAGGAAGTCGCCGGTCGGCGTGTCGCTGTACCAGCAGATGCGCGAGCGCGAGACCGCGCGCGCCGCCAGCGGGCCCAGTGCGGGGTCCTCGTCCGGCAGCGTCGGCACTGCGAAGTCCAGCAGGCGGCGCACGTCGGCGAGGCCCTCCGCCGGCACACTGAGGCCGGGGTCGTCGCGCGCGGTCAGCGGCACGGACACCAGGCGCGGGGCCACCACGGGCGACTCTGCGGGCGAGGCCGCCAGCACGCCGGCCACCAGCGTGGGGTTGAGGTACCCGAAGCCGTGGCGCGCAAGCTTGAGCTCGCCGCCGGCCGGCGGGATCACGAACAGCCCGTTGCTCATGTTCAGCACGACCGGCGCCGCCGCCAGCACGCGGCCCTCGGCGGGCGAGACCGGGAGGTACGCCAGCGCCTGCCCCGTGGCGACCACCTGGCGCGCCAGGTCGACCAGGCCGCCCGACCACGCGCCGGCCGCCAGCACCACCGTGCTGGCGGTGAGGGTGCGCCCGTCGGCGAGCACCGCGCCCGTCACCGTCCCCGCGGCCGCGTCGTGCGCCAGCCGGGTGACCTCGCCGGCGACGTGGCGGATGCGGCGCGTGGCGCGCGCGCGCGCCGCCAGCCAGGCCATGCTGCGCGCCGCATCGGCCCAGCCGGCGGTGCGGTTGAGGTATCCCGCGTCGCCCGCGGGCGCCGCCCCGCCGACCACGGCGTGCACGGCCTCTGGCGAGTCGAGCTCCTGCACGGTGCCCGCGGGGGCGGCCGCGCGCACGTTCGCCAGGCTCTTCTGCACGTACGCCTCGCCCGGCGTGCGCGCGTCGGCCACCAGCAGCATGCCGGACTCGGAGTAGCGCGCGCGCGCGCCGACCGGCTCGCGCGCCAGCGCCACATCCGCCGCGCCAGCCGCCGGGCCGTGCGCGCCTGGCCCGTCGTCGGCCGGCACTACCGGGGAGCCGGCCGTGCTCCGCCAGACCGCGTGCGCGGCCGCCGCCAGGGCCGCGTACGCCGGGTCGGCGTAGTCGGAGCGCACGATGCGCGAGGCGTCGCAGCTGGCGGCGTCGGACGCGGGCAGGGCGGATGCGGCGCGGTCGACCAGCGTGATGGATGTGTGGGCGAAGTGGGGGCGGGTGGCTAGGGCGAGGGCGGTTGAGAGGCCGAAGACGCCGCCGCCGATTATGAGGATTGAGTCTGGGGGGTTTGTGGATGCCATCTTCTGGCGTGTGTGGCAAGCGAATCTAGCTTTTATATAGGTACTGATTGAGGGTTGCTAGAGAGCTGTGAGCTGTGATGAGGCCGGTTGGGTTAGTTGGTGAAGTTTGGGGATTCTGGGACAGGAGATTTGTAGACGCTGGAAGGGAGTGGAAACTATCAAAAGTGGCATGCTTGATGGAATGAATCATGCACATCCAAAGTTACATCGGAACCAAGGCTGGCGTCGATATCGGAGGGGACGGCGGTGTCATATTGCCCCGCTGCCTTAGGGTTATGTTCACACATAGGGTTTGCATATAGGGTCACACGGAAAATCCCGGGGCAATCCATTTCCCAAAACTTGGTGTCAGCCCTTCAATGAATCTTGACTTCCACAACAACGCCAACAACGGCCACTTTACTCTACAGTAATGTCATAACCTTTCAACCTTCACTTCACACATTGGCGAAATGTCCTCCTCATCGGCTCGAGACGGCCGCGACGCCGACTCCGACGCGAGAGCTGCGGCGAGACTCTCCAAGAAAAGCGTGTTCGAGCGCCAAAAAGCCGAAGCCGAGGCGAAGCGCCAGCGCGAAGCGGCCGAGACCGCGGCGGTGTACGAGGATTTCGTGAAGAGCTTCGACCGAGACGATGGATACCCGGGCGGCGGAGGCCGTGGTGGCGGCGGAGGCCGAGGGCGCGGGGATGGCGGAGGCCGGTTTGGGCCGTTCTCCGGGCCGCCGGGCGGACCGCACCGCGGCGGAGGACTTGCGGGGCGGCCACTGGGAGGCTTTGGCGGGGCCGCGGGCAAGCGGCACTTTGGCACGTCGGGGCTGAAGTCTGGGCCGGGCAGCTTGGGACCGGTGCCGGACGGGTTCCACCGGTCTGGCGACACGAAGACCACCGACAAGCCGATTTCGAAGCTGTTTGGCGGCAGCGACGACGAGGACGACGACGAGCCGGGCGCCATACACACACGCGACGGCGGTGATAACGCGAAATCCGCCGCCTCTGTACACCACCATCACGACGACAAGGCGATGCTGGCGCGGCCGACGCTGCGGCTGACGCAGCTGCCGCCGGGCACGTCGCCGGCGCTGGTCAAGACGCTGATGCCGGCGACGCTGGCGGTCGAGAACGTGCGCATCCTGGCGCACGGGGGCAGCGCATCGGCGGGAGCGGCGGCGGCGTCGACCGAGCGGCGGTGCGCGGTGGCGATCGTCACGCTGGCGCCCGACACGCCCGCAGCGGAGATCGACGCGGTGGTCAGCCAGCTGCAGAACCGCTACCTGGGCTTCGGGTTCTACCTGTCGCTGCACCGCCACCTGTCGTCCGCCGTCGGCGGCGCGGTGCCGACGGCACCGCTGGGCGCGCCGCCGATGCTCTCATCGGCGTCGCAGCCGTTCGGCGCGAAATCCTTCAGCCCGGCGGGTGCAGGCGCGCGCGGCGGCCGCCACAGCCACCGCGGGTTCGCGCCGCCGCCGTCGTTCGGCGGGCGCGGCGCCAGCAGCAGCAGCCGGCACGCCAGCGCGGGCACGATCCTGCACGTGCCGGTGCAGCCGCCGGCGGACGTGCGCACGATCCGCGCGATCAACAAGGTGATTGAGGGCGTGCTGCAGCACGGGGCGGCGTTCGAGGCGCTGCTGATGTCGCGGGCCGAGGTGCAGCGCGACGAGAAGTGGGCGTGGATCTGGGACCCGCGCAGCGTCGGCGGCGTGTGGTACCGCTGGCGGCTGTGGCAGATCGTCACGGGCGGCGGCGAGGTCCGTGCTGGAGCCGCAGCGGCGGCGGCGGCGAAGTACGTGCCGGTGTTTGAGGGCGGCCATGCGTGGCGCAACGCGCGTGCACCGCTGCCGTTCGAGTATGTCACCAGCATGGCCGAGTTCGTGTCGGACGAGGACTACAACTCGTCCGACAACGACGACTCGGACTCGGGCCGCGGGCCCGGTGGGGGGAGAGATCGGGGCCGCGCGGGAGATGCGCGGGCAGGCGGGGATGCGGACGAGGCGTCGTTTCTGAACCCGCTGGAGAAGGCGCGGCTGATTCACCTGCTCAACAAGCTGCCGACATCGACGGCCCGGCTGCGCAAGGGCGATATCGCCGGCATTGCGGCGTTCGCCATCACCCACGTCAGCCGCGGAGCGGCCGAAGTGGCCGACCTGCTCGTCGAGAACGTGCACCACCCGTTTGCGCTTGCGCATGCCCGCGCCGCCGCGGCTGGCGCATCCGCCGCGGCCGGCGACCACTCCAGCACGGCACCGGCGGCCGACGAGAGCGAGCCGGCGGCCGACACCAGCTCGGCGACGCTGGTGGCGCTGTACGCGGTCAGCGACGTGCTCTCGTCGTCGTCGACCAGCAACGTGCGCCATGCGTGGCGCTACCGCCAGCTGGTCGAGGCGGCGCTGCGGCGCCGCGACACGTTCACGGTGCTCGGGACGACCGCCGAGCGCCTGCGCTGGGGCCGCCTGCGCGCGGAGAAGTGGCGGCGGAGTGTGGCGGTGGTGCTGAATCTGTGGGACGGGTGGTGTGTGTTCCCGGCGGCCGCGCTTGAGGGGTTCGTGGCGGCGTTTGAGCGGGCGGCCAGCAGCGCTGCGGCCGGGCCTGCTGGGCCGACGGTGCCCGTGGCTGTGGTCCCGGGGGGAAGGGATGCGCCGTTGAGGATTGTGGATGCGCCGGTGTCCGGGTCGGGGGACGTGGAGATGGCGGATGCGGAGCCGGTCGACGAGGAGGACGTCGAGGGCGAGCCGTTGGAGGAGGATGATGTCGAGGGTGAGCCCCTGGACGACGACGACGTCGAGGGTGAGCCTCTGGCTGATGATGATGTGGACGGTGAACCGCTGGACGAGGAGGATGTGGAGGGCGAGCCGATCGACGAGGACATGGATGCTGCCGCCGCCGCCGACGACGACGACGATGCGGATGTATCGGGCGATGCAACAGGCCCAGTTTCTTCCGAGTCCCCGGGCGAGGACACTCTAGAGCAGAGCCCGGCCCCGCGCAAACGCATGACGGCCGCCGACATGTTTTGATTCCTTCGGTTTCTTGCTGGGCGTTACACGGAGTTGGGGTTAGTTAGGGTTCGTGTTTTCCTTAGGGTTCATATTACCTTTAGGGCTGGGGTTTACGTTGAAGCACCTTTCGTTTATTACAACCGATGTTTGTCCACACTGGGCTTGACTGAGTATGTAAGTGCGACGCTGCCAAGTCACCTCTGCCGTCTGTACATAACATATGCACATAACATAATGGATGACCAGTCATCTTCTGCGGTGATGATCCCTGGTCGCCGCGAACCCGTGCGCTGCAACGTGACCCGAGTGATCTTTTCATGTCCGTTCTTGCTGACCTTACACGACGATGTTCTTGAGGTTTGCTGACTTGGCACTTCCTTCTTCGAGGACTCGAGAGTAATTTGGTGGTACACGGCTCTTGTACCTCTCTCCCAACGAAGAGGCAGGAGCACAGATGTTGTCAGCTTGGCTCTCGGACAAGTCGAGGTTCCTGAAAGTAGTAGTGTGTTTCAGAGGGTTGGGTGCTCTTTCTCTTTTTTTCTCTCTGTTTTTTTAGTTTTTATTTATCTATCATTTTTTGGGTTGGCTGTTATCCTGCGTTTGGGTCTGCGGCCCCACTGTGGGCTGTTTTTTTTCTTCCCCCACCGACCAATAGAAACTTGCTCAACGTGTCGTTCTTTCCCCGGAAAGCAGGCGGAAAAATCATCAACAAGAACAAGCCGCACCACCCTTCCGTGCGGACCCCGATGGCTATCATGCGGTTTCGGTTTGTGTGTAGTCTCTGTGCCCCTTTTGAAAAAGACGGTCCGCTCGGCATCCGGGACGCGTGCAGCTCGTCGCGGTGCTCTCTTGTGTCTACCGCGTGTTTCTCGAGACTGGAGCGCCCGACAGTTGCTCAGGGAAAGGCCGAGCCGCGCCGTCGTTTTCCAACACGGACCCCCGGTGTGTGGAGCTGGATTGGCCCACCAGCAAGCAGCAGCCCTGGAACCGGGACCTCAGCGGTTGCGCGTTCCGGCGGTGTTTCAACGGGTGGCGGTGAAATGCAGTTATGGCGGGTGGGCATTAAGCCTGGAAGTGGCAGGTTCCTTCAGGCAGGCTGTGTGCACACTCCTGAGTCGCTCAAGAAGTCGACGCCGCCAAACTTCCCGTACAAGTACACTACTGTACATGCTATATACAGCACACTCAGAGGCCACATATGGAGCATTAGTAGTACACTCCGTCCTTGGCTGGGCGGTGGAATGTTCCTTTCGTGGTGCATATACTGACTGTACAGTACTGTACACCATGACTGCCTCGGTCACTGCCTTCCTTCCCATCTGAAACTTGCACCTTCCTACATCTCTTTCTCTCTTTTTCTTTTCTGGTCACATGAAGTTGCTTCCCCCTCCTCAATTCCGCTTTCCTTTTGGGCGTTTTTCTCGCCGGCAACTGCCAGCCACTGCCAGATGCGACTTGCGCTTGGCCTGCTTACTGATAGTGACATTTTAGTGTTAGTGTTCCTTCCTTGGAGTGTTCCTTCCTAGTTCCGTCTATTTAGAGGGGTGTTTCCCCCCCCTTCCCTCTTTATTGGGTCCAAAAACGCAAAAAAAATTAAAAGGCTTTTAGGGTGGGCGCCTTCCGTTTTAAATCTTGACCCCAAACCTCTTTCCCTAACACAACTTTTTCTTCCCCCCGACTCTTTCTTTTTTCCGTACCCCCCCCTCTTTTGCCCAAACCTCTGGTTTAAAGAGACTCCAGACGAGAGAGACTGCGAGACTCGGGGAATTCGTGTTTCATTTTCTCACGCTGCGGTTTTTGACTTCCTTTCTCCTCCCGCCGCGCCTCTTCTTATTGACTTCTTTCTTCTTTTTGCTTCCAACTGGGACACACACACCACTTCGTTCGGTTCGATCCACTGTCAACAACTGCGCAAATCCGCCTGCTGGTCGTTCCTTCCGCCTCTCCCTCGCGCAACTTCCTTTTCTCTCGCTCTCGCTCTTGCTCTTGCCTGGTCCTTCTCCCTTGGGCTTCCTGCCATTGGCTCCAGCGTTCTGGGCTCGCCTCCCAATTTCCCCCGTCCGAGGTGATTTGTCAGCCCTCTGCAACCTCAACTGACCTGCAAGTCAGAAGCCGCTGCACCTGCATTACCGACAAAATCCCGGATCCGCACCCACCGCGTCGCCGGCTGTTTCCTCCGCTTCCCGGCCCGGACATCTTGACTCCCATCGGTCGGCCCGACAACTTTCCGCACGCTTTATCTTCCCGCCCGCCGTGTCGGCCTTTTCTCTCGGCCCCGGTGACTCATCTTCAACTCCGAGCCTGATCCTTGCATGTCACGTCTTACACATCGGCCTCGATGCCCGTGGTCTTGCTGCTGACTTTACATATTTGCCGGCACTTCGCCACGACTACACCTTGGTGAACGAAAAAGGTCTCGCCAAATGCTGGTTGTGTCCTTCCCCACAGCCCTGTTCTGTTTCCCCTTTTGCGTCACTTCAACCAGTGACTCGGGATAGTCGGCTTCGGCTTTCTCAGCCCGGCTCTTTTGCCTCCCGAGGAGCATCCTCCGGCATATATATATACATATATATATACATATATAATCCTTCATTTCTCCCTGGCCGAGTCTCTCGACCCAGAGACACCTCTACCCCATCATGCCTATCATTAATGGCGTCAAGATGGCCTGGTATGTCGACTTCTTCTAAACCTACCCCCCTATCTCCTTGCCTTGGCCTCCCCCAAGCCCACTGACGCCCTTTGCCTCCAAAGCGAGCCTTGCATCCGCGGCCATCGCTCCACAAAGTGCAACCATGCCAAAGACCGACTGATGGTGCCTGTTCGGAAACCCGGCCGGCCCCTCAGCATGTGCCCGCACCCGAAGAACCAGCCGTGTGGATGCAGCGTGACCGCAGCCATCCCGCGGAAGCAAACATGTAGCTGTGGCCCGAACCACGATGCCGAAACGTCGACCCCGAGTTCGACGTCCGATTCCGCCGACGGCCCGCGATCGCCGAGGACAGCAACGCCCAACCGAATTCAAAAGCCCGCAAAGAAACACTCGCGCAAACCGTCCATGGATCCCGCTAAGATCGAGCCCATGGCCCTGATGGCTGGCTTTGCTGAAGCGCAAATCCTTGCGATGAACTCTCCCGACTCTCTGGACTCGGGATATCTCCAACTGGCCAAGCAACAACAACAGCTCCCGCTGAACATGCCCGGGATCGCCTTTCAGCCACAGTCTGCCAACTTCACCTTTCCTGTGTTTCCCAACGGCAACGGCCAGCACCACCACCAAATCAACAACTCTTTCAACAACTACAACGGCGCCGGCTCGTTCACCAACCGCCTCAACGGCGGCCAGTCGACGACGGCGGTTGCGCTCCAGTCGCCGCTGCCGCTCGATCAATCGACGGAGTCGAACTTTCGCTTTCCCGCCGCGCCCACTTCGGCCTTTGACATGGCCGCCCAGCGGCTGATGGTCCAGCAACAGCTGGGCTTGCAGGACAAACTCCGCATTGCCCATCACGCGCCCGCGAAGCCGGCCCCGCTGAAGATGCCGGCGCCGGTCCGCGGGAGCTGCTGTGGGCCTGCGCCGCCCGACGACGACGACGACGACGGGGACGCGACCGCCGCCAACGGCACCGGCGCCCGGAGCGCCGCCTCGACCCAGCCGCCGCAGCCTGCGTTCCACGCGTCCCCGATCTCCACCACCGGCTTCGCGCCGTTCATCCCGCCGGCAGCGCAGTCTCTGTTCATCTACCCCGACGGCTACGGCACCCCGATGCAGCCGCTGCTGCCCGACCAGTGGAAGCAGGCCATGGACAACCTGACGCTCAGCAACACCCACGGCTGCCACGGCGACACGGCGGCGGCGGCGGCGGCCGCCTCGGCGTCCAGCACGCTGCTGCCGGAGCTGGTCGGCGCGGCCGCGGCGCTGCCGAAGAACTCGCACGTGTGCACGTGCGGCGCCGGCTGCCAGTGCGTCGGCTGCGCGGCGCACCCGTACAACGAGGCCACGTGGAACTACGTGCGCTCGGCCTACATGAGCCAGGTGGCCGACGACGAGGCGTGGCTGCACGGGCTGTCGGGCCTCTCGCCCGCCAGCGGCGGCGCCAGCGCGCCGGCCTCCCCGCCGAAGGAGGAGGCGCTGTCGCCGCCGCGGGCCGCGGGCGGCCCGCCGGCGCCGCAGGCCGACACCGCGTCGCCGTCGTCCGACACCGCCGCGTCGGGCGTCGGCGACGAGCAGCAGCTGTCGGCCGACGGCTTCATCTTCGTCAACTACCAGTGGCCCGGCGGCCAGTGTCCCGGCGAGTCGGCCGCGTGTCCGTGCGGCGACGACTGCGAGTGCCTGGGCTGTGCTGTGCACGGCCAGGCGCGCGCGCATGGCGGTGGGGGCGCGGCCGCGGGGGCGTCGGCGGAGGCGGCGTGAGTGTGAGCGTGTGTGGGCTTTTCTTGCGGGGGGTGGGACTTATACGAACGAGTACTTGGGGCAGCGGGAGTTTTCGTTTTCTTTCTTCTTTTTGCCGCTTCTCTTGTATTGCTGGTCTTCATATATGGTAATCTCCTATGATACGTGTTGGAAAAGGAAAACTGCTTTACAAACGACCGGAATGGCCCCCCTTTAAGCGAGGCCCGGCCCCGGGGAACTTATATATATATATATATATTTATTCATATCGATATATATATCCCGCGGACATGAATACACCGAGTCACCTGTGGTCTCTCTTTTCGTGATAGGATCGAGGCTGGGGTAGATTGTAAAGTGCAATGTACAGAGGTTGACCATGCTTCTATTTCGTTTCTTTTTTGTGCAGGTTCATGAATCAATGTGCATTCCCCCTATTTGGGCGTGTCCTTGATTTGCAGGTTTTCTGCCTATACCGCGAGCGCAAGATCGACGGAATAGGGGCTGCATGTTCCAGTCTGGGCCACACTCGGAGAACTGTGAGGACTTGGTGATGTGCAGCAGATGACCCGGGCATAAGAGGAGCGGACTTTGTATCAACTTTTTGGTATCTTTTTCTTTTTCTTTTTCTTTTTGTTATTGTATCTTTAATTTGAATGCGGAAGAGATACTAATCAACTTGAATCACTCGCTGCCCACCACAGAACCCCAAAGCAACAAGACCACCCACGCCTCCAAACCCCCCCGTAAACCGTATCTGAAAAAAGGAACTAGATAACCAAGTAACAGAAAAGACAAAGCAACAGAAACTACGGCCCAAACCGGCTCTTCGCCAGCTCCTTCAGCATATTGACCGTACTCTCCTCGCGCTCGCGGTACTCGCGCAGCTGCTCTTCGCGCTCCGCCGCCCGCGCGCGGAACATCTCCTCGCGCCGCATCTGCCGCTCAGTCTTGCGCCGCTCCGACTCGGACTGCGCGCGCTTCGCGTCGGCGAGCGACCCCGGCGGGCCCCGCCCCCCCGCGGCGCCCGACCCGTCGCCTAACAGCGCGTCGTCGCCGAGGTCGTCGTCCCCACCGCCCGGGGGCGATCGGTCGCGGAAGGCGCGCGCTGCGGAGGCCTTCTCGCGTTTCTTCTCCAGCGTGCGCTCGCGGCTGCCGGCTTCGGCGCGCGGCGCGAGCTCTTCGAGGCGGTCGCGCGCCAGGCGCCGCTCGGCGCGGCGCTGGTGGCGGGCGGCGGCGACGGCGTCCTGGTGGGATGTGGCGCGGGATTCGTCGCGCAGGGTCAGGTCGTGGAGGGACGGCACGGCGGCGCCGGGGCGTGCGGGGGGGAACAGGTCGGCCGGCGGTGGTGGTGGGAGCGGGCCTAGGCCGTCGTCGTCGGGGTCGAGCGCGGTGGTCGGGTAGGCGGGGTGAGAGCCGCCGCCGCGGGCCGAGTGCGACACGCTTGCCGAGTCGGCGTCGTCGTAGTCGTCTTCCGACTCGTCGTCAAAGTCGTCCTCATCTTCGGCGTCACGCTCCAGCCGGCCGCCGGCGTCCTCCGGCGCATTGCTACCATGACCGGCGCCGACAGCGGGGCCCCACGGCGCGGTGTCAGCGTGCAGCTCGGCGGGCGGACCCGCACCACCACCACCCCCGCCGTCGTAGTCCATCATCTCGGCGTAGAACTCGCGTGCGCTGTCGAAGATGCCGGGGTCGTACCAGCCCTCGGCCAGCTCGCCGCGGTTCCACTTGCCGACGAAGCTCTTCCAGCGGCCAGCCACCTCGCGCTCGTCCATGGCGGCCATGTCGCGCTGCTTCTGTAGGCTGAGGTAGTAGGCCAGCAGCGGGCGGAAGGCCGGCAGGTCGGAGCGGCGGTCGAGCACGCGCGCGTCGAACGGCAGTGGGCGGGCCGGGTCGGGCGTGGCCGACTCGGTGTGCGGCCGGCGGTGGTGGTGGTGGTGGCGGTTGCTGCTGCTGCTGTGGTGGTGTGTGCCGCTGGGGCGGTGGCGGCGCGAGTCCGTCTGGTGCGTGGTGTGGTGGCTGCGCCGGGCGTTGCTGCCGCCGTGGTGCTCGTGGCGCGGGTCGTCGCGCGGGCGGTCCCGGTCCCCGTGGCGGCTGGTGCTGGGCGGCGGCGAGCGCGAGCGCGACGGCGAGCGGGCCGACAGGGTCGACCGGCGCGGCTGGGGGTCTAGGTCGCTGCGTGAGCCGCGGGGGCCGCGTGGTGCAGGGCTTCTCGGGTGGCGGGAGGATGACATCGCGTGAGTGTGTGTGTGGAGGAAGGATCGTTTGTTTGTTTGTTTGTTTGTTTGTTTGTTGGCTGGTTGGTTGAGACGGAGTCACGGGTAAGAAGAAAGAAACGAAGGTCTTTGGCGTTGGCAGTTAAGCCGGGGACTTCTTGGTTTGCAGATGGCGATGCCCCGAGTCTCGAACTATCGAACAGTCGTGACCACGTCGTGGGTATTTATACCCGAGCCGCACGAGACTTGGAATAAGTGGTGATGGTGGGACTGTTAACAGCAGCAGTAGCAAAAGAAACAACTCTGTTCTTGGAACACCCCCTTTCGCTACATACTCCTCCCCTTTGGCTAGTCTGTGTTCCTTGTATCATGCAGATGAGTCTTCAGATGTGTGTTTTGCCATTTACATCACCATGATGAGCAGTTCTTTGCATGATCCAGGGGAAGCGGATGGGGGCTCAGGCGGGAACAAAAAAAAAAAAACCACTTGGGCAGAGAGGGATACTGCAGAAATAAAAATAGACGGGATGTTTCGTCCAGCCGTATCGTATTTTCCGTGAAGTTGTGTGGTGTGACGGTGTTATCCAGCCCCAGATGCATACAATCAATCACGTATACCACCACCATGCACCCCCGGCAGAAGAGCAATACAGAAACGAACACACAGCCAAGCCTGGAATCTCTCTCTCTGTTTCTGACCCTTTCTTTTCTTTCTTTTTTCTTTCTTCCTGTTTGTGCAAAAAAGAGTCCTTGCTGCGGGACCGAGACCCTCAGAAAATAGGAGACCAACGAACAGAGACAAACACACACGCCCCCCAAAATAATAGTCACAGAACGTGCGAGAAAAGCCAGACAGACAAATTATGGTGCACCGAGTGGGTTGCAAATCGGGGAGTTCGGAACTGGGATTTCGGAGGACACGCACACGAACAGAGAGCGCGCGTTTGTTTGCCTGCAGAGAGAACAAACGAGTGACACAAACGCCACAGAACTGCTGGACGGCAATGATATATCCAACAGGACAACAAGGTAGAACCGGGGGTGGAAATGGAGGAGATTGAAAACGAAATAATAGGAGAATGACGAGGTTTTGGGCTGATGATGGAGGGGAAAAGCAAAAAAGAAGAAAACACGCCGGTGTCATTTGGAAGTTTTTTCCCATGTGGGTGCTTTTCCAGTGTCGTCGAAGTCTAGCGTCACGTGGAGATGGTCACGTGCCACGCCGAAGAGAGATGAGCCACAACATCTTCGCCGATGGATTGTTAGGCCGACATAGCCGTCCAAGAGCTGTCCTCACGTCGAAAGTCCAACGAACGAGAGTGGCGAAATGCGTGCAATTGACGTGTCTTCTATGTCACCAAAATCTAATATTAGCTGTTCGTGGAGGTTAGTCTCAGGGGAGGGGAAGCCTTTGAAAGCCATCGCGAGCCGACGCGGGCCAGCTGTCAAAGGAAGAGGGACCACGTAGTCAGTGTAGGAAGCACTGGCCCGTGTCCCATAGTCCTGTGCTGTTTTTTCTGGTGTGGGTGAAATCCTCCGTGTCGATATCCGAGAGAGGACCACCGCGTGCCAAGTGCCGAACACCTTCAACTTTGACTGGAGGCAACCACTACACACAGATACACGTCTGTGAGTTCCGCCGGGCCCCACCGAGCACCCTCCTCAGCTCCGTAAAGGCGTGCTCCGGAATCCAATAGCAGCGCTGCAGAATGATGACTTGGTGATGGCATTCGCAGGAGGATCCATCTGAGCGAGGCGCAGCGGAGGGATGGCACGCAACAGCGCGGAAACGCCAGGGGTCAAGGGGTGGCGAGCTGCTGTAAGGACCGTACAGAATGCAAAGGCGTGAAGGATGCGTGCATGCAGTGGAGCCTACGCCATTTGGCTGGATCGTGTGGTGGGGTTCTGCGGAAGCAACTTCATGGCTGCGAGTGAAGGCACCGGACGAAACAAAACCAAAAAAAATCAGACTTCGACAACTCACGCGTGGAGGCAGTCTGGGCGGACGAAACAGCCGGGGAGAAAAATAGAAAGAAACACGAGATCAAGACACCGTAGCAGTCGGGCCTCCTGACAGAATGATTACACCCACGGCTGGAGCTGAGGGTTTCTTGGAGGGGGAGTGAGAGTAAGAAAAGCCCGAGCTGAGCAAAATGCACCATCGTGAACCTTGGACTGAAGAAGTCTAGATCTCAACTATGGCCAGCTGGCGCCAGCTGGCCGAGCCCAGACGGTCTTGGCAGCTGATCTTCCAGAACCTGGGCCTGACAGCTGTCAGGACATGCAGCAGAAACTTTGTTTGTTGAACTTGTCCTTTTGGAGAGAGAGCACCTCAAGTGGTGTGGGCCGGGGTTAAACCCTTAGTATGTGCCCCTCACCACCACCCCACCACACTGAAACTTTTTTCTTGTTTGCATTTTTTCCTCTTTCACTTACACACACACACAACTTCACTCCCGCTTTCCCATCCCGCCTAGACACACCATGGCCGACCTCGACGACTCCGCCGCCGACTCCATGGCGAGCATGTTCGAAGAGCCGGCGGACTTCCGCCCGGCGACGCCGCCCGACACGCAGCAGGAGTACACGCTCACGACGACCGGCGAGCGCATCCCGCTGCACGTGGTGGGCTACAGCCCGCTCGAGGCGCACAACGTGTGGAACGGCAGCCGCGCGGTGGCGCGGCTGTTCGAGGCGCAGCCCGAGCTGGTGCGCGGCCGCACCGTGCTGGAGCTGGGCGCCGCCGCCGGCCTGCCGAGCCTGGTCAGCGGGGTGCTGGGCGCCGCGCGCGTGGTCATGACCGACTACCCCGACCCGGACCTGGTGCAGATCATGCAGCGCAACATCGCCGAGTGCGACGCGGCAGTCGCCGCGCGGCTGGGCGCCGGGTGCGTGCAGCGCGCCGTCGTCGCGCGCGGCTTCGTGTGGGGCGCCGACCCGGCCCCGCTGCTCGCCGACGCGCCGGCGGGCTTTGACGTGCTGGTGCTCGCCGACCTGCTGTTCCGCCACAGCGAGCACGCCCACCTCGTGCAGACGGTGCGCGCCACGCTGCGGCGCACGCCCGCCGCCGCCGCCTACGTCGTGTTCACGTCGTACCGGCCGTGGCTGCGCCACAAGGACCTCGCCTTCTTCGACGTGGCGCGCGCCGACGGGTTTGAGGTGCGGCAGATCCTCGAGGAGAAGCTCGATCGCCCGCTGTTTGAGGGTGATCCGGGCGATCTGGACGTGCAGAAGACCGTCTCGGGGTTTGAGGTCCGCTGGCCGGCGCACGAGCTGCGCGAGTGAGAGTGCGGGAATGCAGCGTTGGCCTTGGGGAGGGCACTGTCGTGTATACTTGGTTATTGGCAGTTTTGCCTGCATTGTAGGGCCCCCCTCAAATGGGCGGGTCCACTCTCCCAGACAGACACCCGGTGCGCACATTGCCGTGCCGTGTGGTTCTCCAACTCAGTCCTCAACCCAGATTCTCTTCAAATGCCGTCCCCCGCACCAGGCCGGGCCTTACTGTTCCGAGGACACACACAATACATAATCTAACCCTATAACACCACCAAAGCACGCTTCTACCCTCAAACGATATATCCTATCTAAACCACTACATCAACAATGCACAAATCATCACACACATCACACACATCACACGCATCACACAGCACCGCGTGGCCATCCCTCTCCCCTCTTCTCACCGCGTGTCTGCGCCCCCACCCGGCCTCTTCGCAATTTGCACCTGTTTCATGCAGATGACGTATACTGCTTTCCATGTTACCAAGAACACTATATGGACGAACGCGGGGGGAGGAGAGGGTATATTGGCTGGAGGCAGACAGCTTTGTCCCCCTCACCTTTGGCAAGCGGAGAGAGAGGGGGAATCCGGGACGGTATATTCAGCATTTGAAAGCAAAGTCAAAAGCCCGGCACAACCGGGCACAACTCTCCACGGGGTTCTCCTGATAGTATCCACGCATTGCGTGCGAACTGCTGGTTCGTGGGTTATCTGTGTTCTCCTCACCTCCCGTCCTCCAACCTTTTGGGGAAAAGGCCTTATATGACGTTCCCCCTCTCGCTCGCCGCCGTTTCCGCGCCCGGCTCTTTGTCCTCTCGCACCGGGTGGTGGACGGGACGCCACCACCCGAGTATCGGCACGTCGAACAAGTAAAAAGGGGGTCTGCGATGGCTCGTGATGGGGGACCCGGGAGGAGTGCACCCGGGTGTACCTGGCAAGAGATATATATCCGGTTCCCCTTTTGAAAAGCAAGGGGGTGGTTTTTGGGACTGCAAACAGCTTGCAGAGGAGTTTAGCAGCGGAGGAGCCTGCACATAGAGATACTCTTTAGAGGGTTAAAAAGAAACACTGAACTCCCAAGCAAAACACGTTCCTTGTGTCGTTGGGCGGGCTTTTCCCGCTGGTTGGCGGAAGACAAGACTCCGTCGGGACCCAGTATTACGGGAAAACGCAGGTAACTGCGGCGGCACGGCGGGTAGCGCGTCCCCAGAAAGGCAATTTCTTGTTGTTTCTTTTCCTTTACCGTTCATACTGTATTTTCTTGGTTGCGCTGGGTTGGTCGGGTAGGGTTGTGCTGCATGCGACCCCGTGCAGACTGGCTGATGGTGGTGGGTGGTGAAGATGCGCGGTGGCACGTCAGTGCGTATCGGCGTGCATGCGCATATGCCGCTGGGCGCCTTTCCTCGTGTGTGTGTGTGTGTGTGTGTGTGAATCGAGACTGACAGACACTCTGAAGATTGCCGTGGCTTACTTACCTGTCTGGACACCAAACACTCTGTGCACCGTAAAAAGCCGTTTGCCGGCTCTTTGCAGGCGACACCAATGGTTCCCGGCTATTTTGCAGGGGACAGATATGTAGATATGCAGATTAAGATGTGCACGCCGGGGAAAGAGAACCGAGAAAGAGAACCGATAATGCTGGAGATAATTCACAGACAAGAGACAACGGGGTAGCAGTCGGTGCAGTGGTATCGTTTCTCTAAGTGTGAAATGATACTGCCGGCGGAGTCCGGGCAGTCGGGGAGGTGAAGACATCCGAGAGACGTTGGCGATGATATAAGCATCACGTCACATGAGTGAGTGACTCTCCTTTGTGATGGAGAGGGGAACAAGACAGGGAAGAAAAGGAAGGAGCTCGTATGGGTACGTACCCGCGGCGTGACTTCCTCAACATTTATCTGTCGCATTGCCGTCTCGGCAGACTGCATCGCGCTAGAGTTACAGCCGTGTCTTGCCGTTTGCTGCCACTGCCGTGTGTCGTTCCGTTTTCTCTTCACGTGCTTCCGCTCCGCCCCGGCCCCGTTGGGTACTCCGATTTCTGCCCAAGCAGTGTTTGCATCTTCCGTACATCTACGCATATATGCTACCGTAAGAAGGCGTCTCGATAGACCAGGCTGATATCGGCTCGCCAAAGCAGCCGTTAATATACCGCCAGGAACCGACCAGACCAAAAAACGCAGAAATCAGATGGCAGTGCTGACTTGCAATGGAGTTGCTGTGAAGCTGTACCTGTGAGTTGAGTGCCTGAGAGTCTAGCTCGAGTGGCCCCCTCAGGCACAGCTTCGAGAGCCACTTGGAAGCATTTTCAGGATCGCCCGTTTTCCATTCCCCATGTTTGGCTTGTTCTTCGTCTTTTTCCCCATACCTGCTTGACCCGGTCTTCTTTTTTTTCTTTTTCTTCTTGCGACCATCAAACGATCTCCGCCCCCTAATTTCCCCGGATTTTCTTTCCCCTCGCGTGTGAACCCATTTTATCCCCCCTGCTCGAACTTTCCCTCGTTTCCACGTTTTTTTCCGTGTTCTTTCTGCACCAAAGCTGCCGCTATATCCAGGCCTGCTCACCACATGGCGGAGAGGTTCTGTGCGACCAGCAGGAATGGCTTGAAAGCCACGACGGGGGAGAAACGGGGGAGGAAGTGTTTGGGGCTAGACACCTGAAGATCTACGACGAGAGGACCCGCTGGTAAAAAGGTTGCACGTAACCCTGGAAGGGGAGGGTCGTGCACACACACCCGTGCGTGACTTTTCTGTGGCATCTGTGGTCCCAAGCGTCTAGAAAGCGGTTGTATGCCGGAATCCGAGGCGCCGGCTTGAGAATGAGAGGTGGTCGAGCAGGAGGAAATCGAGCGTCAATGCTCAAGCCAAGCTGCTTCTGTGTGTGTGTGTGTGTGCGTGTTGAAAAGAAAAAACAAAAACCGCTGTGCGTTTCCTACCAGCTGCATAATCCACGGGTAGTTTTTCCATCCACATGCCGGAAGGCCCGTGTCGAGCACCACTCCCAGCCTCGGGATGGGTCTTGCTTGTACAGGCATACATATAGCTCCGGAGGTGCCATTGAGTGTCGGTTGAGCCGGCTGGCTTACTTAGTTGCGAATATCACTGGCCTGGTCCAGCCTGAGTTCCACATCGGGGGGTTTGCCTGCTTCTATTTCGCTTATGTGGTGGAAAATATGGAGAAGCATGGCAACATGGGCGTGCCAAATCAACTTGCTTCGAGTCTCAACTCACCAGACTCTTGGGGTTCGAGATACACATACACAACCGCAATATATAAAGCACACATGCAATATTGCCGGGGAAGGCGCGAAGTCTGGGAAGGAGCGACCGTGAAGATGGGAAGTGGAAGGAGCGATCTGAGAAGGGCGATTGAGTGATAAGGAGCTCTTTCTAAACGTAGAGTTTTTTATAGGGCGGGGGGAAAAAGAGAGAGAAAAAAAATCCCACGGCGACCCTTGAAGCCATCATCGCGGTGATTCGAAGGAGCGGTTGTCAGAAATTCATTGAATCAACATGCTTCGAGTCAAACTCACTAGACTCTTGGGGTTCGAAATACACACACACAACCGCGATATATGAAGTATACACACACACACACACACACACACACACACGAGTACACACATAACATGCCTCCGGGGAAGGCGCGAAGCCCCGGAAGGAGCGATCGGCGCGGTGGTGCGAGTTGGGAAGGAGCGATTCGGGGGGAGGAGGCCTAAGGGGCAAATTCCCAGCGCGTCCCGGAGTATGCAGGTTCACGGAGATATTCCACGCACGTAAGAAAAAAGGCCAGCACAAGAGAAGCAAGCACACAAACGAGCTATCGTTCTGTCACTCGGCCCATCACCTGCACCTACTCAGTTCGGCCACGCGCAGATCTTGTTTTTTGTCGTTTTCTGTGCTCTGGGCCTCTGGCTGTGCGTACCCCGGAAAAGCAACAGTGGCTCAGGACTCTATAACGTCGTACCCTAAAACCAAGTTTTGTGGGGAAGCGCGCGAAAAGGGACACACATACACACACACACACACACGCACATATAGATGCGAGGTTGAGTTGGATGCGTTTATGCACGTTATGAAGGTAACGGGGAGAAGGGGGCAGGGTCCCAACTCTGGACGAATTGGGGCGGGTGCAGGAACGAGGGAAGGGAGGGAAGAGGCCGAACCGCTGGCTCTTTCCTGAGGTTATATTATCATATATCTTAGATGTACAGGTGCATTCAGTACAGTACGTACCTTTCTCTCTTCCCCAGATTCGTTCCAACTTCCCGGCCCACCAAAAACACTTCCTTGCTCGATAAGGTTAACAAGTAACGGCACGCTCTCACCAGGCATTGCACAGCTCGGACACACACACACACACACACACACACAACACCCTGGAAACGGCATCCCTCCTCCGTTTCTGGGAGTCTGTGTCTGCGTCTGTGCCTGTCCCCTCTTTTCTCTCCTCTGGCCGTTCTTTCCCCCTTCCATTTCTCCTCTCTCCGTTTCTCCTCTCTTCTTCCCCTTCCCCCCGCTTCCCGTTTCCCCAGATTTTTGTCGTTTCCGGAACTCTTTTCTTCCTCTCTCTTCTCTCCAATAGTTTGCCTCCTCCACACTTCTTTTCCTTTTCGCCTCGTTTAACAGGGTTCTCCAGATTTTCGCTACCCTCGCGCGGCCTGTGACGGCGTGTCGTCGACCCCAGTTTACGCCGTTCTTGGCGGGCTCTAAAACCTGTGCTCCTTTGGTGTAGTGCAGCAGCGTTTGGGCATGGCTGCGCCTTTAGAAGTTTACCCAAAGAAAACTACTTCTTCTCGTGTCTAATGTTGAAGAGAGATATACACTTAGTAATGGGAAGAAGGCCTGGTGGCAAGCGAAGCAGTCGGTGTTGGCTCACCGGTCTTTCCTTAAGCTGCATAAATGCACAAATGACTTCGTGTGCGCGTGTGCTCTGTCACTCCTTCCTCCTCGCAGATCCCTGCACCGCAGTCTCACCTGCTTTCTGGGTAATTTCCCAGTTTTTGTTTTCAAGCAGTCTCCATTTATTGTGGTTTTGATTGAGTACGTAATAGCGACAGCCCTCCTTCCTTCTTTCAGGAAGCATTTTTCTGGAGTCACTATTTTATGTTTCTTTACCGATGGGGATACGAGGAGAAAAGAAGGCTGGGGAGAGAGAAATAAAAGAAAAAAAAGGGAAGAAAGAAGAAACCCTGGCCTGGCCGCAACTCTTAGTCTGACTGCTCCTCTTTTCCCCGCTTTCTCCCCAGAAAATCTTGTCACGCATCCAGTGGGAAAAACGAGAAACCCGGGGTAAGTGCGATGGATTCGCTATTGGTGAAAGAGCTAGTGTAATAACACGTACTCGTACCAGAACCTGTTACACCTTCACACATGCTCTTTCCTCTCAACGTTTCCGCACATGCCGGCTTCAAATAATTTTGGACCTTTACATATAAGTGTGTATATGACTTCTTGTAACTTTTATGATAAGACTTGAGATAGAGAGAGAGAGAGAGAGATACGTACCGTTCTGTTGCTGTCCACATGCCACAAAAAAAAACATGCGAAGACTATCTATCGCAAAAGTTATAGCGGCCTGGCTATTATAGTCCGGGGCCCGGCTTCTGGTGTCCTATAGGGGGGAACCGGGGAAGCACGCACCAGCATCTTCTCCCCTACATGCCCCAACCCCAGTCCGATTCATTATTGCTTTTTACCCCATATCCCTACTACCCCATACCCCAGACTTCCTGCTTTCTCTTTTTTTGTCACTTTCCCCATATTTCCAAGCCAACTAACTAAACCCAAAAATTCCATTCAACTTCCTTCGTTCCTTGCTGATTCTTTTTTCTTTTCCCTTTCTTCTCTCGACTGAAGAGGTGTGCCATGCGCTACTGCTGGGCCTTGTATATTGTGTCCCGTTGATATTTCCTCGCCCCATCGTTAATTTTCCTCGTCTCTCAGTCTCATCATCTCCGGTTTTCCCTCTTTCTTGTCTTCTTTTCTCGATTGATGACTTTGCGAACCACGGGATCTTTGCTCGCGGTCATCGCTTTTCCCTCTTGTTTGAGTACCACCACAACAGTTCTGCAATTAGTACCTGTCCGAGTCTCTGTTATACTGTACGTATTAAGTTCCCCGGCCGCGAGACTTGCCACTAAATCTCGATCCCCCATCGCCACTGATTCCCCCCCTGCTCTTCGTTTTCTCCTCACTCTAAACGGCCTCTCCTACTCTTCTTGCCTCTCTCTCTCTGTCTCTCTCTCTCCAAATTTCCTTCATTCCCCTCCCTTCTCGCTTTTCCCTTCGATCATCATCTCTCTGTTTTTCTCTGTCCATTACTTCCCGATCTTACGTGCCTTCCCATCTGTCTTCTTTTTATTCTCGTAACCGTAACTGCCCCTTTTGCTCTCCATTCCGCCTTCCCCAGATTTTGGCTTCGGCGCTGGTTGATAATCTTAACTCCCCTCATTTCCGTATTTCCGCCATTTTTGTGCTTTTTTCTTCCTTCCTGGTCTTTGCCGGCAAACCCTAAGTCGGTCGTTATTGGCCACCTCTTCCTCTCTGATGACTGCTCATATGATTTACGGCCGTGCTTGAATCCCGACAATACCCTCACCCAAGTCTCCTTTTCTTCGTTTACCGCCATTCGCCTTCTTGCTTGACTCTCTCCAACTCCTATCCTTTAGCATAATTTCCCTTTTCTTCTTTCTTCTCTTCCATCTTTGCTTCTGTAACCACCACCTCATCGTCTAACATTGGGGGCATATTTGGGCAGTCAACCCCAGACAGTCTCGATATATCACATCTCCCCTCCCCTCGTCTCGCGTGTTCAATCTGCTGACCACTGCCCACAAAACAAAAAGCCAATCACGGCAGGTGCAAATAATCCCTCCCATGGCGACGACCACGACGCCTGACATTTCCGATTTTTGGCGCGGCCGTGTGTGAAGGAGGACTCGACGTGATATCATTTTTCTCTCTAGTTGTTCTCTCGTGCTCTTTTAGACATCATCATCATCATCTTCTCTTTTTCTTCCTACATACCAACTTCCCTCCTTGGCACCATCCCCGGCTTTCTCGCGCGGCTAATCGACCTCGGAGGCGGGTTCGTTAACTCTTTTCCTCCTCCGACTTGGGCTTCTGGCTCCCCTGTTTCCACTCTTGAGACTACCCGGCCATCGCCTTTTATTATTCTTTCTCTGTTTGAACGTTTCTCTCTCGGTTGCTCCTCTCTTTTGGGATCTTCTTCCCAGTGCCGAATTTCTGGGTCACTTGCTGCCAACTGTTTCCATCTGGCCAATCGTGCTTGGCTAATCGATCCCCGGATTATTATATATCGACGCTTGTTCCGCTCTTTTCTCGCCCCTGTCCCTCTTCATCCTTTTTCCGGGGAACCGCGCTTTTTCTTCTCTTCTCTTCTTTTCTCTTTTTCTTTTGGGTTTTGTTGCGTTCCTGTACTGGCAGTTGTGTCCCTTTCCTTTCCCTTCTCCTGCCTCTCTCTTCCTTTCTTCCATCTCCGTATCGACCTATCGACACTTGTACAATACACACCGCGGCTTTTCTGGTTTCTCATAATTCCGGCTTTCTTCTGGACGACTTTCTTCATCTGCTGACCGAACCACATAAGGCCTTTGATATTTATACGAGCTCACTCTATACGTTCATTTACAGCCCCTCCCCGCTGCTTCACTGGCCATCTGCGCCATCAGCCTTGTCATCATAGAGAGTCAAACGCAAGAGCCACATTCGCCACCTCTCTCTCCCATTTTTCCTTTTGTCACCTTTCTCGTCCGCCACCTGGATCTTCTCCCAGGACTATAGCCTGGAATATACCCTACGCCCTCGATAATCCCAAACCTACGTCGACCACTCACTTCTTCAAACATATCCTATTTCTCTTTTCTCTCTCAGAATGATGCCCATACATCAATCGATAGAGCTGGCCTCGCACGGGTCAGCTCATCTTCCTCCACCGCACCATCTGGGTCTCACCAGCGGGCCCGGGCCGACTCTGGCTAGCATCGGAGCCGTGCAGAGTAACGTGGGCGTGCCGATGAAGGGGGCGAACCACAATGAAAATGGCGAGCCTCGACATCTAAAGCCGAAGACTCTTCCGTGCAAGTACTGTAGCAAGCGGTTCCGGTAAGTTGATGTCCATCCGTGTTATGTTTCTGTCCCTCCTTTTTCCCTCCCCATTGTATGTTTTTTTCCCCGTCTTTTGATGCTGTTTCTTTTCTTCTTCTTCTTCGAATCTTCTTCGCCGGCTTGCTGCTTCGAACGTGTGGGGAAGAGGAGGAGAGGGCGGGATATAAAAAAGAACGAGAGGTGGAAGAAACTGGTGAAAATGGAAGAAAAAGAAAAATTGGGAGCCTTGAGGCAAATGTCTTCCCTTCAAAACACCATAATAATACTGACTTTGACATATAGGCGAGTGGAACATGTCCAGAGACACGAACGAACCCACACCAAAGAAAAGCCGTTTGAATGTGGCTGGGCGAGATGTGGAAAGTCGTTTGGCCGAAGGTAAGATATATATAAGCTTTTTGTCCTGTTCCCCTTCTTCTCCTCCTCATTCTTGTTCCCCTTCTGCATTCCGTTTGAATCTGAAATCTGCCGATTCCCTCGTTTTTTTCCCTCACTTCCCCAAACAAAAAGTCAGTCAGGCTATATTTTGGAGAGCGGGGATAACAACATTATTTGGGGGTGGCACACGAACTGTTGAGTTAGATGCTTAGCAGGCGCTGTGGCTTTTTTTCCTCTTTTTTCTTTTATTCCCTCCCGTCTAAGACAGCGGGGAAATCGGAGCAACGTGAAGTGTTGTGCTACCAGCATTTCGTCCGTGCCTTGTCTTGTTTTGCTCGCTTCTCCGCCTACTCCAATTTGGGGGTTGTGTGCCTTTTTCTTCTTCAAGCTCTCACGAGCAACCAAAAGAGTTGGCTTGTGCTACGCGACAGCAATTATTCTCTCTCTCTCCATTGGCAGCTGTCAGGCACTTCCAGTGGCATGATGCGTGTGCCTGACGACGTCGGAAGTCGAGGTGGACTTTGCCAGGTCTAGGCCCGGCGGCCGTTTTCAGCTTTTCCCGGTTGCTCCGTGTCCTCCGCTTCATTGCTTCTTCTGCTTCTTTCAGTCGTTTGCCCTCCACGAACACCCAAGCCCCAGCCAGCCCTGCTTTTGTGATCTATACCTAGCATGTTGTGCAACGTCCATCATTACATTACATACCCATATATACCCCACGTTGCAACTGTCTCTCTGGGCTGTATCGCCCTCAACAAACCGGACATGCCCTTCCCCCAACTTTTTTCTTCTCTCGCTCCCCCGCGTGAAGCGCCGTCGCCGCCTCCAAAAAAACGGTGCTACGCTCTTTTCAAGCTTATCGAGATGATATTTTACCGTGGTGATTCTCCGACAAAATTGGCACATCACCACCAAGAAGCCATACTCCAACTTTCTCCTCTTCTTGCCTCTTTCTTCATCTCCACCAAACTTGCTTCGTCTGCCCCCCACCTGGTGCTTCCTTTTGCCTCATGTCCATATTATACATCCTCCGCACCCCCAACCTGTCTCTTTATATCCCGTATCACTTCATATTATCCTAGATTCCACCTCATCATCCCCCTCCCTCTCTATCTTCTCCTTCCCTCGTCATATTGATAATCGTCGACTCCTCCTATAACAACTCTTTGTATCTTCATATCTTCAAGGGTTCGTTGCCTCTATATATCTACTCTATATCACTGTTGAATCTACACGTCCATGCGAATCACTCCGCTTGACTCGTGGCCCCCTCTCCCTCTTACGTCGCCCTATTGTTTCCTACTGATTACTTATCACGGGATTTGATATTGCACCTTTCGTCTCGTTAATTGCTTCTACTATACCTTGCTTCCCCTCCTTCCCAAGCATCGGATCCCGAGTCATCCCCATTTGTTATATATCGGCAGTGTTTCGTTTCGTTTGCTTCTGGTTCAATGTCTTCTTCCTCTTCTGGGTAGTGTACAGTATACTAGTGATGTATTCACTTTGCCGGTGGACTCCAGCAAGAGAGAGCTAGACTGCCCTCGCTTTCTCCTTCCTCCCTTTTGATTATCTACCCAAGCGCTGCATTCCGTTTCTCCCTCTTCCCTTCCGAAAACCTTAGCTTCAACTTACTTACTCGGCTTATTTATGGACATCAGGGATCTCCTTGTGAGACATGAGAAGCTCGTTCATCTGACTGAAGGTGCAAATCCCAAAGATGCGCCGCCACCTCAGCAACGGGCCAAGAAGACCGCGCCGACCACCGGACGCGGCCTGCAACGCATCCCCTCCGACAGCCACACGTCCCAGTCGACAACATCGCTGGGACTCGACGCATCAAGCCAGCACCAACACCCGCAGTACCATGCCGATGCCGTCGCTATTGCCTCGTCCAGCCCCGGTATGGCCCAGGGAGCCCGTCTCAACAGCCGTGCCGTGGCCTGCAACCTCGACATGCTTTCAGACGCCGCCCTAGCCAGCGAGGTTCCGCCGCCGCTGCAATCCATCATCTCCGATCTCACCCCACAGCAGCCGCAGCCTCCGTCATCGTCCCAGACGTCTGTCGGCCACGCACGGATAAAGAGCTACGACGATGCCTTGGGCTACGGAGATCGATCGAGAGAAGATCGTGCCGGACTTGCTGCAGGCTTTGCTCCCCAGCCTGCACCCCCACCGCCGCCGTTTGAAGAGTACAACTTCCTCGACGACTTTGCGTCGTCACACTTCCTTCCGCCAGTGTTTGACCCGGAACACGCCTTTGCTCTGTGGTCCCGGTCCGGGGGTGCCGGCGGAGATTTGCGGATGTTGTCGAAACCCAACTCGCAGTATCCCTCGAGACTACCATCGCTGGCCCCAGAACTACGGGAGGGTGGTGGTGGTGGTGGCGGTGGGGATGGGACACTGAAACCGGTAGAAGAGTCACATATACGCCAGGCACCTTCAACCCTCCGGATCACTGCTGCAGACCACTCTGTGATCAAGAGCAAGCTGGAGGACTTTTCGTCGGTTCTGCCCACCGACTTCGTGTTTCCCTCACGCCATACCCTCACGCGGTTCTTGGAAGGCTATATTGGCGGCTTTCACGAGAGCATTCCTATCCTTCACCTGCCAACATTGTCTCCCACGGAGATTGCTCCGGAGCTGCTGCTAGCCATGGCTGCCGTTGGAGCCCAGTACCGCTTTGAGACGAATCGCGGGTATGCCCTGTGGTACGCGGCCAAGGCGGTGTCGCTGGAACAGGTGCGGCGGCGGAGCAGCAACGAAGTACGAGCCCTGTTGCCTACGGCATCGTCCTATAGTCCGCATTCATCAAGAACGTCGCCGAGTACGGGGTTTAGACACTCGTTTGGATCGGCACACCATGATCGGCCGATGACCCAGGATACACACCGCGAGCCGTTGTGAGTTCTTCCCCCTGCGGGTATGGTTCAAGATCTTATCAAACCTCCTACTGACTTATCCTATAGTGCTTCAAACACCCCTATTGCGAGGCTGGAGACCATCCAGGCGGTAGTGCTGATCTTCGGCATCGGTCTCTGGAGTGCAAAGGCTATTTTGAGTGAAGCTCTGGGTCTCCAAAGCCAACTGGCAATGCTAATACGCGACGAAGGCATGCTCCTGTCGAATGCGAGCCCATCGTCGACGTCGGACTGGGACACGTGGATTCGATTGGAAGCTACGGCGCGCACACGCCTAGTTGCATACTGCTTCTTTAGTCTCTGCAGCATCGCGTATAACATGCCTCCAGCATTGTTGACAGCAGACCTGGCTAATGTCTATCTACCGCAGCCGTCGCGGCTTTGGAGGGCGGAAAATGCATGGCAGTGGCAGGATGTTCGGCAGTCGGTTCCCATTGTGGACATGACCGTGCGAGAGGCGTTCGCACGCCTGTTTGGGCGGTCTTCCCAGCCGCTACCGCCGCAGCTGGGCACTTTGGCGTTCTACACACTGATCCATGTTCTTCTCCAGCATATGTATCTTCTTCGGCAAACCACTCTACAGATCAACGCGCCGTTTGATATTCTTGGTGGCACGCTGCGTCCCGACGACACCGATGAAGTCACACAGGCGCTTCGAGTGTGGCAGACAGCATTCGAGCAGCGACACCAATTCGGGACGGTCGACGCGGGGATGCACTTTGGCGGCGGCTTCGGAGGCGTCGGCGGCATCGGCGGGCCGGCGGGAATTGACGGGTTCCCAGGGGGACCGATCGCGTTCAACGCGACGGCCCTGCTCCGGCTGGCATTTATGCGGCTGTATGCGGACATGCTGCCGTCGTGTCGGGGGCTGGAGACACGCGATGCGACCACGCTCACTTCGGCGCTGATCGAGTCGGCCCCGGGCGGCGGCATGGCTTCGTCGCGGCCGCTGGTGAGGAGTGCACGGCTGAATCGAGCGGTGTTCCAGACCATCCATGCGCTGTCGGTGCTGGTGAAGGCGGGCGTCAACTACGTGGCTCGGACGAAGAGCCTGGAGTGGAGTCTGCAGCACTCAAGTAAGTTGTGGATTATAACATGCCGATTATGAACAGGGAGAGATGAGAGCTAACAACAGTGGTTGAACTTCCAGTCTGTAACTTTGAAAGCGCGATTCTGCTGTCCCGGTGGCTGCTGACACTCGCCACGCTGGGCCCCGGCGAGGCGGCGCCGACGATTGAAGAGCGGCAGCTTCTCGAGATGGTGCGACAAACGCTCGACGAGACGGAGTTCCCGGTGGCGCTGGACCCGACGCTGGCGGGCACGCACGGGATGCTGATGGGGATGGACGCGACGGCGGTGATCCACGGCGACGTGGTGGTGCGGCTGCGGCAGGTGGCGGCGGCGGTGGTGCGGCTGTGGTCGGAGACGTTCAAGAGCCCGCACGTGTTCGACATGGTGCGGCAGATGGGGCTGAGTCTGGACGCGTACGCTGAGGTGATTGAGAAGCCGCGCGACGCCACGCCGCTGGCGCGGCTGCGCGGGCCGAGTAACTTATGACCCGCGGACTACGAGATCTTGATTCATGTGTACGAAGAGGGCGACGAAGAAGAAGAGGAGATGCCGGTCAGTACATGCCAGCAGCAGCAGCAGCACCACCACCTCTACAATTACCAGCAGTATCCGCAGTATGCACAGCTGCTGGTCCCGGGGGAGGGAAAGGCGGGGGATGAAGGGGATATGTTCTATTCTTGGATCTCGTGTGCATAGCGGAGTGAGGAGGTATATGTATATGGTTCCTTTTTTGGGCGGGGGAAGGGTGGCATCTTCTATTCGGTTGACTTTTTTTGCATGATTTGAGGGGTCTCGTTTTGTCATTTTTGTATGTGTGGGGGTGCATTCTTTGGCGGGGGATTTCAAGGGTCCTGGGATTCCCCCTTTTATATGCCTTGGGGCACTTTATTTTTTTTTCTTCTATTTTTGAGGTATATATAATATGTGTATCCTCTCCATCTTTCGTCTGTTGATGAGCGGTGTTGGGGTTAGAGAGCCGGTGATTTAGGGGTAAGGGGTTGGATGTGGATGTGGGAGGGGGAGAGTGGAGGGTTTGGATGCCTGGAAAGGATGATATGGAGGAAAATGGGGCGACGGGAAGAAAAAGGGGCTGTGGCCATGGCGAGGCAGGCGATGGCAGTGGGACAGCTATTATGGAAGCTGGAGATAAATGGGTGTCTGCCCAGTTGTATCAGGAAAGGAAACATGGGGTTTGGAGACACGAAGGCAGACAGACAACGGGGGGGGGGCTCAAAAGCAAAAGTCTCCGAGAGGGATAGGAACAGGCGAGTCTGGGCCGGGGTTGACTCCATCGCGACAGCGACCTTTCAGCCGCCGGAGGGTTTGCAGTCAGTGGTCCGGGACCCCGGTCCAGACTTGGCCTCCCAACCAGCTCGTGTTTGGGGGTCATGCTTGGTCTGTGGTTGGGGTGGCTCACTGCCTCCCTCTTTCACGTCGTTGCCGCGGAGTGGGGATATTGGCATTTGCTGATCAATACTCTTTCGGGTCGCGGGACGTGGGATATGGGAATGGAATCCTGACTATTCGATCACAGCGAAAACCCGGACCAGGCTCTGCCGCTTTTCTCCTGACCAGGAGAGATGGAGAAGGCTCCCCAGGGACCACCAACCAGGGGCAACAAAGATAGGGAGGGGAAACACTGCCAGACGGAGATGCACCGGAATCCGAGACGGCCAGAACACCACTTGATGCGGCTACTCACGTGTTCCCGACCCAGAGAGTTCGCAATCTGGTCTCGCCGCCGGAGACAAACGCGGAAAGCAGCCGGTTTGCATGAACGCCCTTCAAAACTCCCAATACGAACAAAGAGAGAGGTGAGAGAAAGACACACACTACTGGGTGTGTGTACGCGGGGCATCGTTTGTTGGATGTTTTTAATCTCCTTTGAGAATAGTCCATGGACCGGGGGGGCTGCGCCGTGGACCATCGTTTTCTGGTTCGACGTGGGTGTGAAGAGAGGGAACGAGTGATGTGTCGGTGCTTTTGGGGATGGGGTGGGCTGTGGGCGGCTGAATATCCTAACAAAGGGTTGGTTAGTATGTCCTGCGTGTTCTGCCTCATACCGCTTTGCCCAATCTGGATGGGACGGCGGGCGACTGGAAGTGGAGGCTGGGTTAGGCGTGGGAAGCATTCATATGTAAGTCAGTACGACGGAGGTGGGGTGAGGTGAGATTTAGGTGCACGCTTGCCGAGGTCGTCTGCGTCAAAAAGGGGGATGAATGTGCGGTGCCGGCCGGGGATACGGGGGTATAAGAACACCGCACATCCCTCCCACGTCGATGTTGGCTGTCTCGATCCTCCAACGCCTGGCATCATCTCTGCAACACCAACCAGAGAACCTACACACACTCTCTCAACCACTCACGCACCCCACCACAGCCCACGCACCTCCTGCAATGGCCGCCACGTACCCCTTCGACACGCTGCGCGCGGCCCTCTCCCCGTCCGCAACCCTCACCCTCCCAGCCGACGGCGCCGCGGCCTTCGCCACCGCAGCGGCCTACCGCTCCGACTACCGCCGCCGCACGCCCGCCGCGGTCGTCGCCGCCGCCACCGAGTCCGACGTCGAGGCCGCCGTGCACTGGGCCGCCACCCACAACGTCCCCTTCGTGGCGCGGGCGGGCACGCACGGTAGCGGCGCGTGGGCGCAGTTTGCCGATGGCGAGGCGCTGGTGGTCGATCTGCGCGCGCTGAACGCCGTGCACGTTGACAGCGCCGCCGGGGTTGCGGTCGTTGGCGGCGGCGCGAATGTCAAGGAGTGTCTCGCCGCGGCTAAGAGTGCCGGCGTGCATATGGCTGTGGGCACTTGCAATACCGTTGGTGTGGCGTCGATCACGCTGGGCGGCGGCATGGGCTTTATGATGGTAAGTTGCCCCTCCGCGTAGTACTCCTCAGCTCATGGAAACACCTGGGGTTCTTGATCCACCCAGAGAACCTCGCTAACACTCCCCTCCCCGCTAGGGCATCATGGGCCTCGCCGCCGACAACATCGTGTCGGTCCGCATGGTCGGCCCCTCGGCCAAGGCCCAGACCGTGACCGCCGCGTCCGACCCCGACCTGTTCTGGGGCCTGCAGGGCGCCGGCCACAACTTCGGCATCGCCACCAGCCTGACCGTGCGTGTCATCCCCGAGCGCAACGCCGGCCTGCACTACATGACGCTGCTGGCCTTCCCGCCGACCGCGCTCGACGCCGTGGTGGCCGCCATCAACGACCTGAGCCCGGACATCGACGACGCCGTGGTATCCCTCATGTTCGTCCGCTTTCCGCCGCCGCCGCCGCCCGCGCCCGCGCCGACCGACGCGGGCGTTGCCCTGCAGGTGTGGCACGCCGGCACGCGAGAGTCCGCACACGCGAGGCTCGCGCCGCTGTTCGCCCTCGGCGGCGTCCCCGTGGTCGACACGCTCGTGCCGTACGACCACCTCAACGACGGCATCGACGGCTTCTGCGGCAAGGGCGGCTGCAAGCCGCTGCGCGCAGCGGCCCTCCCGCGCCTCGACGCCGCGCACATGCGGCCCGTGTTCGCCGCCTTCAGCGCGTTTCTGCAGGCGCCGCACGCCGACGTGGCCAACTCCATCGTCATGTTCGAGCGCTACCCGCTGACGGCGTCGCGCGGGGTGCCGGCCGCCGCCACCGCCGTCGGGCCCGCGCTGCGCACGCGCGCCTTCCAGAGCTTCATCGAGACCGCCTACACGCACGCCGACGCCGCCGCCCAGGCCGAGGCCGTGCTGGCCGTGTACGGCGCGCACATGGCTGCGCTGACCCGCGACGCCGGCGAGGCCGCGCAGTACGTGTACGGCAACCTGGCCGGCGGCCTGGACGAGTCGCCCGAGGAGATCTACGGCGAGAACCTGGCGCGGTTGCGGGCGGTCAAGGCGAAGTATGATCCCCGGGGGCTGTTCAGCCACTATATCCAGCTAAAGTGAGCGACTTGGGCGGCTGTAGCGGGAAGCCAGATGTGTGCGTATTCTGTCGGGGAGGCTGTAGCTGATCCTCATGTTCAATCAAGAAACCGGCTGTTTGTCTGCAGCCTCTCACCCTCGGCGATATATTCGCTGTGAACTATGTTTCCAATGCCCGTGACTGAACATCTTCGACGAGATGACGATGAAACTCATGTCCGGCCACATCACGTGCCCTTACCACAACAGGAAGGAGCCCCCCGACGGCATCCTCCGACCCGGCCCCACTTTGCCGCATATCATCGGTCCGTCGTCGGAGCCCCGCAGTTGGGCCCCACATGGGCCCGCGCCTTATCAGTAATCGCCCCCACTCCCCAAGATAACGCAGTGAGGTTTTCCTGTGATTTTCCTTGGTCCTTGGCTTTTTGTTCTTCGTTTTTGGGTGGTAAGATACTTGTGCATTCTCTCCTGGCGCCTTGGGTGTAGTATTTGTGGAATTCGGCGTTTTCTTACCCTGTTGGACGCCTTGTCTCCTGGAAAGTCGGATGTGGGAGTGCGGCACAGTATCAGTATCTGACCGGCTTTTAAAGAGTTCCAGCTCGTCCTCCGCTTTCCCAACCACACTGCTCCGGAAAAGTGAACGCACCCCCAAGGAAACACCACCATGGCCTCGTCCATCCTGCAGTCCCTCAGCTCCGGGACTCTCCTCACGCCCCTCGCCATTCTGCTCGCCCTGTTCGTAACCTACCGTTTCCTGGTGTTCCCCCTCCTCGTCTCGCCGCTCGCCAGACTCCCCGCGGCGCACTGGTCGGCCCCGCTGTCGCCATGGTGGATCCTCTCGGCCCGCAACGCCGGCTCCGACCTCGCGCTGCTGCACGCCGCCCACCGCCGCCTGGGCCCGATTGTGCGGGTCGGGCCGTCCGAGGTCAGTGTGGACGGCGTCGATGCCGTGCGGGCTGTGTACCAGGGGGGTTTTCCCAAGGATAAGTGGTACGGCGTGTTCCACAACTACGGGTACGTGTTTTTTTTCCCTCCCTCTGTCTCCTGGGTATTGAGGTCTCGTGTGCTCACACACCGTCTGAAGAGTGCCCTGCATGTTCTCCACGCCCGGCGCCCGCGAGCACTCGGCACGCAAACGCATGATCACGCACGTGTACTCCAAATCGTTCATCCACGCGTCCGAAGCCTGCGCGGCGCAGATGCACGCCATCATCCACACGCGGCTGCTCCCGATGCTGGACCCGTCGAACCCGGTGAACGTGGCGCCGCTGTTCGCGGCCACCATGCTGGACCTGACCACGGCGTACGTGTACGGGCTGGCGGCGGCCACGCGCACGCTCAGCGACCGCGAGTTCCGCGCGCGCTGGCTGCGGCTGTACCGGCTGCGCAGCGAGAACCACTTCTGGCCGCAGGAGCTGCCGCGGCTGACGCGCGCGCTGCGCGTGCTGGGGGTGTCGCCGTACGACCGCGCGGCCGACCACGCCAACGCCGCGCTGGAGGTGTGGAACATGGACCTGGTCCGCGCCGCGGCGGCGGCCGAGGCAGCGAAGGCCGCGCGCAGCGCCGAGAGCACGTCGGCCGTTGCGGACGAGCCGGTGGTGTTCCGCGCGCTGGCGGCGGCGATCGACCGCGAGGAGAAGCTCGGCGGCGCGGAGTCGCCGCTATTCGCCACGTCGATCCGCCAGCGCCGCCGCGCCATGGCGTCCGAGCTGCTCGACCACGTGCTCGCCGCGCAGGACACCTCAGGCGTGGCGCTCAGCCACGCGGCCCGCCACCTGGCCGGCACGGCCACGCTGCAAACGCGGCTGCGGGCGGAACTGCGGACCATCCGGCCGCGAGTGTTCGGCCCCGGGCCCGCGGTGGCGCTGCTCCCCGACGCGAAGGCCCTGGACGCGCTGCCGCTGCTGCACGCCGTGGTCCTCGAGACGCTGCGCCTCAACACGCCGATCGCGGGCCAGCAGCCGCGCCGCACCCCCGCCGGCGGCGCAACCGTTGCCGGCGTGGCGCTGCCCGGCGGCGTGCGGATCTCGGCCGCGGCGTACACGCTGCACCGCGACGAGGCGGTGTTCGCGGAGCCGGAGGCGTGGCGGCCGGCGCGGTGGCTGGAGGCCGGCGGCACCAGCGACGAGCCGACGCGGCGCGAGATGGCGCGGCGGTTCTGGGCGTTCAGCAGTGGCGGGCGCATGTGCATAGGCTCGAACTATGCGATGCACGGTAAGGGTCCCTCTCCGTGTCCTGCAAGCAAGTTGCGTGCTGTGTGAGAGTTGGTGCTGACGTGTGTGTGGTTGTACAGCGATGAAAAACATCCTCGCGGCCATCTTCATGGATTTCGAGGCATCGATGGAGGGCGACAAGGTCAAGTTTGAGCGGGTGAAAGCCGAGGTGTGAGGGTTTCGGGTCTTTAGAGAGGATCTTCTAGAAGCGTTCTGGAGTAGAGATATGCATCTAAGGCGAATACACACGATCACGCCCCGGATATTGAATAAAGCGAGCTTCAGAAATGCAAGTAACCGAGCACCACAAACGCGATAGTGGGCGTTGGGCGGATGACGGAATTCACACTGTGCCTTCCTAGCTGTCCCTCGAGTTCAATGCAGCTCATTACAGTGTGTGCAGACACTGTGTTTTCCCGACAAGCGAGCTTATGTAAATATCTCAGTACCCGCTGCAATTTCTCGAGCCGCTCGTTTCGATCTCTTGATTTTTCCATCCTGAAGTTCCGTTTGTCTTTTTGCAACCTCGCCAGCACCTCTTTTTTCTCCCAGCTCCACGCCTTGTTTTTTTGATATCACGGTCGATTGCTATATTCCAGGAGCGGCTATTTCCAATTGCTTGGCTCTCCTGATTGACGACCCGTACCGTCGGGAGCAGGCTTTGTTTCTGTGCTATGGCATGCACCTGCGCGTGAGAGCTGCGCTTACGACTTCACGACCTTGACGATCCATCGCCCGGAAGCTTGCGCCGTGCCGAGGCCCGCGTTCTCTCTATACACCCCAAATCCCCATCGACACACCCCCCTCTGTCTCTCCGGCGGCAACCCCACCTTTTCCGACCGTCTCCCCCGAACTCACCTGTGCGGCCACGGCGCTTCGACGAACCCAACCAACCCCTCCGACCCGGCGCCCGATCCCCCCCCCCTCCGCCGCCGGGACCGTCTCCCCCCGAAAAACAAAAAAACAACCATGTCCCTCCAAGCATCCTCCTCCTCGTCCTCCTCCGCGGCCTCCCCGCCCCTCTTCCTCACAAAACGCGTCACCGCCTTCCTGCAATCCAACCTCACCCCGCACCTGCACACCGCCCTGCTCAGCTCGCCGTCCGGCAAGCTCCTCGCCCACGCCTCCGCCGCCGGCCTCTCCGCCACCCAGCTGCGCCGCCACGCCACCGTCGCCGCGTCCTTGTGGACGCTGCACGCGGCCGCGGGGCCGCAGGTGCCCCCCGCGCTGTCGACCGGCTCGTCCCCGCCCGCCGATCCCGCGGCAGCCGCCGCCGCGGCGGCGGGCGCGCCCCGCCAGCCGCACTCCGTCACCGTCCAGCTGTCCGCCGGCGTGCTGGTCGTCCGCCGCCTGCACTGCGGCCTGCTGCTCGTCTCGCTCGGCCCCCCGCCGCCGCCGCCGCCGCCGCCGCCGCCCGGCCACGCGGCGGCCGCTGCCCTGCCCGAGCCGCCCGACGACGCCGCGAGCGTTGCCAGCGCCGGCGGGGCGAGCCTGGCCAGCACCACCAGCGGCGCTGCCGCCGCCGCCGCCGTGGTCGTCATGCGCCGCCAGGCCGAGGAGCTGTCGGTGCGGCTAGACGAGAAGCTGGAGGCGCTGCGCATCCCCAACGACGCGTTTGATGAGTAGTAGTGGAGGAGCCCGGGCTGGAGTGTGTGTCCCTTTACCCTTTTGTATATATAAACTTTCTCTTTTGGGGACTGCCTGCACTGCACTGCACTGCACAGCACGTCCCCAACCCGGTCCTGGCCCGTGCTTCTCTTTTCCCTTTTCTCTTTTCTTTTCTGTTTTGTTTTTTGTTTCTTCGTGGAAGAGTGGCTTTCCGTACCCTCTGTTCACACATACCCTTGAGCGCTTGATTTCTTTCCCCCACCTGAATAAACTATGATCGTCTGAGATACCTGTCGCCAGTGAAATATACTCGAGGAGTGACCCTGAACTGTGTAAGTCAGATAAAAACGCACATGCGCATTCCATACGGAAAGAAAATGCTTCTAGAAAAATACCACAAAAGGAACAGCAAAAAGAAGAAATATCCCGGCGTCCGTTCGCTAAATAAATCCACATATATATCAATGAACCCCCGACATTGGAAAAAAAAAAGGGAAAAAAAGACTCCATCCACTCCGTTTAAAAGAAAAATACACCTCGTACATTGTTTGCAGTCTAAAAAGGTTTGCTTCACGACAACTTTCACTCAATACTCATCCGCATAATCCCGTCATTGGTGTCCACCATCCCCTGGAACCCCACGCGGCCCTTTCTTCCACCTGCTCCGCCAGCAGCCCCGCCACCGCCACCGCCGCCGCCGCCGCTGACACTCCCGCTCTCGCTCGGCGCACTGCTCGTGCCCGTGCCGTAGCCAGGCCGGTCGCCGCTGTTGCTTCCGGGCCGCGACCCCCACGGCGCCGCGTCACGCTGCATCGGGCTCTGCAGGACCGGCGAGTTATGCACGCTCATGCCTGGCGACACCGCCCGCCGCTTGAAACTCGCCGGGTCGAAGTCGTCGTCGCGCCGCCGCTTCGTCGAAATCAGCCGCCGCGTAATCTCCCCCGCGCTGGGCGCCTGCGGGCCCGTAAACGGGAACCCGCTGGCCTGCAGCGGCTGCGGCTGCTGTTGCGACAGGCCGCCCGTGCCCGGAGTGGCGCAACCCGGCACTCCCGTCGGCGCATCCGGCTTGAACTCGTTGCCGCTGCTGCCAGAGCTGCTCGTCCCAACGAGCACCCCGCCCGCCGACGACTGGCCCGACACCAGCCCGGGGAACGTGCCGAGGAACGGGCTCTCCAGACTCATGTCCTCCATGCCCGAGGACGACCCCCGGGGCCGCATTCCCAGCGGCGCGAACATGCCCGACGCTGACGGGGGCGTGGCTGCACGCCCCACACTGCCCGAGTCCGAAAACGTCTCCCAGAACATCTTGCCCTTGGAGTTCCGCAGCGCCTGCTGCTTGAAGCTGCTGGAGATGCCCAGCGCCGCCGCCGACGAATCCGTCATCATGTCCTCGTCAGGCACATCGTCACCCGCGTCTTGCACCGCGGCGAGAGTCGGCGACGATTGCGCTGTCGATGGCGACCGTGCTGACGACATCATCGGTGCCGTGGCGGTTGCGGCCGCTAGTCGCAGCTCCAGACTAACGTCGCTGTCGAGGACCTGGCGCACCACCTCGGCTTCGCGACGGAACTCGGCCTCCGCGGGCTGGCTTTCCTCGGCCAGCGCCGCGCGGATACGGGCGAAACCTTTCGTTTTCGGCTGTGGTTGGGCGACAGTGTTAGCTAATAGGCAATAAGTCATCGTTGGGTGTTGGCTGGGGAGACCTACCAACAAGTTTCCACGACGGGTAACCACTCTGCGGATGACGCCGCGCTGTCCATCTCTGGACGGCGTGGCCGGTCCGTCAAGGTTGATATCTCCAGCCAGAGCCCGCGCAGGCTCCTCCTCGCTCCCCGAGATATGCAGCTGGTTAGCCTGCCAGCATATGCTTTCTCGCCGGGAGTGAGTGGCCAGGATGGGCGAGTCCTTGACGAGACTTGACGGGGGAGACTTTGAAAAATTCGCAGCGGTGAGAGACCCGCCGAAGCCGAGGCCCAACGGCGGACGGCTCCGTTTCTTGGCGGTTTTCTTTGGTCGCTGGCGCTGCTGGAAGCTCAGCAGGCCGTTGGCCTGACCCGATGGCGGCGGCGGCGGAGGCGGCGGCGGAGGGCCACCTGCAGCCCAGCCAGACGTCGCAACAGCACCAGGAAGCAGCGGAGGAGCCATCTTGTCATCGCCGCGGGGCGTGCCCATGCTCTCGTCCATATCGTCGTACATAAAGTCGTCGTCAGAGCTGGACGACGAGTCGGTAATCATGGCCTGCATACTGCCCAGCGAGCTGGAGATGTTCGCCCGCTCCTGGTTGCCCATGACCGACCACAACGACGTGGACGACATCTCGGCGCCAGAGTATTCCCCGGTTCGTCGCGGAGGGATGAAGATGGCGCGACCGCTAATGGTTGGCGACGAGTCGGGAGAGGATTGTTCGGCGAGAGTCGAGTGGTGCAGACTGGTGGCAGCACGCGAAAAGTCGAGGCCACGGGAGCGTCGAGGGAGGATGTTTGTTGGGGAGGCGTATATCTGGGAAGGATCGGGTTTGGGGGACACCGACGGCGGTTTCAGGGCGGCCGAGTTGACGTTGACAGCCGCTCCTGACATCAATGGAGCTGCCGACATGGCGGCTGCGGCGCCAACGGCGGCAGCAGCTGCAGAGGCAGTTGTGGCAGCCATGGAAGATGGGGATGCGCCGAGGAAAGAAGCTGGTTGTAGTGCAGTGTGGCGTCTGGGAAAGTTGGACCGGACGGGCGTGACGGGGGTGGCAGATGGCGCGAGAGAAGGCGAAGCCGCAGCCGAAGTCGGGGCGGTTGGCGCGGCAGGAGTCGAGGCGGACATGGTGGATGTGCCCGAAGCCCGGTCCTTGATGGAGGAATCGTCCTTAGTAGTCCGTCCGTCTTTGGTTGGGATGATGTGTGGAGAGGGCGACAGTCTCGCCGGCGAGGCCGTGCCGCCGCCGTCCGACATCGATCGAGGTTTGCGGCCGCCCTGATAGGTGGTCGGCGTCAAGGCTGTCGAGGTGTTGCGTGCGGACACGCCGGTGCTTCCGTACGGCGAGTCCAGCACCGCATCGTCCGATGTTGCGTTCGAGTCGGTGTCCATGGCCGACGCGAAATAGAGCTGGAAGGTCGAGTCCATGGCTGCTTGCTAGTGACCGAAAGGAACGATCACACGCGGGATTTCAGGCTCGAGACAGTTGGTGTTTGAGTTTCATGTAGCTGTGTGTGTGTGTCGGGAAGATCGGTGTGCGAGATCTGGAAATCTGGGACGGGCGGTGCCGCGGTTTGGGCAGCGTCTAAAGCAGGATCGTCATAGGCCAAGGAGAATCTTCAGGTTCAGAGTGACACAGCAAGCCGGGCCGGGCAGATACAACAGACGGCATCAACCACACAATAGCAGATCGGTAGAACTTGTAGATGAAGGGATCAACAATGCAGAGAAAGAGAAGCAGTAGGATAATAGAAACACATATGCAGAGGAGAAGAACAAAAAGAGGTTCATGCAGTTCAGCCGGGATGATAATCGGCGCAGGTTCGAACGAGTGGCAGCCAAGACAGACTTTGCCTACATCATCATGATCGTGTCAAGTCATTAACAAAGAACATTGCCAGAGACAGTTTATATTAGGGAAATAAGGAAGATGAAGCTTCAAAGACAAGAGCATATGAGAGAATATATCACAAAAAGGGCAGGAATATTACGAAGAGACAAGATATCAAGACACGGAAGAAGAAAATATCGAAAGTCGCTCTCTGGGATTTATTGGGCGGTAGCCATGACGCGTTTGATTGGCTGCTGTGAGACAGGGCTGGAGCGGCTAAGGGTCTAGACCCTAGAAACAATCGTCATAACCCTAGAGATGGCGGGGTAAGGGCTGGACCCTAAGAACCCGAATTTGCGTTGGAGTTCACGCAAAGCCAGCATTATCGTGTATGGACGGTCTATATCTATTCTTGACGCTTTCTATGCTTCCACAAGCTCTAGATCACTATATGCAAAAAAAAAAAAAAAAAGAGTCCTGTTCTAAACTCCGAAACATCAAGTCGCTCTCACGGAATCAGCCCCTCACTGCGCAGTCTGGACGCTTTCTCCAGGTACGGCCGCACCAGCGAGTAGAAGTGGGCGCGGTACTGCTCGTTCTCCTCCGGTGTCGGGCGGGGCGTGTCGCCGTTGCGCCGGCGCCAGCTCTCGTCGGTTTCGCGGATCGTGGCCTCGTCGGAGTCCGTGCCGACCGGGTCGACGAACTCGTAGGTGCGGAGCTCGGCGTTGGACCACGAGGTGGCTGTCCGGGCTGTTAGTTCAGGAATGCGACAGGGTAGAATATTTCAGCAGGGGGGGAATTTGTAGCTTACCCCGCTCTGGCCCGAGGCCGGAATAGTCCTCGGTCAGGAAGTGCAAGAAGGCGCCGTGGGTGACGGCCGCAATATGCGCGGCGGCGGCGGGGTCCTCGCGGCCAATCTGGCGCAACCGGCGGCGCGCCCGCACCGCGCGCTCGCGGATCGCGCCAATCTCGGGAGCGGCCGGCCCCGCGAGCGTCTTATCGTGCCAGCCGTGGTACAGCTCGCTCAGGTCGACGGCGGGGTGGCCGGCGTACAGGGCCTGCAGGGCGGCCAGCTCCGAGCCGGTGTCGCAGGGCAGGTCGGACAGCTCCTGCAAGTCGCCGAGGGCGCGCAGCCGCAGGCCGGGCCCGGCGGTGCTGCTGTCGGCGGCGGCGGCGACGGCGGGCGCAAACGACAGCAGGCACGTCTGCACGGTGCGGCGCATCGGCGAGACCACCAGGTGGGTCAGGTCGGCGTGGCGCGGGGCAAAGGCGTCGCACAGCGCGGCGCACTGCGCGACGCCCAGCTCGGAGAGCTCCGGGTCCCGGAACACTTCGTTCTCGGGCCGGATGTTGTGCATGCCCTGCGCGTGGCGGACGAGGTGGAGGGTGATCATGTTGGCCATGGTGGGTGCAAGGTGTATTCGCTTGTTTGCGTCGATGTTGAGTTAACCGGAGATGGGAGAGGTTGGTGTTGGCTGTGGGAGAGTGTGAAGTTCATGAAGAAACGCAGAGAGGGAGGGGGGGAGAGAGCTCCCTTTTAAATGAAGGCGTGGTGGGTTTGTGAGTCAAGATTCCGTCACATTGGGGACAAATTCCCGGGATTCCCCTTTTTAAGGCACCGAAAGAATTTTTTAAGCTTCTCTCCGTCACTACATTAGTGCCAGAAAGCCAGAGTAGTGTTCTCACTAATACTTTGTTCTCATAACTACACATTTCCTTCCTGGATTCTTTATATACATACTCCTTCTTTATTCATCAGTGATCTTACTATTTCCTTCCTTAATTCCATCTCCTCCTCCTTCTCCCTCTCCTTGAAACCTATGGCTGCACATATGGGTAGCTACAAAGGGAGGGAGGAGGGTGGTAGGCATAGAAGTCGATTTCTTCACTGCCTTGCCTTTCCTTCATACTTCTTTACTCTTAATCTTTATCTAATCTTCTTTAGTTTTCATTCATTCTGACTGTCTTACATGCACCTCTATGTAGGTGAGAATAACACACACTTAGGGTTGCTTTAGCCCTGGCCATCCTTGATCATATTAGAACCCTATCGACGACTTTTACATCTCCTATCAAGCCTTCTGGTCTCGCAGGTTCCTCTAGACATCGGTGGTGATGTTCCTGGTTTATGGGTTGACTCTCCGCCAAGCTCGCCTTCTCAAGCATTGACGCCTTCAACATCATCATCCGGATCCGAGGGTTGTGCGGTATTCACACCCGCGACATTGTTTGCATCTGGGTCGCGATCGGCAAGTCCGGCGAATTTCCACGAGAACAACATGGCGAATCTCCAAGTAAGTCTTCCACGCTCTCGCCTCTAGCAGATAGAAAGTGAAAGATGCCAACCCTCTGCATCTTCCAAGAGCTCGACCTGCGCGGAAGCATGCTCACCGCCCGCCGCCGGCATCGTTTGTCTAGGAACCGAACACCCGCCGAGCTTGCAGAAGCGCACTCGAGGTTTTGCCCGACTTTTACGAGCACTTCCCGCTCCGCATACCCCGGCGACCGCGCGAGGGGTACGCCCCAACGGGCTTCCTGGTGGCGACTGCGCTGTCCACGCTTCTTTGGTCCGTGGGCACTGTGTGTCTCCTTGACACCCCGCCATCAGGTGCGGACACCAGGCCCAAGGCCCACAGCATGCAAGGCCGTCCAGTCATCATTGTGCTCTTGCCGGCTGTGGCGTGTGCGGTGATGGCAAACTTCTGCGCAAGGAACACGCAGGCCGCCATCGTTGCGTGCGCGAAACTGGTCGCCGCCTTCTTGGTCTGGGCCGCCGGTGTTGAGCCCCTGGATCCGGCAGAGGTCCGATTCGGCTTCGGCGCGGTCGTCCTCCTTGCTATGATGATGGTGTCCCTTCTCACGACTCTTGATCACCTCTTGGCTCTGTTAAAGCCTTAGCTGTCTGTTCGTCGAGTGCATCTTTCTTTTTTTTTTTGTACGCGTGTTGGGTAGTTATGAATTGGGAATCAGAGTAGCGCGATCGGGGCGTTTGGGTGAGAGTGTTCCGCAGATTCCGTCGAATCCCGGCTCACTAGCGGCCGATGACGGCGATTTCGCTCCTACGCACAAATCGGGGCTTTTTATTTTTTTTATTTCAGCGTCACAACTTCACTCATTTCACCACCACAAGCCTGTTGTAACTCTTCTACTGTATTATCTATCCTATTATTTTTCTTTTTTTTCTTTTACCCCCCGCGGGCCACACTCTCCGGCTTAGCGCTTGTGTATCCCTCCAGTACTGTCCACGCGGAGTATATCGCCCGTGAGTCACTCTGAATATATGTATGGTTCATAGTTGAACACGAATGGGGTTCCAATCCCAGTCCGTCCGTCACAGTGGATCATCCTCGAGGAGGACATCGGCGAATTTCCCGCCAACCGTTGCGCAAAAGTGTGGACAGTCCCGACCTTGTCATTGGTTGTCCATTGCGGGAGCCACTTTCACCATCTTGGCCACCGAGTCTGGTCACTCTTGTGACTGACTGGCTGTGGCGATGGGAAATGCATGTGCACAGTCACGACCACGCCCGACTACTCTGGATTCACCGAACGGAACAGCAAAAAGTCACAGTTGGATGGAATATTATGCAAGTCTCCCATGGCACGACATTCTCCGGAACCCGCTATCTGTAAGTATCTGGTCGGCACTCCCCCTCTGCCCCTTCACAACCACCCATGCTGTACTGTAATCTTTTCACACATCCCAGCCATCCTCCGAAACCCCCCCATTCTTCACCCGGGAACAGGCAAAAGAACAAGGGGAAAGAAATAACATAAAAAACGCAATTGTATATAAAGGTATCATAGTTCAATCAAAGCTTCCTCCACCACCGGCTGCGGCTTCGGCTGCGGCGGTTGTTGTTGCTGCTGCTGCTGTTGCTGGTGATGTTGAGGCGGTGGTGCCTGGTACATTCCCGGCGCCGGCATGTATCCGTTGTACCCACCAGCGGCCATCTGCCACGGCGCGGGGGCCGGAACCTGCTGCTCCATCCCCTGCGGCGGGCCCGGCGGTGCCGATGGCGTAGCGGGCCAGTAGGCCATATCCGCAGGCCCCGGCGCTCCTGCCGGGGGTGGCATCGACGGCATTGGGGCGGATGGGCCTTGCGGGTAGGGTGCTTGGGCTTGTTGGGGTGGTTGTTCCGGCGGAGACGAGGGCTGCAGGGGTGCCTGCATGGGGGGTGCCGAGGGCACAGGCATGGACGGAGGTTGCGAGGGCTGGTGCTGTTGCTGACCGGGGTGGAAGTAGTAGCCTGCCGTATGGGGGTCGGGGGGAGGTGATGCCGGGCCCGCCTGGCTAGGGCCCAGAGGGGGCTGAGACGGCTGGTGCTGTTGCTGTTGCTGTTGCTGCTGCTGCTGTTGCTGTTGCTGGAGCAAGTGCTGATATGGGCCAGCCGGAGGTTCGCTGGGCGCAAAGGACGGGGGTGCCGCATTCACCGGCCAGCTCGGGGTCCGCATGGGCTGGCCATACCCTCCCGGTACCGGGGCTACGATCGAGGCGCGCTTGTCGTACATGGCGTGCATCTGGCCAGGAGGTGCCGAAGGCGTGGCCGTGTATTCTTGGCCAGTGTAGAAGTTCTCCGCCGGGGCCGACGGGTCCATGGCGCTGGCTGGAGGGCCCATGGGCGTATACATCGACTGTGGCCGCGCCGATGGAGGCTGCATGTACGCGGAGCCACCAAAGCCATGCTGGCCGTACGCCTTGGTCAACCGGTCCTCGAGCATCCGGTCGTAGTACCGAATCACCGTCGACAGCTTCGCGTGCAGATCCAACAGGGTGTCGTGCTTGCTCATCGTCTCGCCGTATGTCCGGGCCAGCTTCGGTCGGAGGACTCCAATGCTGTCGTAGAGTTCCTGGATCTGCGGTTCGCGGAGGATGGTTCCCGGGGGTTGGGTCTGTAGACGGTCCACCAGAGTCGAAAACAGGTTGATCTTCTCGGCCTCGACAATCGTCAACTCGTAGTCGTTCTTCGGCAGCACAAACGCCCCCGATGAGCCACCGCCAGCCGACGACTGCTTGAGAGCAGCTGAGTGCTTCTCCTTCTGTTCTTCCATATCCGCGAGGGACGCGGCGATGGCTCGCTTGAGATCCTCGTCCTCCTCGTCCTCGTGCGACGCTCCGCCAGTCTTGGAGTCGCCGTTTGTCTTGCTGTCCGACGACGACTTGGGCGCGTTGCTCTTGGGCACGACATATCCCTTTGAGTATCCCTTGACCTCTTCCAAGCTCATGGCGAGGGCCTTCTTGAGATCTTCGTCGAATCCATCGTCAACGCGGGCATTTCGAGGTTGCATAGCCGATGTGCTGCGAGTCTTGTGGGGATATGTCGGCTGTCGCTCCAGCGAGCCACCGGCATTTCGCTTATCGGTGAGCTTCACATAGCATCCGTCGTCAACCCGCACCGGCTGTTGGATTCCAAGATGGGGAAGGGGCAGGAGCTTGCTCGAGCACTGCTGGTCAAAGCAGTTTCCGCAGTTCCGGCAGTGGTGCTTGCGGTTTGTAAAGGTGAAGGCGGTTCGGCATCGCATGCAAACGTCGGAGTCGATCCATTCAGGAGGCTAAGCCAGAAAAAGTGCGGAGAGTCAGTACAAAGAATGAGGCTTGGTGAGGTTCACAGCCACACCGCAACATCGCTGGTTAACTTACTGCGCTGGTATCGATCATGCTGCTGGCAACCGTAGTTCTCGGGGGGAACTTCATGCCATCACGCTGGAGAGTGGCATACACCTGGCCGATGTACGACAGATCGGGGCGGCCTTCGGTGGCGATGGCCCAGGACTGGATAAGTTCCAGGATCTTCTCCTGCACGTTATTGTTGATCGCGGCGGCACCGACAGCTTGAAGCAGGGACACGAGGTTGTCCATGAACTCCCTCGACGCAATCTCCTTGAGGAAATGATCGCCGCCATTCTTGACGCAGGTATCTGTAAGCTATATCAGGGGGAGAAGGAAGAAACCGGCCCGGGAAGGTCAAAGGTATATCTTGTTAGTACACATGTGATCTAGGCAGCCGAATAGGACGTTATGCTAAACAAGATGCTTCGGGAGAGTCGGATGCAGGACCAACAGCCCGGAAGAGCAACAGGGACACGATATAGGAGTCGAGCGGATGCTTATCGTACGTTGAGAGCGCTTAGCTGGGTGTTTGGGTTCTTGTTTCCGATTCGGCGTCTGAGCGATCTCATAGCCTCCTTCGGCTGGACAGTTTTCGACCGGATGATATCGGAGATTTCGAGATTCATAGCAATATCTTCACTACACGATCATCAACAGCAAGATTAAAAGTGTTAGAAGCAAAGTCGTCTCACACATATCTTGAAACCATTTGGGTCCAACTCACAGGCTGCTGCTCGTAGCCTTGTCGATCTGCTCATCGAGGGCCGTATTGGCCGAGTTCGACCACCAGCTCATTGTGTCGATGTGGGCGGTGGTTCACTATGGGAGGGATTAGGGGTAACGCAAGGTGAGGAAACGAGAACGAAGTGCGATGTCGTTGCTGGTCGTCGGTCTGTTGATGTGTCTCCAGGGCGGTTGATACATGAACTTTGAGGGGAGAGATCCGAGCTCCAGCCACTTCGATTATAAGAGGGGAGGCGAAGATGAGCAAGAGGGGAAATGGAAAAGAGTGCCGGTGCGATTATGAAAGAAATACGGAAAAAGAGAAGAGGTTGATAGTGCGGCAATTAAAAGAAAATCAAGAAGATGCAGAGGGAAAAGAAAAAGGAAGCTGCAGCTTGAACAGGGCAGACTCAAAAGATGACGCAGGTTACCCCATAAATGCAGAGTGAAGATGGTAAAAAGTCAGGATGCACGCTCAAGCACGGATTACGGACTGCACTGCGCATACGTACTACAAAGGATCACGGTAAAGAAAAATGCTTGCTGGAAGGCTACGTAACTGAGCTTGTCGGTCAGTCCCGGGAGTATCGTTTTGCGGGGGTACGCGCAACAAGGTACTTCGTGCAGGCTGCAGTTTACGCCACAACCTGCGCCACACAGCCGCGGTTAGGGTTGGGTTTAAAGTTGAAAGATGAAAAAGCCTCAAATCTGGGTTTGAAGGAGGGAAAAGAAAGGTTACGAAAATAGAACGCTTGCAGATCCATGTTGGCAGTGTTTCGTCTGGATGTCAGAGAGTTTTGCCGATAGAATTCTGTATCTGCTGCCGAATTCTCGCTGTCACAGTCGTGATGAGCTTTATCGCGTTATCTTATCGGTGCGGCCAATTGAGCTCGGCCGATTGCAGAACGTGCGAAAGCACCGTGCTTTCAGGTGCTCCGCACCGTAACAAGCACCTGCGTTGTTAGTCAGGGCCGTGTGGTGTTACAGTGCCACACAGTACTACACTGTGAATGGGTCGACATGTGCGCAAGACAGTGTCACACTGCTGTAACACCGTTTATTCCCGTTAATCTACCGCCAATTGAGCCAGTATCTGTACACAGTACACACTGTTGCACGCACTGTCAGAGCCTCACCGTCTCAGGATCGGAAGAATTGCCGGCGTTTGCCCGCATATCGAGAGATTGCGCTTAACCCTTTTTGTCTAATGGGGCCGTCTCTCTCTGCAGTTGCAAATGTCTTGTCAAAAAGTTCGCTGAGCAACTAAACCTGCCCTGTCAACCTTCTTGGTACGCCACTGCACCGAATTAGATACCCCCGACCCACAGCAAAGAGACCAGAGCTGCTACCACCGGATTCAGCGAGATACATAGCCTGAGACCAAAGGTACCTGCTTATAGAGAAGTTGACCTGCTCTTTTCGTGCGAATCCACCATGCTATGCAGTACTGCTGCAAGTGATTATTGTACCTATCCCCCCCTGCATCGTACCCCCGGCTGACTCCATGCTACCACTTCAAGTACAGTCGGCTGGGATTCCCTGTCTCGGCCCCGATCTCGCGCAGGCTCTTGGAAGTTCCCGTCGTCGCCATTCTTTTTTGCAATTCTGGTTCTGGCTCGCGCGCTCGCTCGGTTCAGTTCTTTCTTACTGGTGTACTTCTCGTCTCTCGTTGAGACTTGCACCTGCCCTACTCTTTTTTTCTTAAACCATTCCTTCCCTTCCTACCGGACCTTTCTTTCTTCCTAGCCCTCTCACCTTTCTTCTCGTCTTCCTTTCTCTCTCCCATCATCTTTCTTCTCCTTTCATCTTCTCTCCTCTCTGCATCTTGCTTTCCTCTCTACCTCTCTCTCTTTCTCTCTCTCTCCCTCCCTCTCGTCTCTTCCTTTGGCTTTAACGACTAACACACGTCTTCTTCTCTCTGCTCTTCCTTCCGTGTGTTCCTTTTCCCTTCATCAACCGGCTTCTATTGCCCGGTTGTCACTTCATCTTATCCCGTCCTTCCTTTCTCATTGTTGCGTGTTAGTGACTCTCTTCTTCTCATTCTCTCCCACTTATACCTTCGTTACCGCCGTCCTCCCGGTCCATCCACTCCTTAGCCCCCGACCCTCAACGCCGGCCTGACGCTCCGTCCTCTCCGACTTTCAGCTCATACTTGCCGGCCTCCACCCCGGCACGTCTGGCCTCTTTTTTTTTTTTTTTTTGTTCTAACCTCTACTAACCTTCACAGGATCCCTAATCTTCCCCCAGATTACCCCAGCACTCCTGATTTGCAGCGTGCCTCTCCCACCTGCTATTCTTACACGTGCCGGAATGATCCCCTTCTCTGATCCTTTTGCCATGGCCCTTTACGGAAACTCTCCCATGGTTTCTTCTCCGGTTCTTGCCCTCCCTGCCCAATCTTCATCCCACTACCAGGCCACCGCCGACCTCCCAATGGACGTGTCAACTTCTACCAACCGTTCGATCTACGCGCGCCAGCCGAGACCTTGCTATGCTCGCGCTGAATCCTCCCGGATGGCGGCCCAGGCCTCTTCCAGCCGCAAGCGCTCTCGAGATGATAACGACGATGGACACGACAGCAACAACACAATGACAACTGATGACTCGGACTCCATGGAAGATGACGACTCATACCGTCCCAAGGCTCGTCTCCGCAGCTGCAAATCCCAGAGACTCGACCATCACGCCCTGCCCAGCCCCGGCCAGTTCTCCACGGTCAACACCGCGGCCACCACCCCGGCCAATGGCAGCTCCGGCCAGAACGCGTCTAACCACCCTATTGTCGATGATTTCACTCTCCATCTCGGCATTGGTTGGAGACGCATCAGTGAGGACGAACACATCCAAGCCGCCGCTCGTGGCTGGTCCAAGTTCATCGAAAACCACTACCCTCTGTCTCGCGTCACTGTGCAACTCGAAAGTCGGGGTCTTCAGTCGTACCTTGTGGAATCTGCCGAGGGATTCTTCCTGTTTTCTGAGGATCTCCGCCAGGGGCGACTGGTTAGCACCACCGTCCAGGGCGTTCTGGATAACCTGAAGAGCAACCCTCCCCATTTCGACAGCCCCGGTACTTTCATGGTTGCCGCCGAGACGTCGATGATGATGAAGCCGATGGATGCCCCTGTGGTCGGCCGCGTCGATGGCGCTGACGTTGAGATGGAAGTCTACTAGAGAAGCAGCGCATCGATTTCACTCATTCGCAACTCTCTGTGGGCCTCTCAAACCGTGATATCATTTTTCACTGGTCATCGACTCCAATTTCCGTTCTACGCGGTTGTTTTTTTTGCCTTGGGTTTTTCCATCAACTGTCTCTTGTCTTTCTTTCCTTTTTCCGATTTTCAAGGTGGTTCTCAACCACCTTTGCAGGATTTTCGACACTGCACCGGCGCTTTCGTCTGGACGGCGAGTCTTGGCACCCATGACCTTTTCATGGACCACACCTTCCATCTCGAGTTGTCTTGTGTGTTTTCACTGCTACCGCTGGGATGTTCGTTGTCTTTCATCTCTTCCAATTTTTTTTACGGTTGTTAGTCTCGTCTTTCTTGTCTTGCTTCCTGGAACGGCGTTTTTCGATCAAATGATGTTTTTTTTTTCTCGCCTGGGTTCTGTTTTTTTCCACGTTCAATCGATTTTCTTCGGCCTTGGGACAAGTTTGGGGTTTCGGAACGGGATATCGGAACCGACATGGGAATACACCTGGGATTGTTCCCGGAGTAACAAACATACTCCTTCAGAGAGAGTAAAGCCTGTTTTTACTTTTCTCGTGTGGGCTTTGAACGATTGGAGGGAGGAGGGAGTTTTGCTCCAGCATGTGTACTAATAGCAGCGGTTGAAGCCGCCAGCAAATCACGATTTCAAAAGAATTTCTTTCCATTTTTTTGCTCTCTTCTTTCTTACCGTAAGCCTTACCACTCGCTGTGTTTCAAAATCGAGTGGAAGTGTTTTGATTTTGTAACGGATAATTTCGCTCTCATTTTTCCCCCCATTCGGTGGGTTGGTTGGCCCTCGCTTCGGCCGTTCTTTGTGCATTCCAGCGAAACCACCTCCCAGCAGCGAAGTTTGCACGCCGCCCCATCCCAACCGGATATTCGCTTTAGAAGGTGGTCGTCGTCTCCCCCTCCTCGGGTTCGTGCATCGCAAGCAAACCGAGAGAACGTGAGAGTTTGAGGCGGTGTCGGGATTGTGGGGGTCCAAAGGCCAGAGACGGGAAAGTCAAGGTGAAGAGATAAGGAGCAGAGGGGAGGGGAGAGGGAGAGGGACGGGCGTTGTGTTCCATGTGGTGTGTCCTCTCGGACTTAAACGTCGTCGTTGTCTCCTTTGGGACAGGAGCACGACGACTGGCGCTTGATTGGTCCGAGGCTTGAGGATAGAGTCAAAAAGCGGTGAGCGTGAGCAGAATCTCACTGTTGGCGTCGCGCCGCCGCCGCCCTGTCGGACTCTGGGACTGAGAGAATGCTAACCCCGGGCACGTCAACTTGGAGAATCCGTGCCGGCGGGCGGGCGGTAGGTTTCTACAGTAGGCTATCGTAGAAGCGCGAGATAGAGGAGTTGGCGTGGATGTTCCTTTTTGTCCAGTTTTTATATGGCGGTTGCATGGCTGGGGACCGTCCTAAACCCTAGACGTAACCCTTACACAGGTCCGAATTCTTCACCTATCTGCATCGATACACCGATAGGACGGAAAGTCTGGGTACTTTTGCCCTTACAGAGTACTTTAGGGTCGGTTTTTTAGTCCCTTTTGCTTTTGTGTCTTTGCGTAAAGGATGTCCCTCTGCGGTGTGTCCGGGATCTTGGCTGGTCCCCGGAGTCCTTCACGGCGTAACGGGACCGGCCGTGTGAAGTCTTCCAGGGCCATCACCCTTACGGGGCATGACGAAATACCCCGAACATGCGACTCTACCAGGAACGAGCAGGAACCGAGAGGCATATCCACAGAACTCCGTTCTGTACGCGGGGAATCTTCAAACTACTTTGTTATCTTTTGAGATTGGGCCTCTGCCTCTGATCCTGCATCCTTCTTTGCGTCCCGCGTTGACGGCGGCCCAAGCGACGCTTGGCGAAGAAACAGGGACGGAAGACGGTTGCACCGGCAATTTGGATGCTTATAGCAAGGGGATAGAAGAAGGGAACCACAGGAGAGATCGCTTGGCGGTTAAGCAGTGCCCACTTGGATGGCCTGCACGCGTCTTCGGCGGAGGATTTGTCTGGGGGCCGTCTTGTTCGGTTTGAGAGCATGGAGAGGCATATTCCTTTGATACAACGTGAACATCTCGGGAGGATGAGCGACTGTCAGACGGATGAATTGGCTGACGAATCGGAAATGGGGCAGTCAAGCAAAAGTCTTCGAGTTGGCTCTATCCATTATTATCCCTCAAACATGGCTACCATCACGCTGCCATGCACCAAGAGCGCGGTATTCCTGGCGAGTCCTGGGAGTCCTCGTCCTCCTTGTCCAGCCAGCAGCAGCCGACTCTCGGGTCTACTACTCTCGGATCTACTACGGGACGACAACCGGCCAGCACACCGAGGAGACGATCTGGGGCCACTTCGACTACAGCGTCAGCTGCAACGACCTGTTCGGGTTCCCGATGCGCGAGCGCGGCCGCAACGACACGTGCCAGCCGGCAGCGGGTTCGCGTGCGACGGCACTGGTTCGATCTTGGCGCGTTTGACCGGCTGGGCGGGTCGATGACGGGCAAGCTCGGTGATGGATGTTTTGGCTGAGGGCTGGGCGCGGATGTTCATGCCCAGGACCTCCCGGCTTGGAGAGAGAGAGGAGCAGTGCTAGTGGCCCAAACAGTGCGTCTAGATCACGCAGACTACCGATCGGTTCCGGTGCAGCTCGTTCGGGCTGGATTCGCTCTTTGCAGCGCACACCTTGACTTGTGTAAGGAACTTCTCTCGCCGCAGACCTTGTGGAAACCGCCAATTCTGACGTCCGATGTTAATGTGACGGGGGTAATTCGATACACCGGCACGACTGTCACGGATTGGTTTCGTTCACAAGCCGGGCAGGGTGGGATGTACGGAGTTGCAGTTGCAGTTGCAGAGATGGAGAAAGCCGGGAGGAATGCAGCACTTTTGTCTTGCTCTCATTCGAGCACGGAAAGCCAAGACCTTTACAGCGGTGTCCCAAGATATAGCAGATAGAAACGATCCCTCGTGGTCGTCCGCCGTCCGACGATTCCACAAAGAGAAACAAGCAGAAACAAAAACTGTGCCGCCAGCCCTTTGCAGACAAATGTGAGACCACCACCCTTTCTTCGAAGCCGTATATAGAGTTTAGCCGACGAGTACCCGGATCACGCAAAAAGAAAGCCAGCCAATCACAGGCCGATGTGAGCCGTCCCCTGAACCATGGCAAACATCGGCCTGTGCTAAAGGCGTCGTGGTAGCCAATCAGCGGCCCCAAGACCCTGAGCACCGCAAACCGGGAGGCGAATAAAGCGAGAACCCACCGAACAGTACCGCAAGAGGCTCTCGACCGGTTTTGTGTGGTGTTTTCTTAAGTCGTGGTTTGCCGAGGGAACAGGTGAGACCTGGGTCGGTTTGCGAGAGAGTGCCTTATTGTGTGGTTGTGTGGTTCCTGGCCGGGGGAGAGAGTGTTTCTGTGAGCCTTGTATGCAGAATCATGGGGCTCGTAAAAAAAAAACTACAGCTGTCAGCCACTGGAACCACATGCAGCTGGAATTTGCCGGGAGCTGTACTGTAGGCCTCCCACTGAGCAGGGAAACAAAGCCCACCTAAAAGAGAAAAAGTTTTCAAAGTCGTTAGTTGCGTGGAGATCAGCATCGTCTCCGTATCGTTCCTTTAGAGATGGGATGTAGTATCATGGGATCAGAGAGAGACGGAAACCGGACAGTCCCCTCACATGTATTCGTGCTACTTGTGATATCTACTTGTACCTGACATTTCCACACTAGCAGAGCTGGCCATGGGCTGTGGCTGCATTAGAGCTTCTGAGACGGCGACAGCACTTAAGGAAAAAGCAGTGTTTGACGGCCGTGTAAGTTCGATGTACTCGTGCATCCATGTCAAGTGACAGACTGCACCAAAGCTGCAAGCACGAGTACATCGCATCGGATGGCAGAGAAAAGCAAAGAAGCAGCTTCTTCGCCACCACACAAAGGACCAGCAACTGCATAATGCAACCCTCCGAACAGGAAGCAACAGCACCACCACCCCCTAACTGGACAGCAAAAAAAAAAACAAAACTCGGCAGGAGCGTGAACTCCCCGGCGCATTCGCTGCCAGTCGTTCTTCCCCCGTCGTGAAGAAGAAGCGAACTGTGGCTGCTCGCACCCAAAGAAGAAGGAAAGGCTTTGCGGGTGTGCGTGCTTTCCTTGGTTTTGTTGGCTGGCCTGCTCTGTTCCGCTCAGCTTCTTTTCTTGCTGCTTCCGGGTTTCCTGATCATCGGAGAAGGTAGTTTTCCAGCCTCTTTTCCCTGCTTTCTTCTTCCTCTTCCTCTTCCTCTTCTTCTCTTCCAACTCCCATTCTCTCCTTCTCTCACTCATCCGTCTCGCTCTCTGTCCCTCCGTTCCCTTCGACTCGTCCTCGTTGTCTGCCGTGTAAACTGCCATTCACGTCATCGCGCGGTCATCTCCTGTCCACACTCGCTATCGTCCATATTTACATCAACAGTCACGTCTATTGACTCAACACACCACACCTTCATCCAGCTCTTTTGAGTCTCGCGATCCTATCTTGGTTAATCAGCCATAAACTCCCTTTTCCTATAGCCTCTCACTTTTCCCTCCTTCCCTGTGTTTCTTGTGACAAAACAGGCAAGAGCGTGTCGTGTGTGTCACTTGTCACTTGACAGTTGTTGGCGGCTGATTTCACCTGGACTCTCCCAGTTGCCATCATCACCAACCATATTATTCCTCTCATCACCACTTTTTGATTCGACGACTCTCTCCTGATACATTGTTTTATTTCGGCTTCCTTTGTTTCTCTCTCCTCTTTCCAACCATTACGTGCACACATCGACCTTTTCGCGCTCTCTGGTCAGAGCTTTTCCCTTAACGTCTGATGCACTGTTGCAGTCAGCCTTGACATGTCTTCCCTGCAGCAAAACCCGCTATAGTCAATGCTCTGCATCAACGAAAGAAAACACCAGCCCGTCAAGCTCTAGTTTCCTTTATCTTCTCTGTGGCTCCCTATTTTTACTCCCGCTTCTTGCTTTTTGTTGTCGATCTCGACCACTTCCTGTTATTGTTTTTGTTATTGTTATTTTTTAATCCTCTCTGCTTTTCCCCCGACTGTATCACGGCGGCTTCTCTGTTCTATATTTGTCCCTCCCGTTGTACCAAGGTTCCTCACTATCAGCGCCATCATCATTTCGCCTGTATCTGTTCCCCCCCTCCCCCTCCTCTAATCTGTGGTCATACCCCAGCCACCCAGCCTCCATCTTGTGATTTTCCCGCGCGTCATATCACACACACGCACACCTTCGAATAACAACATCCACACCATACTGTTGTTGCCGTTGTACATACCCACTTCAACATCAAAACCAACACCACACACAGCCAGCGCATCTGGTTCTTTTCCGTCAAACCCTTCTTTTCCCCGGCCGCCGGATACACAGAAACCGCCAAATTCCTTCTCGAGACATCCCCGCCGAAACTGCCTGGTGAGACCTTCACCAGTGCTGCTGCCCACATGGTTAGCCACAAAGAGGCGCACCCGCCAGCGCCGGCTTCGCTGACCCTGCGCGGCCCCTCATCCGTCGTTTCTCGCCCTCTCCATTCCCGATCGAAGCGCTACAACCGTTCTCACACCGGCGGTATCTCATATACGCCGCAAAATGAGTTTCCCGTCTTCTCCGCTACCGGCGACGTCGAGATCCTGGTTGCCGTTGGCGGCCACGAGAACCGGTACCTCCTACATCGTCACATCTTGACCTCGTGCTCGGGCTTCTTTGAAGCGAGTACCAGCAGTGAATGGAGCCGACCCCTTCAGCCTGCCGTCCCCGCTCCCGCCACTGCCGATTCGTCGACGCTAGCCCCAAACTCGACCGCCCTCACCCGCGTTCCCGGCCGCCCAGACTCCCCTTCAGATTCATCCTCTCTCGCCAAAGATAGCTTTCAAAGAGTAAAGTGGCGATACGAACTCGACCAGGGCATTGGAGACGGGGACGTTCCTATGCTGGTCCAGCGCGACGGCTCGAAGAAATCTTCTCATGGTGATGGTCTTGGCCCCGGCGATGCGCTCGCCTTTTTGACCTCCGCCCCCACCGGCCACGCCGGCTCCGTGAAGCGAAACAAGACTATGCCGGTATCCCCGGCAACTCATTCCAGTCGGGACTTTTTCCGCTCTGTCGCCAACCTCGGATTCTCGTCACAATCTAGCCAGCCGCCCCCGCTCTCCCTCGCCGACCAAGACCTGCTTCGCGACTACGATAACCTCTTCCGCGTGTTCTACAACTACGCGCCCATCCTCGACGGCGTTAATATTGCCGATGCCTATGTGCAGTGTAAGTCACTGCTCACACTGGCCGATCAGTACGATGCCCTTGCTGTTGTTGGCCCCCGCGTCGACCATCACCTCCTCCAGTTCCAGTCACGCCTCTGGAAGCAGATTGCGAAGTACCCCATTTCGTATTTGCGGCTCGGCTATCTGGCGCGCAGCAAAGTCATCTTCCAGGAGGCGCTGATTCATGTCGTCGGCCAGTGGCCCACCGGGAAGCGAAGCCTGCGTTCCGCCCTCCCGGATACGGTTTTGGAGATCATTGAGGATAAGGTGGCCGATCTCGAGGATGTCGTCAGTCGCGTCGAGGGCCGCCTCTTCCGCCTGACTCTGACCAATCCCGCCGGCGAGCGCGTCTCGCCCCAAAACGCCTATCTGGACTGGCTGGCTGTGAGCCTCTTTCGCCAGTGGCTTGCGGAGAACACCCGTCCCGTCACCCCCGAGCTGCCGGAGCGCCATTCCAGCGGCTCGCACGATGGCTCAGACTCCAACAGTGGTGCCTCGGGCACCGGATCTGGCGTGGGATCTGCTCGGGGTGGCCGCGGCTCGCGAACCGACGCCGCTAATGCCGACCTCGAGGGCCTGCTCTCTGCGCCGCTCCCGTCGCTAACCAGAATCGGCCGCGCCTACCGCATCATCGGCTCTCTCGACCCGGACGCGTACCTGTCGCACGACGACTGCAAAAAGTTCCTCAAGCTGAACCCCACATTCTACACGCGCGATAATCTGCGGCATTTTGAGCGCCGCCTCGATGACTTGAAGGGCCTGGCGCGGGACGCCGTCCGCCCGCTGATGTTCAGTGGCCTCGAGCTTGATATGACCGGCGCCGGGGCGTCCGTCGGCACGTTTGGATACCTCACCTGCACATTTGTCGGTGAGCACGATCTGCCGTGGCCGGTCGAGTAAGGCCATACAGGCCTGTACTTGCCTAGTAGCAAACTAGTGATTTCTCTTTCCTTTTTTTTTTCTTTCTTTCTTTTCTCGTTCGTTTCTTATGGGATGAAGCAGTCAGCGTCTTGCTTTCTGGATTGATTGCCCTAAGCACTCTCCCCCCCTCTCTCTCTCTCCATATGCCCTCTGGAGGACTTTTGTTTCTTTTTTGTTTTTTTATGTCGTCAAATGAAGGAACGGTTATGGGGATATTTTCTTTTTGTTATTTCGTGCGTTTTTTTTGTGTGCCTTGCATGTCAGGCGGTTGTGGAAATTGTCCAAAGATTGCATGGTGTTGATCTAATACTCCCCGGCGGGTTTTTTTAATGATGGTTGTTTCCAATGGTGTGGATAACGGACCTATGATTTGATGAAGTTTTTTGCTTTTGCAATAGATACCCCATTTTCTCTCCCCCTTTGAATCTCGGCAGTTTCGTCTAGTGATATGTGTGAGACTATGATCTTCGTACGATATGATCTACCACGGGTGGTCCCGGTGCGTGTGGTGCATGTGCATGGAGAGCAAGAGTCAGTATATTACTGCATGGGAATGTCCAAGACCGGTCGGTCCCCGGTCTCCAAAGGCTCAAGCTCGGACTCGAAGGACACGGGCATCGATATCCGGGGGTGGTTGGTTCAAGACTACAAGGTCCGCGGACGATGGGCAATTAACTAACGCCAAAACAGAGACCTGAAGCATAACCCAAGAAAACAATCTAGCGTCGTAAAAATAAGATAAAAACACCCAAACCAAAAAAAACGTTCGTTAATCTTCCGTCAGGTCGATAACCGTCGTGCGGACCTTGCGCGGCGAGCGGGCCCGCGGACCGGCCGGCTTGGGGACTGGTGCGGGCTCCGCAGGGTCGGAGAACGGGTCATCCGCGAACGGGTCATCCGCGAACGGGTCGTACGCGGCCGTTGCCTTGGCCTTGGCCTTGGCCTTGCGGGGAGTGTGCGCCGGGGATGCGGACCGCGCGGTGTCGTTCCGGAGAGAAAAGAAGGCGTCGAGGTTCGTTTGCCTGGTTCTCGCAGGGGCCGACGGCGATGCGGCGGCAGCGCTGCTGCCGCCGGGACTGGACATCGCCGCCGGCGCAGGTCGGCGGTTCGGCGTGCCGAGCCCCGCGTGGCGGAGCGGGCTGGACAGTCCCGTCGCGGCAGCGGGGGACCGCGAGCGGCGGCGCGGGGCCGGCGCCGGGCTGGAGGAGATGAGAATGGGTTCGGAGGGGTGGCCGCGCGACGCTGCTCCTACTGCTGCTGCTGCTGCTGGTGGTTGTGGTTGTGGTTGTGGCGGGGTGCGGGATGTTGGGAATGGTGGGGGGGACGAGCTGAGCGGTGGGATGATCAGGCGTGTGCGCCGCGGGGACGGGCTGCGCGGGGCAGCCGGGGGTGGGGGGNGGGGTTTGGAGGGAGCCGCGGCGCTGATGCTGGCCTTGGTCACACGCGGCGCGGTCGGGGCGCCAGCCAGTGTCCACGGGTTGGTTGCCTCGGGGGACGAGTTCATCCGGTGGGCCAGCTTGCCGCCCCGCGCAGGAGCACTTTTGCCCGCGCGTGGCTTCCGGGCTGCGGCGGGCTTGGGCGGCGACGCGCGCGGAAGCGCAGGCAGCGCGAGCCCGTCGTCCAGGTCGCGCAAGTCGCCCTCGACAAACTGCTGCCGGGGTTTGGCCTTAGTCGGAGACTGCGACGCCGGGCGCACCCAGCGATCCAGCGCACCGCCGTCTGACGGCACCGCAGCTGCTTTCGCAGTGCGGGCCGGTGCGCCGGGCTTGCGCCGCCGCCCGCCGCCGCCACGTGTCCCGGAGGCGGCGGCCGCAGCGGCGCGCTGGGCCTTTTCGGCCTTCTGGCGCAGTTTGAGCGCGTGTGCGGCGGTCCAGTCGGCGACCGTCAGTGGCGCGCCGATCCGCACGATGGCTTCGGGGACCCAGACGGCCTTGGGCTGCGACGCGTCGACCGGCCGGCGGCGGGATGCGGTGGCACCGCCGCCGCCGGGCTCGTCGTCGCTGGGTGCGGCGTCGAATTCGTCGTCGCTGTTGGTGGCGAGGCCTTCGCGCGAGAAGCCGGCGGTGGTGGGGTCGGCGGTCTCTTCAATGGACAGGTCGATGTCCTTGACGATGGCGGTCGGCGTGAAGGTGACCCGCAGCTCCGGCTCGCCGTCGACGCTGTCGTGGGTGCGGCGGCCGGAGATCTTGACGACCAGCTCAGCCTCCTCAGCACGCAGCGCCTGCTCGTTGGTGGTGGTGGTGGTGGTGGTGGTGGTGGTGGTGGTGCTGCTGCTGCGCTGGGCGGCCTGCGCCTGGATGCGCTGGCCGCGCTCGATCAGGCGCTGCACCAGCAGGGGCGGGCCGAGGGTCTGCACGAACCACTCGGCGCCGGACCGCAGCGTCCAGTCAAAGGTGCGGCCGGTGAAGGCGCGCAGGCCGACGGTGTTGAGCGGGCGGCACCACGGCTGCAGGGTGCGCAGGCGGTCGACGGCGGCGGCGTCGGACACCACCGGGTGGGTGTAGAAGCTCAGGGCGTCGAGGTTCGGGAAGGCGTCGGGGATGGCGAGGGCCTTGTGGCGGGTGCGGAAGAAGCCGCTTTCGTTGGTGTGGAGTTCGTGGCGGAGGCGGTCGCGCCAGGCGCGGAGGCCGGCGGTGTCGGCGCGCTTCAGGCGGCACAGCTCGGAGCCGAAGCCGGCGCGCGCGGCCTCGACGGCAAGCTTGACGCCGCACCCGGGAATGCCCTCGGGCACGTAGTCGCCGCCGCTCATCAGAGCGACCAGCACCATGCCCTCGCGGTCGAGCCCGGTCGGCAGGGCGGCGAGCTCGGCGGCGCGGTAGCACGACACGTGAGTGGGCGCGGTGCCACTCCCCTCGGCGGACCAGTTGCGCAGGGTGCGGGTGCAGCCGAACATGATGGTGTCGACATCCTCGCTGAGCACGGCGTCGACAATCCCCAGGCGCTGCAGCAGCGCGCACTCGGCCTCGGCCTCGCCCGGCGCGTCGTGCAGCGGGAAGCCGAACAGGCGGATCAGCTCCTTGGCCTGGCTGGTCGACACGTCGGCGCCGTGCGAGCGGGCCGAGCGCTTGTTGCGCTTGAACAGCGGCTTGTGCGGGCCGTCGAAGACGAACAGCGGCTCGATCGACAGCGTCAGCAGCCGCGCGAGCCGGTAGAACAGCGTGCGGATGCCCGGGTTGCTGCCGCCGCGCGCCGCCTGCACCTGGAACTGCCAGATGGAGATGTCGATGGCGAGCCGCAGCGGCCGGCCGGATTTCTCCAGGCTTTCGAGCGCGAGCTTGGCCAGCGCGATGCGGTGGACGGGCCGGAGCTCGGCGTAGATGCTATGGATGTGTCCGTTGTTAGCGAGAAAGCCCCCACTCCCCCGTGTGACCGGAATCCACCTTTCCGGATCGGCGGTTGGTTGCCCCGGACGCGGAACCCAACTTACCCCGGAATGCCCATGGCGGGAGTGTGAAGGAATTTGCAGCTAGAGCGAGCGTGCGGGTGATGGTACGGCCATGTTCAACTGGCCGAGATGTTCCACACAGCAAAATCCTGCATGTGAAAAGTGAACTTAAGTTAGAAGAAACTGTGGTTGTTGTTTTGCATTGTTGTTTTTTGGTTGTTGATGTTTTGGGGTTGAAGCTGGGATTAATTCTAGGCGCATGTGGAAGCCGTGATTAGCCGATATACAGCCGCGTCAAGTCAAGTCATATCCCCAGGCTTTTTCAACCCTTGAGTCCATTAGGGTTGGGTGCCAGGGTTAAGCTCCAGGCACACCCAGCTCACAGTGTAGTCAGGACACTTAGGTAGTCACGTGCCACCGCGTGCTCTCTTCAGTGATCAGTGAGTGATACCGGTATTTATCTTGAATTCCGTCAAGATATACATGGCGAGGAAGAGATAGAAGAATGTATATATGACTGGATGCCACATTTCTTGATATCAATGCCCAACATCTCCCTCCCCTGCCTTCTCCTCTTCTTCTTTCTTCTGCTCCCCTCTCTTCCTCCTCTATCAATCATCATTGCTCACACGCCCTCACCTTCACTATATTCCCTTCCCAACTTCTATCCTGTGGTGTTTACTTGTTCTGCTCTCTTTCTTTTCTTCTCTCTTTTTTTTCTCCCTGTCTTCTTATCCAAGCTACCCTCTGCAGCAATCTCTCTCTATCGTCGTCATGGAAGACCTTCCGACTGATCCTGCGGAGCTTGTGCTCTTGGTCCGGAAAGAGCGGGAAGAGCGGCTCCAGAGAAACAGCGCGCTGACCTTGCCGAACAAGAGAGAAATGCAGAGCGCCAGGGGCGACTCCGAGAGAAGAAACGTGGAGATCTTGAGCGGCGAGGCCGGATCAAACAGACGCGTCTCTCTGCGCCTTCATCGTTCATCGGGCTTGTGTATTATAGCCACATCTGCTTCGTCCAGCCGCTCCGATGTGTCAAAGCACCATCTATAAGCAGTTTCGCACATGCTGGTGATGGCGTACGGCGGCGAGTCCATGCTGGCGCGGCTCCGGCGGCACAAAGGTCTGGACGGCGTCGGCAGCTTGGATCCGACGGAGGTGGAAGCGGAGCTGGAGGAGGCGGCCGCCAAGGTTTATAAGCTGCTGCAACGCCACGGCGTGGAGAACGGGGATGTGCGTGGGGCCAATATGCTATGGAATGAAGAGACGGTGAGCGTTATGGCGATTGACTTTGACCAGGCGGAGATTGTGGGACCAGCGACGAAGAACAGGAAGCGGAAGACGAAGGCGAAGACGAAGGCCACGGTGCAGGCAGAACCAGACACGGCCATTCAGACACGAAGGAAGCAGAAGCGAGAAGATAGTTTGTCGAGCGAGGCGTCTCGGCCGGCGAAGAAGCGACCGGCCGTGGAGGATCCTGGTCACAGATAGCGTTGCCATCCCGCTCTTCTATTTGATGGTCTTTCTATCAAAACTAGTCCAGTGTGTCAAGAACCTGAAGGAGATCAAGAACCTGAAGGAGATCGGGAAGCCTCCTCTCCCCACAATCTCCTCCCTCTTGAACGAACTCTGCGTAGACACTGTCACAGCTCAGCGATGTGGGAGAAAATGGAATCCGGACAGTAAAGAGTATTTCAGAAGTGCTGTTGGACGATAAACGAGTAGAATATGAGTGCTGAATTCCAGAGATACCTCTCCGTACGGCATCTTGGGACTCATCTCAGGGAGGCAGGTGTTAAGGGCTTAACCCTAGCTTCCCCATGCTAACTCCCCGCTATAGCGCTAACTAGTTTTAGGGCATATTTGCATATTGGCCTAACGCAGATAGCGGCTTAACGGGGCTCTGAAGCTTCCAACGTCAACTCGTTCCATCAACAATTTCTGGGTTTGCAGTTGAACGGCATTGATGATCATTCTGTAGCGGGCAGCCCTTTCGTTTTTCTTCTTTTCTTCTTTTCTTCTCTCCAGCGTTGCTTCTCTCCCATTATCCAACACCAATCCTCCCTCTCACCCAACTCGACACTGTCCTCTCCTGACTACCATGGCCACCTCACTCAACCGCACGATCACGAACATCCGCAACGATCGCGCGCCCTCATCCACGCCGCCCAGTTCCTCGCTCACGCAGACTCCGCCACGGCCCCTCGCGGCGTCGTTTGGGTCGCCGTCGACTCTCCGGGCCGAGGAAGACCTCATCATCGTCGAGGTCGGCACGCGGGTAGTGCGGGTCGGCTTCGCGGGCGACGCGGCGCCGAAGGTTCAGCTCTCGCTGGGGCCGGCGGCGCAGCGCCGCGTTGGGGATTTCCGCGATTGGGATACTGCGGCGGGCGGGTATGATGGCGGTGCGGCGTGGCGGTCTCGGCCGCTCGGACGGGCGTGGGGCCGCGACCATGAGCTCTGGCAGGCTGATGTGCGCGGGGAGGATCTGGGGCTTGTGGAGGATAAGTTGGATCGCGTGCTCCGTGAGGCGTTTGCAAAGTCAGGGATTCCTCTCTCTCAGTCTTGAAGTGCCCACCTTGTATACTAACGAGGTGCTTCTGGCTCAGGTTTCTTCTGATCGACTCACGGCCACGTCGCGTGGCATTAGTTCTTCCCTCGACTCTCCCGATTCCCCTCCTCTCAACAATCATCGACGTCCTCTTCATCCGCTTCGCGTCGCCGTCGATCTCGCTCCTCTCCTCTCCAGTCATGTGTACAGTCGGCGCCGGGTTACGATCGGGTCTGGTCGTGGACCTGGGCTGGTCGGAGACGGTGGTGACCAGCGTATACGAGTACCGCGAGGTGCAGACATCAAGCAGTATCCGCGCGGGGAAGCTCCTGGTGGAAGAGCTGCACCGGTTGCTGAAAAGCCTGATGCAGGGCGGAAGCGGAGAAGATGTACAAGAAAGCGAGGCCGACGCCGACGCCGACCACGTGCTGGACTTTGCCGAGTGTGAGGAGATTGCCCGGCGGCTGCTGTGGTGCAAGCCGCTGGTCCAGGCCACCCCGGGTCCCACCGTCACCGTGGAGGACAGCGGGCTGCCCACAGTACAAGAGCAGGATGAGATGGACGCCGACACCGACGACGCACCGCCACCCCCCCATGCGAACCCAACAATCGAGATCCCGCTGCGGTCAACCCAGCCGCCGCGCCGCCTCACCGTGCCGTTCAGCCAGCTCGCCGAGGTGACCGAGCGCACGTTCTTCCAAAAGCAGTTCTCGGCCGCCAGCTTCGACGACGACGAGCTCCCCGTGCACATGCTGGTGTACGCCCACCTGCTGCACCTCCCAATCGACGTGCGCGCCATCTGCATGTCGCGCATCCTGTTCACCGGCGGCTGCGCCAAAGTGCTCGGGCTGCGCGGGCGCGTGTTTGACGAGCTGGAGGCCCTGGTGCACGCGCGCGGCTGGGATCCCGTCACCGGCCGCGCTGTCGACCAGTACAAGAGCAACCCGAAGCTGCGCCGCACCCACCCCGCGGTCCCGACCTCGCCGGCTGCGTCACGGCAGGCCGCGCGGGCGGCGCCGCCAGGCGAGGTGTCCACGAGTCCCAAGACTGCGGCCCTGGCCGGCGCCGGCGCCGGCGCGGCAGCGGCTACCGCCGAGGACGGCGTGTGGCACGACGCCGCCAACGCGCAGCCCGAGCCCGACATGGTTGAGGCGGCGCTGCGCAAGCAGGCGGCTGCGCGCAACGGGCCCGGCGGCGCGGCAGCCGCCGCGGCCGCCGCCGCACCGCCTCTCCACGGCGTCGTGCGCGCGCTGGAAAGCGTGGGCGCGTGGGCGGGCGCCAGTCTGGCCTGCCAGGCCAAAGTGGTCGCGGTGGCCGGGGTCGAGCGCGATGCGTGGGTGGCGGCCGGCCCGGCGGGCGCGGTCCGCGCGGGCGAGGTGGATGTGCCGGGCGGTGCGACGGGTGGCGCGGGCGGGGCGGGTGGTGCGGGCGGGGCGCGGGCGGGGCACACGCGGCAGAGTGTTGGGGGCGGCGGGCTTGGGCGCGGGGCGGGCGGGGCGGCGGATCGGAGCTGGACTTTGGGGGTGTGGGGTGCCGAGTGAGCGCCGTATCGCTCTGTGTCGGTGAGGAGGGCTCAGTGCCGCTCCTCTCCTCTTGGGCGCTTGCGGTCTTGTGTGTCCGAGGATGCAGTCTATTCCCACCACTTCATTGGAGCGGTACCCGCTTAGTCTTTAGTGCAGGAAGGAATCAAGCGCCAGACTTCTGGATATGGGAGAAATCATCCCGGTTTTGTGGAGCTCCCGGCCCGGGTGGGCCGAGTCTTGTATATCACTCTGTAGCGTCTTGTGGATATGTGTCTGTCGACCTTGCGTGTGTATCCCCCTTGTTGTCTTCAAGTCCTGTCTTCAAGTCTTGTCTTCGAGAATGTAGGTGTCTATGCAGGAAGATTACATCAAGTCGGTCATGGTTAAGAAGAGGGAGCAGCATATCGTGGGTTCGACCCTGGATGCTTCTGCCTTTCGCTCCAAGAGGCCCACGGTACAGCGCGGGTATCTGAACTGTTGTCCGCATAGGTCCAAGTATCCTATGCTTCACAGTGAGGCTTGAGGCAGCCAATCCCAGCCAATTTCGCGGAGTCTACATGTCGACGGGGCATACGCTCTGTGTCCGCCCATGAGGGGACGTGCTTTGGAGGCCCCCTTCCGCTAAGGGTTCACAAACAATGGGAAGGCAGAAAAGGGTTAGAGCAATGGTTACCATCCAAGCCGGGGAGTTTCTCATCTTTCTTTTAAACAAAATCTTTTTCTATCACAGCCGCGGCTGGAGAAAGTGCACGAACAGGAGCAAGAACGAAACAGGGAGGGCGGGACTTGACGCCGCGACATATCCACGGGATACACACCAAAAGCCACACGCCCGCGCACGGGGCAGCCATCCTGCGAAACTGCCCGGCAAGCCACCTGATATCAGCTGGAGCGCGCGTCGGCTGCCTCCGGTCCGGCGTTCTTTGCTCCTGGGATCTATCTGTCCGGGATTCTGCCCGCTGATGCTGCGATGAGGCGCTTCTCAGCTTGATGCATCGCCGGAACGAGTGATAGCAAAATCCCGGAAATGTTCCAGGGAATTCGGAAGATTTACTCACTAGTTTCAGCTGGCCACACATATGGTCGTCTTGACGGAGAGATGTTGGCTTCGCGCGCCGGACCTTTAGGAGTCGGGTTTAACCCTAGAGCTTTTCCGGTGGTCACCTTCCCTTCCACTTCACCAAAAACGCGGATCCAAACTTCAACTACTCCTATAGAATGTATCTCATTCTTCTGCTCTCTTCCAAATCCCGCCCTATCAAGTTAGACATCATAGAGTCGTCATGTCAGCCCTATGAAGCCGAAGCCCAAGCCTCGTCTATTCTATCGCTGATCCAAGATCGCTCCAAGAAGCAGACATATGTATGGATTGAGCCCATCCGGTGGTGGGAAGCCCAGATCAAGCTGCTCAACATCTCGTTTGCCAAGTCCCCATCACCGGAAAATCCACCACCGCCAGAAAAGTTCGATCTCCCAAAGGACGAGGAGGCGGAGATGAAGTTTCGGACCGGAACGTCCGTGTCCAGGATCTCGGGTCTGTGCTCGGATTCCGTGTGAAACTGACGGCAATCCTGTGCTTAAGACCTTGTAAGAGCACTTCCTCATCATTTCACCCCCAATCAAGTTAACTATCATATCCTACAGGTTGACTATCATATCCTACAGTGGCATTGACGACCTGGACTTGCAGGTTGACGGCAAAAGAGTACCCGCTGTCCTGCAGACAACTCTTTCATTCTGCTGCCTCGTTCATGATCCCATTATCGCTACGGCGCTGATAGCCGTGGCTCAGCTCTGCCACGAGGAGTTTCCGGACCGAGACTCACAAATAATATTGCCTACATCCATCAAAACGTCTCCTTACATTGCAAGCTGACCCCAAATATGCAGGTATGTGTTCTCTCGCCGGATACTCTTCACAATCCAGATAGTCTTAGGTTCTCCTAAGCACCTTTTCCCCCGGTTGCTCTAGAAAAGTCTGCAAACGTTGGATTTGCAGCTCCGTCGCCAAAGATTCTCGTCAAGTGGGCCGATATCCCCGGCCGAGACTCCCCGGGCCGGGCCCCATGGCGGTCGGTGGCTCATCTCCTCTCTCGCTCTTGCAGTTCCTGAGAACTTGGCCCCTGAAAGTCCCCCACTAGGCCTGGCCTCCCTATCCCCCTTTTTTTTCAAGACACCGGCAGCAGGCGCGGACGACACCGTGGTTGCTGAGACATGCCTTCAGAATACCTATATTGTTCTCGAATCTCACGGAGACGCTGCTCATCCTAGTCGAACCCCTTCCTACGTCCACTTCGAGGGCATGAGCTCACGTCAAACTCTGGACTGAGGGTCTGCAGCGTCAGCCTCGTCCAGTTCCTTGTCTAGTGGATCCGATATGATGGAGGGCCACACAAGTTTACCGCAATCCCCACGGGCAACCCGGGAGGAAGTAGCGGTAGCGATGTTTCGTAGTCCGTTACGCCATTGACCTATTTACATCCTTCAAACAAAGCGCTAGCTCTGGAAGCTGCGGTAATCTCCGTTACCAGCGTTTGTGGTTTAAACGGGATGGCCTCCCTGCCTTAAATGACGGCGGATTGATGCTCGTCTTCGAGCAGCAGGGCATTCCTATATCAAAGGAGTATGTGATCCTCGAGGCCCAGCGCTGGTTCAGGCAAGCTACAATCGATAGTCATGATGTTGACCACACCTTGCTCGCTGGATATCTGGAAGCTCTGATTCACGGGCTTCATGTAATGAATCCATCTCACTGTTCTCTACACGTTAGCGAAGCCTGGCGTCCCAATCTGGCTCACCAGAAGCTACGCTTGACTTGGGGCGTACTTTCAAGTGGTACCAGAAGCATCCGGACAGCTATCAAGCTTCAATGTGGATGCAGTCAGAAATCAGGACCAACCTTTGATATTCCGGAGACGTCAACAACCGTTAGGGTTTAACCCGTATAAAACCGCGTTCATCACGGTTGAACAGTCAGTGATGGATTCCGAAAGCAGACGGCCTCGTATAGAGAGAGTGAGGGAATATGGGCTGAACTCGGAGGGGTCCCCTATCTGCTCACTTAACCCCTCATCTCCCCCAGCTTCTTCTTCCCCATCTCTCTTTCTCTTCTTCTTCTCTTCTCTTCGCAAATCATCCGTCCAAAAAGAAAGTTCTCATCATCATCACCTCAACCATGGGAGCCACCACCGCCCCTACCTCCGCGCGGACCAGCCGAGTCATCCATGCATCGCTGGTCGACCCGGCCGAGTTCGAAGCGCACAAGGCGAGCGCCAAGACGTCGCTGGTCGAGAACTACCTGTACCCGGAGCGGCGCCGGACGTGCTGCGAGCCGCGCTTCAACTTCACGTACAGGTACTCGGCGTCCAAGTTCTGGCGGTGCGAGAAGCAGCACTACGGCAGCGAGGCCGACGGCAGCCACAAGCACATCTACCAGACGATGACGATGTCGGGGAGGGACGTCGACGTGCAGCTGTTCGTGCACACGCACGCCAAGCGCCAGATCTGGCTGTGGTCGGGCCTGCACCGCCGCTGCAGCGAGCTGAAGCGCTCCTGGAAGGCCCGCAAGCCGGCGGCAGCGGCGGCGGGCGCCGGTGCCGCGCCAGACACCACGGCTGAGGCCGATCTGTCGGACTCGGCGGACACGATGGTCGAGGAGATGCCTGCCTCTGTGGAGAAGACGATGGAGGAGTTCTTTGGCGCTGGGCTCCCCTCGCCCCACAGACCGAAGCAGAGATTCCAGTACGGTGTAAGTGGGCGTTGAAATTGCCTCCTGACTTGGACCACTCGCTAATACTGATGCATACAACTTTGTAGCTGCCCACTGCTCCTATCGCGAAGAAATGATGTGCGAGATGTTGGGTGTGCAACTTGCTCGTCATGAACGAAGACACCCACGTGGTGGAGAGATTAATATGTGAATCTGGAATTTGGAACCATCTCGCCTTTTTAGATACCTTTAGAAACAGTGGTAGAAGATAATAATTGCAAAACGTTGAAGTTACCATCGCAACCCTCCGTCTCCGTTCTGTGCACATTTCCCCCTCCGCACACCCCAACCCTAAAGAACACTCACGCCCCACTTTTCTCCCAGTCATTCTCTTTTTTTTTTTTTTGACTGGGATTTACTTCTCTCGTCTCTCCATCATTTCTTCCCCGCCTTTTGGATGTTCCCAGGGTTCCTCTTCTTCCTCCAGTTCTCTGGATTGTGTCGTTGTTGTTGGTCCAGGCTCTCTCACCCAACAAGACTGAGTTTTCGTGTCGTCAAATCTCGGATCCCAGGTATGTTTCGTTTGTGTGTGTGTGTGTGTGTCTCGCCAGAATATTCCAAGTCTGCGCCTCCCTCGAGCATCAGCTTCAATTTGTTTGGCGTTGGTCTGGTTTCCCTCCCCCCCACCATCTTTTTCTTTCTGTTCGGCTCACTTGCTTGCGCCTCAATTCATTCCAGATCTGCACACGCCCCTCCTTTTTGTTTTGGTTCCCTCCTAGCAGAAATCCGCCGTTAGCCATCGGCTCAAAACCATCAGGAAGACCCTGCTTTTTTGGGTGTCTTGTTGCCGCTGTGCCCTTTTTTTCTGTCCGGCTGTCGTGTCATTTCGGAGGGTTTCTTCAACTGAAGTGGGCGATGCTTCGTTAATTGCACTATCCCAGATAGCGATCTTAGGAGGGCTACCACGCTATACTAGATGATTCCTTCTGCTATAGTGGTTAGCTGCATTATAGTCGATTGCTTCACTCTTTCTAAGAAATGATCTCTTCTAGGTTTAGAGATTCTCCCTCCTTCAACTAGGCTGTTGACTATATTTCTGTGAGACTTGCCTTGTTCTTGGATTCTTCTCTTTATATATATCTCCATATCTCTGCCCCATTCGATTCCAGATATCGTTTTCTCCTCAGACTTTGTTCCTGTGCCTTCTTCACGTTTGGCTGTCTTGTATTGTCTGGCCTATTGTTCCTCCTGTGCCTTCTAGCCGCCCACTATAGCTGAATTCAAAAATACTCCTCCTGCAGATTCCCTTTCTTCTTCATTTTCTTCCTCCTCTCTCCTTCTCTTCCCCTTCTCTTGACCCATCTCTGCGGCTATTCCAGTACTGGGTCTAGACTTCCACCAAGTTGTATGTGCTTATGCGCGGTCTATCGTCATCACTCCACTGCACATCTCTGCCCCCTTCGCTAATGCCGCTCTGTGTCTCTGTTTCGCCTTCCTCGTCACCCCTCCTCACGCTATCGCCCCTCTCTCAGAGTGTTTGATACAGCCTGCTATATAGCCCACAACTCCCTCCTCCGGTTCACTAACCCTGCACTTTCTTTCTTACCAGGTTCTTCTTCGACTCCCGCTACATACCGTCCGTCTCCTTCCCAATGGCTGGCCCGACTTCCCCCGGCCCGTCCTTTGCGCCGCCGCCGCTGCCTGCCGGCTGGATTGCCCAGTGGGACGCGGCTAGCGGAAGATACTACTTCGTGCAACTCTCCACCGGAGTTTCGCAGTGGGATGTTCCCACCCAGCCCGTGCCCACCGGCATGACCCCGCTGCCGGCCTCCGAACACCCCTACGGCACGCCCTCCGCGGAAATTGTCACCTTCCCCGATGGTTCGCAGTCGAGACGTCTGCCCGACGGTACCATGGAGCCCGTCCTACCTACCGACGGCTCGAGAGGTGTTGATGGCCCCGCTGGCGACCGCGGTCTCGGCGTAAGTGACTGATACTCTACTGTGGCTTTGCGACGACGCCCTCAAAGGCTTCAAGACTTGATATACTGAGTCTTGTCGAGTCAAAATGCGCCCAGCCTGAAGGCCCAACTAACCCCTTTCCCCCCGTTTCTTACAGAGCATGGCTATGAATGCCCTCCTCAGCGGTGGCAACAAGCCGCACAAGAAAAACAACTCTAGCCCCCTCGGCCTCGCGGGCCAGCTCGTCGGCAGCCTCTCTGGCGGCAAGCAGTCCTCCAACAGCGGACACAGCTCCAGCGGTGGTGCTCTCGGCCTTGCCGGCCAACTGGTCGGCTCCCTCAGCTCCAGCGGCCACGGCGGCAGCTCGTCGGGAGGTAAGAACTCCACCGGCAAGCTCGTCGGCCAGCTGGCCTCAGGTCTCTTTTCGTCCGGATCGAGCAAGCCTCAGCAGCAGCAACAGCAGCACAATACGTCCTCCAGCTCATCAAGCACCGCGCAAAACTTCCACGGCGGCTCCACCTCGGGTGCTGCTCACTCGGCTGGTGCTGGTGGTCTTGCTGGTGCTATGTTTGGCGGTGTGTCGTCGTTCTTGGGTCACGGCAAGCAGTCGGTAAGTTTTGCTCCCTTTCGACGAGATGCACCGTGATCGCGTGTCTAACCGCCGTGCGCGCCACCGATGCAGAACCAGAACTTTGGCTACTCGAATTCCGGGTCTAGCGGTACCTACGACGGCCACGCTCCCCCCACCGCCTACCAGTCCCCCGGCTCCGGCGCGCCTGCTGCCTCGGCGCCGGCCGCGACCTCCTACGCTCCCCCTCCGTCCACCGGCGCGCCCCCGTCTCACACGCCCTCCTACGCCGCGCCCTCCACCCAATACGCTCCTCCTCCCACTCAGTATGCGCCTCCCCCGACCAGCCAGTATGGCCAGAACTCGTACAGCGCGCCGAGCCCTGCCTCGGGAGGCTACAACAACCAGCAGTATGGCCAACACCAGGGCTACCCCAACAACAACACCAATAGCAACATGAACTACCCGCCGCCGCCTTCGGGCGGCCCGCCGCAGGGCCAGTTCGGAGCTAACCCACATTACTAAAGGCGGGGGAGGTTTGTGTGTACGTCTCTTTCATTTGTGTTTTCGCGGTGTTGGATGGATGGGAGATTCCTTTTTTTTCTTTCCTCCGAAGCGGATGAATAGGTGTCTGGTGATTGTCTCTCATGGGGTCCTCTCTTGTTTTTAGATTCCTTGGGAGTGCTATGATTCATAATTTCCCTTTTGTTTTTGCCGTGTCGGCTGTTTCCTTGGAGCTTCTCCGCGGTTTTTGCTTTTCCATTGCTCGTTTTACCCACCCAAGTTCCTGTTCCTTCTTCTGGTCTTGTTCTCACGTCTCTTTTTTTTCTTAATGAAACACCCCATGTCGTCTGTTCTTTTCTGTTAATCTCTACAACCTCGCTCTCGAATTGCGTCTTTCCGCCGTCTTTCCCTGTGTCTACCAAGGCATATGTGTGTACTGGGGACTTTGTGTGTGCGTAATATGTGTCCATATAGTAAAATGAATCAAGGAAATCCTAACTTGAACCCCCCCGGGCTTGACAAAAACGAAGCCATGTAATACCGAACCTTTTATATCTAACGCCAGTGTTCTAACCCAATCTATGTATTCCCTGCCCCCCCCACACACACACGCGCTCACGCATTCTTCTTCTCCAGCGCCGCCTCTCCCGCGCCCGCAACAGCGCCGATGTACGCCACCACGCGGGGCACAACGCCGAACACGACGGCCAGGGCGACGGCGAGGATATAGGCGACGGTGGGCACGAGCGAGCGGGGCACAGCGCCCAGCACGAACGGGTCGAGGATGACGTCGACGAGCACGAGCGGCGGCGGCGGGGCGGTGGCGTCGGAGTAGGAGTCGGCGGCGGCGTCGACGCGCAGGAGCACCAGCGACGCCGGGGCGGGCAGCTCGGCGGGCGGCGGGCGGCCGCGCAGCGCGGGGGTCTGGGCGGCGAGCGCGGCGAGCGCGGCGATCACGTCCGGGGTTGTGGCGAGGAGGGAGAGGTCGTATGTGCGCACGGAGATTGCGGTGGGTTGCTGTGGGAGAGTGTGTTAGTTTTTGGGTGGGGTTTTTTTTGGGGGGGGAAAGCGCCTCGCGCGGGAACGCCGCGGGGGGGCGGGTTGGAAAACGAACCGTCGCGGCCCAGCACACGCGCGCCTCGTAGCGCGTGCCGGGGGCCAGGCCGTCCAGCAGGAACCACGACACGGCGGGCGGGGCGGGTCCGGCGGGGGCGTACCACGGGGCGGACGGGTCGGGGCCGGCGGGGCCGGCGGTTGAGAGGTTGAGGCGCAGCGACGGGGCGGCCGGCGAGAGCACGGGCAGCGGGAGGTCGAGCAGGGCGGGGGGCACGGGGGCGGCGGCGGGGGCGACGAAGATGGATTTCTCGGTGTTGGCGGATGTGGGCGGGGTGAGGAGGAGCAGGACGGGGAGGAGGAGGAGCGACGGGAGATGCATTTTGGCTGGTGGCGGTGGTGGTCGTGGTGGTGTGTCCTGTGGAAATTGATTGGATTCCCGATTCTTTTGAGGGTTTGTCGTCGTGAAAGTTGTGAAGCCGGTGAGCTCGCTATTCACCATCCCTTGGTCGCTTGGAGCATACGTGGTTGGCGATGCTGGGTTGGGGTTTGTGCATAACCCTAATCCCGGGGTGTACCTGGATACAGTGCGAATGGCACGGTTCTGAAATTGGGATTTGCAGGGATTGGCGGTGCTGGGGCGTACCGTGCTGCAGTACTGTGCTGGAGCGTCGGTGAAGGAAACTCCCAACGGGCTGGGCGGTGGACTTTCCTCGGACGGGTTGATCGGCTGCCGGCGCCAGATAGTATCAGTAGTCGGCGAGTAGGTTGATGGACTACATGAGGTTTCTAACGTTTCCACAGACTTCCAATGCCGAGTGAATAGAACAAGTGAAGAGGCATTCTCTCAAGATTTCAAAGCTGGAGGAGCCAATCTCGATAAGGAAAATTGGCGGTATCAGCGCGACCAATCACGCGCGCGAGATACGTTTGGTGCGGAGAGAGGTGGGGCACTTAATGCTGGATGGGCAGATATGTATTGGGGAGAAGTGAAAGATGCACTTCATTGTACCACCGCCACGGAGGAGGAGAAGTGAGGGCGGACGAAAAACGGAAGTGCAGAGCGTCCTGTGTTTCTCGGATGTTTCATTTACTGTTTTGGCGGGAGGATGTGTTCGTGCAGCTGGGCGATTTCATGCTTTGATGAGACTTCTCCCACGATATGTGAGGCCACATATAACACTGCTCTCCCGGCTTTCACCCACACACACACACACACACACACACACACACACACCGGCGACGATAACCATGGCCAGTACCCTGGGGACATCCCGACTGGCCAGCAGCCATGATGCGTGCATCCGCGGGCAGGATCATGCAGAACGGAGGGCAACGGCCGAGACACCACGGCCTGAGGCACGAGTTCCCAAACGGGGGAAACAAGACCAGCAGCAGCGGTGTCTGTTCTGGCTGATTTCCAATCATGGTGATGGCACGAGCAGGCACCAAAATAAAAGAGAGCAGCCGGAATGGCAGTCAGTTGTCAACAAAGGCGGTTGGTGTGTACTGTACTGTACTGTACCGTACTGTACGGTGTACAGTATGTACACTCAGAAAATAGGGGAGGGGAACCACCTTCGCCAATCTGGCGGTGTGTGTGTGCGTGTGTGTGGCTTTTCTTGCCTGCGGTGGGCAAGGGCGGTCTCGAGAAACACGTCGTGGGTGGAAAAAGTAAACAGTGCGGCGTCACGGTGTGGGGAAAGCAAAGCTGGAGTGGGAATGGATGTGTTGGCGAACCTTCAAACAAGGCCGTCAGGCTTTGACGGTGGACATGGGATGGGGCAGGGAGCTTGGGTGCAGGCTTTTTTTAAGTTTCTGGTGGGCAACAGCCAAACAGTTCGGACCGTGCAGAGGCGAATCCGGCACAGGGGAGAGAGAGAGAGAGAGAGAAACAGAAACATCTTGGGAGATGTGAGATCGCAGCGGTTCATTGAGACACCTGCTCTATCATGAGATATATGTGTGTACACTTGAAAGCAGCTGTCTCCAGCTGGCAGTTCCCAGACATGTTGTCGTCGTCCAATCTTCTCGCGTGCATGACTAATTCACCATGGGCAGGCACACAATAAGGGGTCAGACACGACTCCGGGTCTGGAGCCCACTAAAGTGTGCTAGCACCAGGTACAGGCGATCCTGAAATCCAGTATGCGGCGCTATCCACACCACACAGCTGCCTCTCTCCGGCGGTCCTTATCTGCAAAAAGGCCAAGAGGAAAACACAAACACAACCAACAACCACCGCGCACTGTTCCGGGCAAAGACGAGGACAGACATGCTCTTCGCGTATAGAGTGGACATCCTGGGAATCGGCTTCGCCAGCGCCAGGCACGAACAAATCATGTCAACCGTGGCAGTTGACTGGCTGCACGCGTGATGATTGGTGAACTACCAAGCCACAGCAATCAGGCCGTGAGTTGCGCCTCGAAAACCAGGACCGCCACACTTCTGCTGTACAGTACAGTACTGTATAGGACACTCCTGGGGAAGGAAGGAGCAGAGGGGGGAGAGCGCACCTTCCGTCTATCGTGGCAGCCTTTTCTTGTCTTCTTTTCTTTCCCAATTTGTCATGTGTTGTTACCAACATTAGTGGGCTGCAGCTTCCTCCCCCGAAGATTGATCTTTTGCCCAGCTGTCTGTTGTTGTTGCTTTGCTCTCCTCTCTTGTTGTATCTGATACTTGTGAACTGCACGCACACAATAGGCCACCGCGAGGTTCCCGGTACTCCCGTCCAGCCCACACAGTGCCACCACATTGCTCCCCACCTTTCTGTCTCCTTCCCCAATCTTTTTCCTGCTTCTCGGCCGGCGAGATCCAATGAGAAAACCGCAAAATTCAATGAGCCCCTAGCTTTTTATCTGGGATAAACAAGACCTGCTTATACCGTTTACAGCGCTGGAATCTTGGGGTTTGTGCGGGCAAAATACAGTGCTGTTTCGTGCCTTAGCAGCCCAATCTTGCAGTTGCTTCACCACTTTTCCCCTGGCTCTTTTGAACCCTGCCCGCTGTTTTTCTTCCTCCCCTTTCCTGTTTTTCCCCCCCTTGCTGTTTTTTTTCCTTCTTCCCACGTCGTCTCCTCTTCTTATTTTATTTCTGTGTTTTTTTTCTCTCTTCCCCTTCTCACATCTTCTTCTCTTCCCTCCATCTCTCCATTTCCTCTCTCCTCATCCCCCCCCATTTCTTTTGCAATTCCCATTTTTGTTGTACAGACAATATGCGTGAGGTTATTAGCATCAACGGTACGTTCAAACCTCTCTTTCTCTCTCTCTCTCTCCCTAATTTGCTGTTGGTGATGAGTGCCCCTTTTTTCCCCTCTTCCCCGCCAACTCCCTACCGCACACACACACAACAGTCTCACATAGCAGCCCGGTGATTTATATGTGTGCGTGTGTTCACCTAAACCGGCCGCGATATCGCCAATCTCGGAGCCGGATGGACCGACAGACTTCGGTATCCGGTGTATCGGCCCTCGGAACGCGTCTAGACTCGCAGCTCCGGGGTCTGGGCCACCTTGACTGGTCCATATTCCAGCTATCTCTGGCGATATCGCGTTCTGCTGGCCACCACACATCATAACCACAACCACCACCCAATTCACAACCCTGAGACTAATCTCCTCTTTTTTCTTCCTCCTCCAATAGTTGGCCAGGCCGGCTGCCAGATTGCCAACTCCTGCTGGGAGGTATGTAGTCGTGTTCTGTTTCTCTGAACTTCACCAATCCGCCCAACCAGTGTTCTCTCTCGTTTGCGCCCCGCCCGCTATTTCGGCTCCCATACGCCAGCAACTGTCCCGATATCCGCGCCGACGACGTCCGGCTCCAATCGGATGCCCGCTGCCACCAACCGCTCTTCCATAATTTCAACTCGCTCCATTCCATATCAGTCAATTTGCCTTCTCCAGAGTTTGCAAATTGCTTCCCTTGGGATCGATCGACACTTTGCTTCGGAACAGCCACTATCCCTGCGGCCGAGAGACATTTTCCACACCTTCGGCTCCCCCCTTATCTTCCATTCGACATATGCCGGGTATCTTTCGCCAATTCCGTTTGTTTGGCTTACTGACCTCATTTTTTCTGTTCATCCAGCTCTACTGCCTTGAGCACGGTATTCAGGTACGTTTTTTTTTTGATTTTGCTTTACATGTTTTTCCCCCTGCATTTCTTCCGTGGGCACTTGTCTGTATAACCAGACCGCTACTTTCTACCCCTGGCTGCATACAACCCTCGCTCGGGGGCTCTATCTCCATCTTTCTCTCCCAATTTCTTTTGGGCTGGGTTCGGGGGAGATTTTGGCTGGCTGTCTGGTTATTTGTTTTCGGGATTTTTTTGCCTTTATTTTCTGCCTTTGTTTTGTGGTTTTGGCTTTTTTTTTATCGGCCGAATGTCCAATGTTGGTCCCCGACGCAACACATAACTAACACCGATCTCCTTCCCTCAAAACAGCCCGACGGTTACCTAACCGAGGAGCGCAAGGCCGCCGACCCCGACTTTGGCTTCAGCACCTTCTTCTCCGAGACCGGTATGTCTGATCCCTCCCCGGTCACAACGACGGTGGTTCTCAACCAACCACGCGCCAATCCGTTCACTTCTCTGACCACCTCTTTTTCTTCTATGCACCAGGCCAGGGCAAGTATGTGCCCCGCGCCATCTACTGCGATCTCGAGCCCAATGTCGTGGACGAGGTCCGCACCGGTCCCTACCGCAGCCTCTTCCACCCCGAGCACATGATCACCGGAAAGGAGGATGCCTCGAACAACTACGCCCGTGGCCACTACACCGTTGGCAAGGAGCTGATAGATCAGGTGCTGGACAAGGTGCGCCGTGTTGCCGACAACTGCGTCGGTCTCCAGGGCTTCCTCGTCTTCCACTCGTTCGGAGGTGGTACCGGCTCCGGCTTCGGCGCCCTCCTGATGGAGCGCCTGTCCATTGACTACGGCAAGAAGAGCAAGCTGGAGTTCTGCGTCTACCCGGCTCCCCAGACCGCCACCTCGGTCGTCGAGCCCTACAACTCCATCCTCACCACCCACACCACCCTCGAGCACTCCGACTGCTCCTTCATGGTTGACAACGAGGCCATCTACGACATCTGCCGCCGCAACCTCGGTCTCGAGAGACCAGACTACGAGAACCTGAACCGCCTGATTGCCCAGGGTGAGTCTTAAGACCCCTTGCCCCCCCTCTCCATGTCTTTTCAGATCCCCTCCGCGTGCAACTTGACAATCATTGTCACTCTCATTCTCGTAGCTGCCCGCCCATGCTAACATCACGTGTTCTACTCGCTCTCTCTCTCTCTCTTTAGTCGTCTCCTCCATCACCGCCTCTCTCCGCTTCGACGGCTCGCTCAACGTCGACCTGAACGAGTTCCAGACCAACCTGGTGCCCTACCCCCGCATCCACTTCCCTCTGGTCGCCTACGCCCCCGTCATCTCGGCCGCCAAGGCTGCCCACGAGGCCAACTCGGTCATGGAGATGACCATGTCGTGCTTCGAGCCCAACAACCAGATGGTCAAGTGCGACCCCCGCCGCGGCAAGTACATGGCCACCTGCCTGCTGTACCGTGGAGACGTTGTGCCCAACGACGCCCACGCCGCCGTCGCCACCCTCAAGACCAAGCGCACCATCCAGCTGGTCGACTGGTGCCCTACCGGCTTCAAGCTGGGTATCTGCTACCAGCCCCCGCAGATGGTGCCCAACGGCGATCTGGCCAAGGTCAGCCGCGCTGTGTACGTATAACCGATGCCCCTTTTGGTTTCCCCCAATCCCCTCCCCCCTTTCCCCCCCAAGTGTCTTTTATTTCCATAAAACTAACGTCGTCCACCCCCCCACACAGGTGCATGCTTTCCAACACCACCGCCATTGGCGAGGCCTGGGCGGCGCTCTCCAGCAAGTTCGATCTCATGTACTCCAAGCGTGCTTTCGTCCACTGGTATGTTGGCGAGGGTATGGAGGAGGGTGAGTTCTCCGAGGCTCGCGAGGATCTCGCTGCTCTGGAGCGCGATTACGAGGAGGTTGCCGCCGACTCGATAGCTGAGGAGGAGACTGAGGCCGAGTACTAAGCGAGCGAGAGACAATCGCGACAACCGGCAAACCGAAAGAATTAATGACCTCCTACGTACAACAAGCAAATAACCGCGAGCAAGTTAAGATGATCCATTTCGACTTGATTGCTGGTGCTTCTCCCGTTTGAATCATTCGTTTCTTTTTTTCAATCTTGTCAAGTGTCTGTCTGTGTGTCTTGCCTTCGTTTTCTCTGCTTCTTCCCGCCCCTTCAAAAATCTCTGCGACCGCGTTCTCGAAATCCGACAACCCTTCATGAACAACAACCCCTTTACCGCGTCTTTTTTTTTTTTCTGTTCTGTCCTTCTGTTCACCTTCTTCCTCTTTTTTCTCATCCCTCTTCGCGATCAATTTTCTCACCCCCCACCCTCCCCCACCCCTGGCTCTGTCTCCCTAATTTGCCAATGCTACGTGCTTCTTTCCCAGCTTGTGTTTCTGGCAAAAGTGGCTGGTAATCCCCCTATTCACCCTTCCTTCATTTCGTCATATTAATGTGTCCTGTCTGTTTTTCTGTGTTATTGAGGTTTGGTTCGGGGAATGGGGTTGGGGTTGGGACCTTTGTTTTTCTTGATTTTGTACCTGCAAAAGAAAAAAGTGAATGCTTGTTAGGATGGGTTGAAAGAGAACTAGTGAGAGAGACAGCCATACCCCAGTTTTCTTTAATTTTTTTTCCCTTTACTGATTTTGTTTTTTTTCTTTCCTTTTTTTTTTTTAATTTTCACGTCTGAATTCCACTTTCTTGCTAAAGCAATTGTACTTTTTATGCTTGTTTTTTGGTGTTTATTTGCTTTTATTTTTTTCTTCTTTATACACAAAAGCAGAGACTTGGGGCTAGATGGAGAAGAGAATCTATGATTGTTGGTGGGGGGGTAGTTGTTCTGAAGATAGAGAGAGGGAGGTGAGAAGATGGGCGGGACTGGTGAGGAAGAGGAAGGAGGAGCTTGGAGATGTCATGTTTTCGGGCTTATTTGTGTTGGTGCTTCTGTTTTGTGGCGGCCCTTGGAGAGAAGAGAGAGAATGTGATAACATGAAAAGTAAAGCTGTAAAAAAGAAGCTGTAAACCCCCTTGAAAAAAGAAATTCCCTTTTTTTATTCTTTGTTTGTCCCTCCAAATCTGGAGACAGACTCTGTTCTTGAGAGGCCAGCTGGCGTCTGGCGCGCTTGTGTATCGTCAAGACCGGCTCTTACACGCGCGCCAAGAGACTCCCTTCTTCCCCACGCCGTTCTTTCCACATGTTAGCGGTTGTTCGGATGGGTTGGCGGCACTGGGGGTGTGTGCGTGTTTGAAGAGGGAAGTGGCGGTGACGGTGGTGGTGTTCGTCCCGGGAACATCTTGAGGAAGGCGCGCCGCGAGACGAGAAAGAAAGAAAGACAGATAGACAGAAGAAGGAGGGAAAGAAAGAAAGTGGTGAGAGGGACAAGAGCACGGGCTGTGGATCGGGAAGGCGCGGTCGGTGTGGGTGGGAAGGAAGTCTCCGGGAGGGGACGTGCTTGTTTGTTTGAACTCTTGATTATCCGGTGGGGGGGAAGGGGGGGGATAACCTGTAGGTTAGGCAAGGGTCTCACGTTGTGTACGTGCACCTCAGTTCATGGGCCTGGAACGGGCAAGCAAGGACCGTACAGAGAAGAGATGGGGGAGTATCACGGAGGGAGAGGGCTGGACACTGTTGGTGAAGACACCGGCGCCGGTCTCTCTCTCTCTCTCTCTCTCGCGTGTGTGTGTGTGTGTGGGAAGGACCTGAGGAACAACGAGGGCGTGTTTGGAGTCACCAAAAGTACGCCAAAACAAAATAAATAGTATGGGACATAGAGGAAGTCAAGCCGGCTCACACACAGCTCGGAAAGGACCAGCACTACTACACCAGGCCCGAAACCGTCGGCTGTCCCCCGGAACAAGTCCGGGCTCTGAGTCCCCCCGGCTCGGCCCAGCGAACACACAAGCCTCCCCAAAAAAAGGTCACCGACGGCACTGACACGCACCGCACGAAAAGGAAACGATTCAAAAGATTAAAAAAGGGTGCTGATATTAAGAGAAGATAGAATCCTGAAAAAAAAAAAAAAAGAGAGAGAGAGAGAGGACAGGCACGGATATTCAGTACAAGACAGAAGAACACTGGAAGAAAAAAGAGAAACGAAAATGCAGAAGAGCCACCGGCACGATCGGAACAACTTTACACCGCTGGGAGGAGGAAATGGGAGAAAGACCCCGCAACATGATGGAACGCAGAACAAGACGGCGAAAAACAGAGAAAAGGAAAGGGAAAAGGAAAAGGGGGGACCGATGGATGACGACAAAGAAAAAAGCAAGGTTCAGGAGAGACCGGCGGGTGAAGAAGACAAGCCTCCCGCAGAAAATAAGGAAAAAAGGACTCGGGGGGACAAGAGAGGGACGACACAGCAACCAACTCGGGGCGAACCCAGGAAACAAAACGAAAGAAAAGACAAAGAATTATGTACGACCGCTGAGAGAACACCCACTTCCTCTCCACTTCTCCTGCTCCGTCTCCTCTCGCTAAATCTTCCAACGTCCGCTCAGTTCCGCTGTTCAACTACTCTTCCCCAAGTCCACCATTTCACCCCGACAGAGGACTGCCTCTTCGCTTGCTTCGTACACCAGGGAGGAGAGGGGGAGATAGCAGATAAAGGACTACGTGTGTGTGCGCGTGTAGGCACGACTCAGCTCAGCCGCAGCGACCCGCCGGAACAATCACGTAGTCGTCGGACGGGTCACCGCCGGACTTGTCGGCCAGTCAGGACTGATTGGCGAGGAAATTAGCCGCCTAAGAGAAAAAAGCACGGGTTAGTACCAAGTCCTTCAGCCAGGCAGGGAGGTCTCTTCTCGAAGGTGTGTGTAGGAACTCACCCGCTCAAGGTTGTAGTCGTATTTCTCCAGCGCCACCCGCGCATCTTCACGGCCGTAGCCCATGGCCGTCAGGCTCTTCAGCAGCGGGTCGTCGTGCTCGCCGCCCGGCGTCAGCGCCGATCCCACCGTGTCGTTCTGGATCTGCTTGGGCAGGTTGGTCAGCTTCGGAGTGGCCGCCGTGCCATTGCCCGCAGACGCCGGAGCTGCCGCTGCGCCGGGGGCCGCGCCCGATGGGTCGGACGGGCTGTCAAGGCTGGCGAAGATCGCCTCCCAGTCGTGCGCGTCAGCACCCGGCGAGGACGGCTTGGCCGCCGGGACAGCCGCCGGGGCCAGCGCGCCCGACGGCACGGCAGTCGCCGCACCCGGGGCGCCGGCCAGCGATGACGTCGACACGGTGGCAAAGTCGAAGCTACCGCTGCCGCCAAACGCCGTCGACTCGCTCTTGGCCTGGCTGGCCGGCGGGCTGTCGAACACGTTGAAATCGTCGAGGCCGGACCGCGAGATGTTGGTAAAATCATCGTCGGCCGAGCCCTCCTTGGCATCCTCCAGACCCTCAAAGTCGTCGTCAAGGTCGTCAAACGGCGCCTTGGACGACGAGAGTCCGTTGGACGAGGTCGCCGCGGGGCCGAAGATATCGTCCGCCTTGGCTTCCGCCAGCGCAGCCGCCGCCGGAACCGGGTTCGGCGCCGGGGCGAAGGGAGAGGGAGCAGGAGCAACACTAGAAAACACAAGCAGAAGTCAGTTCCCGGAGATACACACCCAGTGTTCCTATAGAAGAAACTCAGAAAATATAGGACATATAAAATAAAACCGGAAGAAGAGTCAACCGCTTACCTCTTTTCAACCTCGGGAAACACCGAGGTCGGCACCGGAACAGGCTCTGCCACCGTAGCAGGCTCAGGCACCACCGTCTTAGCGGGGGAAGTCGGTTCCTCAACAGCCGGGGGAGGGGCAGCAGTCTTAGCCGCCGAAGCCTTAGGCGGCGGCGAGGACGTGGTGAAGTCATCGTCAAACCCGCGGTCGCTATCCGAGTCTGAGTCGTCGTCACCACCAAGCTCGGTGAGGGGAGGGAACTCGGCATTGAAGTTAGAGATCATCTGCGCCGGGTCCGAGGCCGCGGCCTTGTCCCTGGGCGCCACATGGGCGCGCGAAAAGCTGGCAAAGGCGTTGTCAAAGTCCGCCTTGGCCTGCACCTCGTCGAGAGCGCCGAACGGGTCCGCTCCAGACTTGGAGGCAGTCGCCGGCTTATCCATAGCCGCGAACGGGTCGGAGTCGGTAAAGCCGCCCGTGGGCACCACCTTAGGGGGCACCTCGGGGCCCGCGGCGTCAGCAGCCGGCACCGCCTTCTCCTCAACAGCCGGAGGCGGGGCCATAGCAGCAACCGGCTCCGGAGAGGTGGCCGGCTGCGGGGGAGGCGGGAACGGCGACGCGCCAAGCATGGCAAGTGCAGACGCAGTCGGCAGGGGCGGGGACATGTCCTCTCCAGTGCGAGACAGCGTCGGCGAGGCCGTACGGGATGACATGGCAGCAATGCCATTGTCGGACGCCGGGGCCGGCGCAGCAGCCTCACCACCAAACGCCGGGAATACCGGAGGAGGCTGCTGCTGAAGAGGCGAAGCAGGATCCGACTTCATGGTGACCTGACGCGAAGGGGGAGCAATGCCGAAAGCCCCAGCTCCGGTGGCGGCAGCAGCAGCAGCAGAAGCATCCGACTGGTTGAACGTGGTGGGAGGGGGCGGGCTGGACGTGCCGCTGCCCGGTGCCGGGGGAACGTACGAAGGCCCGAACACGTCGTCAAAGGTCTTACCTCCAAACGGCTTCATGGTGGGCGATCCGAAGGCTCCCATGATATCAGTGCTGGCACTGCGCTTGAAAAACGGGTTGTTACCCCCGGTGCTCGCCGGCGACAGTGCAGCCGCAGCCGCACCCGGGCCCTGCGACATCGAAGCCGGAGAGCTACCCCGGGACAGCTCCTCGGCGGCAGCCGCAGCAGCAGCGGCGGTGGCAGTGGCAGTGGTGGCGGTGGCCGCAGCCTTAGTTAGGTCATCAGCCTCCGTCTTCAGCTTGTCGCGGTCGCCCTCGCTGGTCAGAAGCTGCTTCTTGCTGATGGCAACAAGCCCTTTCTGCTGGCGCGCCTCCAGCTTGAGCTTCTCGATCTGCGGCTTGATCTGCGCAATCTCCGTGTTGACAACGCGGATCTTGTCCTTGAGAGCAGCATTCTCCTGCTTGTCGGCCTCGAGGGCGGTGAACACCTGGCGGTGCTGGGCCTGGAGATCCTGCAGAGATCGCTCCAGCGTCATGCACTCGCCCTGGGCCTTCTTGATATCGTTGCGAGTAGCGGTGAGCTGCTCCTCCAGGGTCCGAACATCCTGCGCCTCCTTCTCGTACATAGCGCGAAGTTGCGAGAGTCTCTGCTCAAAGTTCTTCTTTTGCGCGCTGGCCTGGGTCAGCTCGTTCTGGCCAGACGTGCGCTGGGTCTGCACGGTCTGCATCTGCTTCGACAGCGAGCCGATCTGGTTGGACAGGTTGGCAAGCTCGGTGGTCTCGTTGGTCAGCTTGGAGCTGATCTCCGGATCCGGATCTCCGAGAAGATCGTCGGCGCCAGCCGCCTTCGGCTGGGCGGCAGGGCTCGCCTCGGCGGAACCGTCGTGCGCGAGGCTGCGGCCAAAGCTCGACTTGGGCACAAACGGCTGGAAGGTGTTGACGGGAGAGGACGCGATGGGCGAGCTGGGCCGGGCGCTGGTGGCAGAACCGCCAGTAGCAGTGGCCGACTGAGCAAGCGCCATCGGCGGGGTGGAAATGGTCGGGCCGTCGAGGAAGAAGAGATCGTCAAGCGCGGACATGGGCTTCGCGGCCGGGGGCGGGATCGCCGCAGGGGAAGCGGCCTGTTGGGGCATCGGCATATCAAAGGCTGAGTTGGCGGTAGGCGGGCGAACCAGGTGGCGCATGCTCGGAGGAATCAGCTTAGGCGGGAGCGTCACGGGCAATGCGCTCGAGCCGTCGCGGCGGCTGCGCTGCTGTCGGATAAGGTACATGGCAACGGCAAACTCGTCGCGTGTCAAGCGTCCAGTAGACGTGATATCGGCCAGATCCCAGATCTGCGCGAGGATGTCTTCGTTCAAGTTCGACTGGCTGAGGAACGGAACAGCCTCCTCGCCAGTGATGAAGCCCTTGTGGGTCTTGTCGAGATCATCGTAGATCTGGTCGAAGCGAGCCTTCTCGGTCCGAGTGATAAGCCAGTCCGAGCCGGCAGCCGCAACAGCGGCGGCGGCCAGGGGGGGCGCAGCAAGCGGGGCTCTGGCGCCGGGGCTACCGGTGCGCAGAGGCGCAGAACCGCTCAGTTGGCGGGGGATGGCCGACATGGGGCCGGTGGGGACTGGCGACTGGCGAGCCACGGGGCCACGGCGAGTGGCAGCTTCGTACAGAGCAGCAGGAAGAACCGCAGGGAGGGCGCGGAGGCTTCCGGTCTTGAGTGAGGTAAGCAAGTGCATAGCAATCACAAACTCGGTCTGAACCAGCGCACCCCGCTGCTCGGTATCAGACAGCTGCCAAATGCGGCCCAGCACGTCGTTCGGCAGGCCCGACTTCTCGAAGATCTGCTTGGCCTGGTCTCCTGGCAGCAGATTTCCGGGCTGCAGAGCCTGGCGCTCGAAAAGTCCGGAGTACTGGGTGACCTTCTCGGGGGTCAGCGGTGGGATGCGCAGGCCTCCGGCGGTCATCTGAGGTTGGATGGGCGACGCGGCAGCCGGGATGATCGGAGGAGCGGCCGGGGCCGGCGTGGTGATGATGGGAGCAATTCCGCCATCGAATCGCGGCAGCGGGCCAGGTCGGAGGGCAAGTTCGGCGGTGGGTTCGCGGCCGGCCTGGGCGTGTCCGATAAGTCGCAGAACCACGCCGAAGCCGGTGGGGGTCAGGAAGCCGCGGTTTTCCTTGTCGGCAATCTGCCAGATCTGCGCAGTTTACGAAACGAGAGCCAGTCAGTATTGGGGGATGTTCCGAGCATACCGAGCAATTTCAGCTGCATCAACGAACCTCTCCGAGCACGCGCGAATCCAGCCGGGTCTTCTCGAAGAAGCGAACCGCAACCTCGCCGGTGACGACGCCAACGCCGTCGGTGTCGGCCTGGCGGAAGAGCTGGCCGTAAGCGCGCTTCTCCTCGGCGGTTAGGTTGAGGTTCAACGTGCTGTCGACAGCTTCTGCCATGGTGATGATGGATTAGGCGCAAGAGCCAAGAAACCAGTGGTCGTAAACAAGAGGGGAAGAAGAAGGGAAAAAGAAAGGACGAAGAGAGGACTGGAGAGTCAATTCAATCCTCCTCCAGCTCTTTGATTTATCTCGATTTTATGGGCTTGTTCCCTTTTCCTTCAAGACAGTGATCGATTGAACGGATGGCGATCTCAGATGGAGAGAAACAAAACAGACGTAGGGGGAGAGAAAGAGAGTCGAGGGGGGAGGATTCAACGCTGTAATGGAGTTCCTGGACAGGGAGAATGATTTATTAGTTAACGTGATGTCCAGGCAGTGTCAGATAAGATAAAGCATGAAAGGGCATCAACAAGAGCCACAAAGACAGTAAACAGGCTGATCAACAAGCCTCCAGCACATATCCCAGGTAGAGGGAGATAGTGGTGACAATGACACAATCGCAGGAAGTTCAAGGAGGCAGAGAGGGAGCTTACACCAAAAAAAAGAGGATGAGAAAAAAGAATACCAGGAAGAGAATGCGAACAAGAACGACCAAGAAAAAAGAGAAGACAAAAGACAACAATCAGTTGCTGGGGATGGAGGAAGGAAGAAAAGGAGCCGCAGGATTGAAGATTAAGAAATGAAGCTGGTGATGATGGGGAAAAAAGGGAAGAATGCAGGATATTCCAGGATGTGCAAAGAAACGGGAAGTTGGGAGAGGCTGGCCTCGCAGTATTGGGAAGGTACGTAATTTTGATTTTTGCTGCTGTGGATTTTATCTTGGCTGGGTGTCTCGCGGCTGTCCACGGCTGTGATTGGCTGCTTGGCGCTGGGGGAGGAAGACCGCGAAACGGCAACACCGGATAACTGAATATCTGTTGCTGCGTATCTGATAGATGCATATCCTGTTTACTGTGTGTTCACTGCAGATTTTCTTTTGCTTTCCTTTACTTTGACTTTTACTATCGTATCATCATGCCCAGTTGGCTGGGCCAAAAAGTGACGAAATTGCCGCTGCCGACCCTGAGGTCCTGAATGCAAACAGGGAGAGAGGTGCATTTAGCAGCTTAATTCCGTTTGCCACCTCCACACCATAGTGACAAAAAGCAACTTGTGTGACACGCGAGATATGCGTGGTTTGTGCATGACGCAAAAGGAGCAAAAAACTAAAAATTAAAAAAAATTAAAAAAAAAATTAAAAAAAAAAAACCCTGCTGGCCTGCATTCAATGTGTGTGCTTCAGTTTGAAAAATGATGCCCTCTATCCGTCTCTTGTGCAACTGCCATGTGTGCTGGCATTTTTAGGGGTGGGTGAATACGAGCTGAAAATTACCCCCGTATTTGCGGGTTTAACCCTGTGTCCTAGGGTCAGACCCTAAATTCACGGAACAAACGAACGAACCACCTGAAAGGGGAGAACTCCAGAATCCAATAAAGTGCCCAAGGAAGAAATACACAGAACGAAGGAAGCTCAAACAGGCGAAGAAATAAGAGCCAAAAGAAGAAAAACCGGAGGAGACATAACTTCATTACCACATTCGACGCTGCTCACTCACCAACCGCGTCCCCAAAAGCCCACTCAGCAACAAACGAACCACCAAAACCAGCCTCACTTCACCTTGCCCATAATCGTCTCCGGCCCGCGCACAACCTCGATCTGCGCGGCCCGCGCCTTGACATCGTTCAGCATCGCGCGCTCAAAGTCGTCGCGCGCGCGCAGCACCGCCTCGACCCACCCGATCTGCACGTCCCAGTAGGCGCGCTTGAACGCCTCGAAGGCGTTGGCCACGGCGTCCTTCTCGCACGTGAGCAGCGCGAGGAACATCTCGATGACGCGCCACGTCTGCTTGATCGACGCCGCCACGTCCGCGCTCTGCGGCAGCACGGCGAAGTACTCGAACGCCGTCGACACGTCGTTGAACAGCTTGTCGCTGAACGGGTCCGCCCGCCGGAACTTGGCGCCCCGGTTGCGCACCGCCGAGAGGTAGCGCACCAGCAGCTCGTCGGCGAACATCTCCACGAAGATGTCGACCAGCGACCGGTGCAGCACCTGCCGGTAGTCGCCGACGTACTCCTCAAAGGTCACGACAATCTGCTTCATCGCCGTGGCCGTGTACCACTTCGGCGTGAAGAAGTCCGGCATCACCGCCTTGAAGTCGACCGCGAAGATCAGCTGCACGAAGCGGTTGATGCACCACGTGCTGAAGTCGACGTAGCCGTCGCGCAGCGCATCCAGCTCGCCGTCCGCCCGCTCCAGGTACGTCGGCGTCACCAGCGGCTCGAACTTCTGCCGGAAGCTCGACAGGTACGCCAGCCGGTTCTCCTCCTCGCTGTCGTCGACGCACGCAATCTGGTCGTTCGCCGTCGCCACCAGCCAGTCCTGCAGCTGCTGGAACCCTTCCAGCTCCATGTCCTTGTTGGTCTCGTAGCGCGTGGCTTCGTCGTCCAGCATGCGCTGCCACGACTGCTGCCGCGTGCGCAGCCGCAGGAACACTGCGTCGACCACCCCCTCCATCACGTCGGTGCGCTGCGAGTTGGCCGCCGCGTCGATCTGCTCGCGCAGCATGCGCCACAGGTCGACCAGGTTGCGCGTGCGGAAGAAGCCGAACTCGTCCTGGTCCAGGTTGGACCCTTCGACCACCCGCTCCGAGAAGTCCTTGGTCTCCTGCTTGAAGATGCGGTCGATCCACTCGTCGAGATACTTGATGATCAGCTGGCGGAAGTCCCGCACCAGGTCCTGCTCGCGGGAATCCACCACATGCGGCTGCAGGTCCTCCTGGCGGAACCCCAGCTTGCCCATCTTCTTGTAGTACTTCTCGGGCCAGCCGACAATCTGCAGCGTAATGGCCGACGTCACCTCCGGGTCGTCGATGATGCCGATGAGGAAGTCGTGCATCAGAGTATGGTAGATCTCGCCGTAGGTATTGAGAATCTTCCACTTCTTGGGCATCAGCGGCACCATGCCCACCTTGACGGCGTTGAGGTTGTTGAAGAACCACTTGAAGATCTTGTCCAGCTTCGTCGGGTCCTCCATGAACTCCTGCCGCGTCTGGTCGAACTGCTGCTCGGCCGCCACCTTGATGGCCTCGAGGAACTTCTCCTTGTACCCGCGCACCGTCTTGGCGCCGTCGGTGATGCCCTGGAAGCGCGTGGCCATCTCGCGGTGATCGCGCAGCGCCTCCTGCAGCGCCAGCACGCGCTGGTCGCTCTTCTCCTCGGCCGCAATCACCAGCGCAAAGCGCACCACCAGGCCGTTGTTGTCGTTGACCACGAGGTTTATCAAGTTCACAGCCAGCAGGCCGACGTGCTCGTCGAACCACTCGATGGTATCGTCCAGCCGCTCAAAGTAATCCTCCAGCGTCGACTTGAGGCTCGGGTCCTCGGCTCGCTCGATCTGCTCCATGGCGTCATCGCGGATGTTGCGCAGTTGGGTGATTTCGTAATGCAGCGGCAGCAGGTTCGGCATGTTCTCCTGGTCGTCGTCGTCCTGCCGCAGCATCGTCTCCACCGTGGCGAGCCGGTCGTTAAACGACTCGATGTTGGTGCGCATCTTCTCCACCGCCGTGAAGTTGCGGTGGGCCTGCGACACCAGGTTGATGGCCTCGAGGTCTTTGATCATGTTCTGCGACTCCGAGCACAGCCGGTCGATCTTGATCATCTCCTCCTTGATCATCTGCACCGCCTTCTGCGCGTCCGTGAGTCCGCTCATGCCGGCCTGGGTGGTCTCCAGCTGCTCGCGCAGCCCGCTGCGCAGCCGGCCATCGATGGCCGACTTCTTGCGTGTGAATTCCTGCCGCAGCGCCGAGATCTTGTCGAGGTCATCCGGGTGCCGTAACAACTGCGACAGTTTTGGTGTCGCTCCCGCCTCCATTGTGTGGGAGGCTTACTGTCGTCGGTGCTCAGGGATCGCGGAGAGCTCAGGAGGGTCGCCGAGGGCGGGGATTCATAGTATGGCGCAGAACAGATTCGAGGATGCTTGTATTCGGGATGTTGCTAATTGAGAAAGAGGGGGTAAGAGAGAAAAAGAAGGCATACGAAGAAACAAATCAATGCAGTTGGATATTGAGGGATGGTGCGAATTTGAAGTTCTGGAGCATGATGGATCTGCACGTCTGGATCAAACGCCAGCAAAGGAATATACGGTCTGTCACGTGACCAGTTTCTGATATTAGGGTTTGGTGGGGTGTAACCCTAGTTTAGAAACTTGACTTACACGGAAGAAAGCCCACCCTCTTCTACATGCACTCAATCTAAAGAGTGCATGACCGGTAGGATTTAATCAAAGTCTCACTACACTTTACATTTTCTACACCATATGACCTCATTATACATGCCCAAGTGCCTATATAGGCAGAGAGGCCAAAGCCAGGAACAATAGATCACAAACAGCCGCCCTAATCAAGAGGACAAAGAGACAAAGGACACACCGACAGAATCTTCACGAATGCATATGCATGCACACATAATAAGCAGGGACCAGCCCAAATAAGTAAAAAGTAATTGTGAATGTGTAGAGAAAGGAGGAATGAAGACCTGAAAAGAAAAAAAAAACACCTGGAATCCACGCCATGTATGAACAGCCCGACTAAGAAAAAGTCATCCACAGAAAAGAAGGTCTTCCCATCATCATCATCCTTCCATCGTAGCATCCTGAATCATGAAAACACACAAACACACTTCTGCTCATCCCTCATCATCAATCTTTTCTTCTTCCTTCTGTAAGGACACTTCCTTATCCTATCGGTTCCACCCCTCATGAGATATAAAAAAACCAGAAACCCGAAAACCTTGAAATGCAAACATGCAGGGACCCATGAAACCATGAAGAAGAAGAAAAAGAGAAAAAAAACCCAGGAGATATCAAGCAGCCGAACTAGAAAACAAGCCATGCAATGAACTAAGAGCAGAGAAAAGCAATGAGAAAAGGGGGGGCAGAGCAAGGATGAAGAATCACTTGTCCACCAAAGAAGGAACCCAAGGTTGGAAACCCACTACCAAAGGTAGGTTTTTGTTTACCAACAGAGGGCTTTGTTGCTGCTAAGCTCGTTTAGAACATGCGGGTCGGCTTGCGCTCAACCACCAGGTCGTCCGAGAAGCCGGGCTTGCACTGCAGCGACACCGGCATCTTGATAGACTGCGACCACATGCCCGAGGCGCAGCGCTGGAAAGCGGCGCCGTCGTCGATGCAGTTCCACTGGCCCTCGGCCGAGCAAGGGGTGCCGGGCGTGATCTGCGCGGTCACGGGCTGGGACGAGGCGGGCGCCGAGGCGGCCGGGGCCGTGGCCGAGGGCTGTGCGGTCACGGTGACCAGGGTCGTCGGCGTGGCGGCCGTGGGGGTGGGGGCGACCACCGGGGTGGGAGTGGTGCTAGACTCAATGGGCCGGAAGACGCCACCGGGACTGGAGGGGAAAAGGATTTTGGTTAGCTTTTGAACAGACACATATATCACGTGTAAATAACAACAAACACACAAAAGAAGAAAAAAAACTTGAACAGAGAGAGGTACTTACAGAGTAGCCGCAGGACGCGTGGAGGTCGAGATGGCGGTAGGCTTGGGAGCCTCGATCGGGGCAGCGGTGGTGGTGGGGACCGGGGCAGGGGCCGACGAAACCGACGGGGCGGGATCGGCGGCAGGGGGGTTGACAGCCGCGGCGCACGAGCCAACCGGCTGGGCGGTGTCGGACGAGTCGTTGCTGACCTCGGGGCCAGGGTTGGGGAACACCACATCCTTGGTTTCAAGAGTGCTGCAGCCGTTGCCAATGTTGGCCTCGAAGATGTTGGGGCGGGCAGTGAAGGTCACGGCAGCAGCCTTGGCGGCACCGGCGGCGGGCGAGATGAGGATCGAGGCGCAGTTCATGTACATCTCGCGGTTGCCGATGCGGTTGTACCAGGTCCAGGCAAACAGGGCCTCGCCGGTCGGGGTGTCGGCGGGCACGGTGAAGTCGAAGCTGGAGGTGCCCTGGAGGGGGCAGTTGCCTACGTAGCTGTGGATGACCTGGAAGGTCTTTCCGGAGTCAAACGACAGCGAGGCCTGGCAGCTGCCGCCGCCGTGGGACGCGCCGCCGGCAATGGTCATGTTGTAGGTCTGGCCCGGGAGCCACTCGGCCACGGCGGTGGCGGCCTTGGTGCCCAGCAGGCCCAGAGTGCCCTTGCAGGGGAAGTCGGAGCCCGAGGCGCTGAGCGGGCTGGTCATGCTGTAGTCGATGTTGTCGCCGCTGAACGGATTGTACTTGGAACGCAGGGGGGGAGGGTAGATCATCTCCATGTGAGCCGAGACTTGGCTGACGGCAGCCAGGCCGGCGAGAACGATGGCGGTGAACTTCATTTTCGAGGTAGTGGGTGGGTGGGTAAGGGAGAGAAAGAGTTGTGAGGTGAAAGAAGGAAGAAAAAAAAAACAAGAGAGGAAGAAGCAGAACAGAAAATAAAACACAGGACAGGTGTTGTGTTTTGGGGAGGTTGTTGTTGTTGATGTTGGTTTTCTTGGGTTTATTTTGAACAGGAACCGCGGCCTCGAAGGTTGAAATACCTTCCAACAACACACAAGACCAAATGGCTGGCAACCAAAAAAGGACTGAATTCTGAACGAAGGCTGGGGGAACCTTTGTTTTTTTTTCTGTTGACTCCCACAAATATGATGTTAGCAATGGACTTTTTTTCTGGTTCTTTTTTTGGTGTTACTGAATGCTTCTCCTCCCACGTTGGAAAAAGAACGATGGTCCTAAGAATGTGCGTGGTGATGAAGAATTCGGGCAAGGGATAGGGTCAGGAATGGAAGAAATGTAGGTGAGATGTGTGAAATGTGTGAAGGTTGGGTTTGACAGGATCTTGAGCAGAGCCAGAAGCAGAAACCCAGGGTGTTTTATACACCAGGAACACAGTCCCCGATGATGTTTCAAAGAGAGGGAAACACTGCCCAAAAGAGCCTTGAGCAACTCTCCCAAACAGTCCAGAACAAGTAACTCTGACAGGCTTGGAAGGTCCAAGAAAGGAGGAGATACTCACTTCTCACAAGAATCACAATGGATTGTTTCCCAAGGATAAAAAGACTTAGAAGGTCTTGTCAAAGCCGAGGCAAAGGAACAATAAAGCTGCAAGGCTGTTTCTTTTGTGGTGGGTGAAAGGGGGACAGTTAATCCAGAACAATGGGCCAAGCAAAGAAATGATTGTTGCAATCGGTGGTCTAAGGGGATGATTCCTTTGAAGATTTTTATGTTGGTTTGTTTGGTTCTATACCAAAGAGAATAAATTGCTTTGTTTCGGTGTGGTTTCTTGTTTTCTTTGAAGATATCGAGTCAACCGATAAGTAGTGTAGCAGATCTTGGAGTCTATCAAAGACTTGAGAAGGTTGAGGGAGTGAAGTGATGGTTGAGCCAGTCACACATCAAAAAAGGGGGGGGAAGAAGAGAAAGAAAAAAGATGGCTATGAAGCTATTCCTGGTGGCAGCAAGTGAAAGGAATGTCTAAAAAAAGTGCAGAATTGCCAAGGGCAGAAAGAAGAAAGAGGGCTCACAAGCTCACAAGCTCAACCAGACACAGAGAACAACCTTGGTCAACAAGGAAGAAGAGGAGAAAGAGATGTGTGTGTAAGTGTTAGTGTAATGTTTGTGGATGGCGGATGTGGTGGTGTGAGTGCGTGCGTGTAAGTGGCAGGGGAAGGAATGGAATGTAGATCTGACAAGATGCAGTCGAAAGCTAAAAAAGGAGAGTATACTCAAGGGAGTGAAGATATGAAAGAATATGAGAACAGTTTGTATGAACAGGAAGAACAGGAATAAATTGCACACCAGCCAGGGTAATACCACACAGGAAAGAAATGGAGGGAGGAAGAGATGAGAAGTGAAGAGATAGAGAGAAGAGAAAAAAAAGGAAAGAGAGTAGAAGTGAAGGAATTTAAACGGCGAGGAATGCGGGTTATAAGAATGTTCCCGGCCGGCAATGGAAGGGAGGGAGGAGTTCGAGTAGTATGTACGTTCGTTCGGAGAGGGTAAGGCATCGACCACACAGAATGGGAGAGGAGGGAGAGAGTGTGAGGGGGGGAGGAGGAGGAGAAGGCGAATAGGAGGGGCCAGAGACCGGGCAAGACACCCACACCAAGACATCAACCCAGCAAGAGAGAGAGAGAGAGAGGCGTAGGCTGAGAGACCGAGAGTGAGTATGTGTGAAGTATGTGGGCGTGAGAGAGAGACGTTCAACGCCAGGATACCGAGTGGCTGCAAGTGTAAGGTCAGGCCTGTCTGTCCCCAGCACAGTACATAGTGTAGGGAGACCTGCAGCTGGTGTTAGACACACAGGGCCGAATCCCAGCACTGAATCTCGGGCCCAGTGTAAGTAAGTTGGGGTGTAAGTGGGTGGTCGGTCCGCTGGGTACGAGATACAAACATCTTCTACCACGATGTCATGCGCATTCCAGGTACACAGTACCATCTCGTACGAACTGGGGCCTCCCCAAGAGGTCTGTCTGGTGTGTTCACTCAGTCTTAAACGAACACATCGGGATCTTGGCCCGGGGCCAGAAGAGGGTTTGTGATGCGCGGGCAAGGAGAGAAAAAAACCAGGCCAGGGTTCAGGGGTGGGTGGTCCACGGGAGGCAGCTCGGTAGGGGTGTGTGTGTGTGTGTGTGTGTGTGTGTGGCCGATAACATGAACACCTTCACAGTCAGCGCCCTCCTGCTGGGCCTCAACGTCAGCCAGGATCCGAAAAGAGAGGAGCCAGCCAGTATTCAAGATCGAAGAATCAGAGAAAGACACAGGGGCCTCTGAGGGCCTGGTGGCCGGCCACGGTATCTGGGGGCAGGGCAGGGCCTCTCCCTAAGCGACCTGGGGCAGAAGGAGAAGGCAGTGGACAAGGAAACCCGAGCGAATGCGAGAGAGATCAGGCCGAAAAAAAGCACTGCACAAGCCGCCGGTGATGACGACGGCGCATAATTCTGCTTGATCGGGTAGGCGTTTTCTTTTTTTTTCTGTTTCTTCACGCTTCTGCCCCTCCCCTGCATCCCATCCACAACCCCTGTGCTGATCTGGACATTCCAGTACATGATGTAACCTTCCACAGAGTCACCACCCGCCAAAGATTGTCGGCCATGGCTTGTAGTATCCCCTTGGATCACTTGTTCTTCTCTGCCTCCCCCAGCCAGACTTTCGCGTTGTGGAGATCCCGTATATACGCGGTGCGCAGCTTGACTCATCGACCAGCAAAAGCAACATTGCATCTTTGCTTCGCATCCAAACAAAGTCCACGACTCCGAGACTTTGCAGGCGAGGCCCTGGACAAACAACGCAATGTATCAGACAGTGGTAGATCGGGTGAGTCTGCGGGTTTGATTGGATGGGCGGCGGTGGTGGGGGAGGGCCCCAGGAATGGACAGGAAGAAGAAAAGAAACCAGGAACCAAACATGGCCGGACACACCACACGCTGCAACACCCAAACGATCGCCATGGGCCAACCAGATATCTCCGGCTGGGTGGTTGCATTCGTGGAGAAAAAAAAGAAGAGCACCGTGTTACAGGACTGGGGGGATAGAGAAGACTTGTCAGCGATCACACTCTTTTTTTCCTTTTTCTTTTTCCGGTTCCATATACACTCTAGTACTCCTCTTCTGCATTCTTCACACAGCTCCATTATCCATGCTCGGTGGACCTTGTGCAGTTCGTCGTGGCGTATTCCCACCACACTCCCTCCTTTATGCACGCGCCAACCACCAGCACGCACGCACATCCAGACCGGGGGCCAGCCCAAAAAGGAACAAAAAGAGGCAAACGCGACAAATCGAACCAGAGAACGGCAAATTCACCTGTGATTTGCTCTCGCCGGCTGTAACGTGGTGAGATGAAACAACCCGACCGAACACTCTGTTAGAAAGGGGGCAAAATTCTCCAAAAGAGGAAACAAACGAAACAAAAGAAAAGAAGAGAAAGACTTGGTGAAGTTGGCTTTTTAACGTTGAGTGCTTAGGGTTAGGCATGGCGGTAGTCGGTTTTTGAGGGGGCGGTTGGTTGTGTTGAGGCAGGAGCGACCCGATCTGCACCTTCCCGTGAAGATTACCAGCCTGGGGAGCCGAGAAGCGAAATGACGGCAGTTGAATCTTTTGCTGGCTGCGACTTGGATGTACACTTACTGCACATATCACAGCGAAAGGGTACAACTGCACTGGAGATATCCCAAAGATCACCAGTCAGAAGATCGCCCGTGTAACTCATATGTTGATGTGCATATACAAACACCACCGCATTAACCGCGCTTTTCCACACCGCTATACCGCTCGACACAAGTCCACGTTAGGAACCATCTCCTTTTACAAACGACCGCGTTGGCCTATGATGGAATCTACTCGTCTGCTCTCTCGGCAAATCGCACTTTTGCAGACAAACGCCAGTATACCACCGGACGTGAAGTCCAGAAAGTCTTCCCCCCTGTCGCCCTTTCTCTTTCTGGATCTTCTTCAATCGGGCATTTTTTGTTCAGGGGGGCATCAAGTCTTCATGCTTCCACCGGCCAATCCCAGTTCGCGCCGGGGAGACGCCTCGTTGAGCTTGACACAACGCTCGCTCCCCTCTCGCCGCTGTACTGTACAGTACTTAAGTACTATGTCCGGTATCTTCCTGCAACGTTCCACTTTTCTTTTTCCCCGTGCCTGGATGGACTCCAGCGTCTTGTCATATTTTTCAAGAGTGTGAAGTCCGGCTTTTCCCCGGGGTGGTGGTGGTCTTGAGTCCCATATAAAAACGCAGCGTTTCGCATTGCGCTTACAGTCATCCAATCACCAAACGCGGCGTTTCCCACCCTCGCTCTGGAATGTTGGGCTGGCCTTTGCCCGCCGTTCTTGGTACCCCTGGATCTAGGCAACTTTGGGAATGAGCTGTGCGGCAAAAAAAGAAAAAAAAAGAAAAAAAAAAGAAAAAAAAAGTACCAAGAAGAGAAGAAGAGAAGAAGAAGAAGAAGCGCCCTGCAGGCTAGCCTGGATGGAGAGCCCTGAAGATTCTTGGAAAAGAGGACCAAACGCCTGCATCTGGTGATGGGTTCGGGCCTTGACTGGATGCGCAGAGAGAACAACAGAGTCCTGAGAAACATAGTCTACAGACTCAACTAATTCTGCTTGGAATTTGCTTGTGCATCCACAGCTTCTGTCATCGGCTCTGTGCTCCCCCTCCATCTTCCCTCACTCTCTCCCCTCTCGGCACATGTCGTTCTCTCTCTTTGATATCGACAGACATGTAACCACGGGCTAGCTTGTGCGATATCCCCCCCACTATGGTCAGTAAGCAGTGAGCACTCTATCATGCTTTCCAGACATGAAGACAATCACAAGCAAAGAAGAAAAAAAAGAAAAAAAAAGAAAAAAAAGAGGTCAGACCCCTGGGCTGATCTCCCCCTCCCTCCCTCCTGCACTGGCCGACGCCAGATTCATGCGACAGAGAAGACCCTGGGTCTCGTCTTTTTCCGTCCGGACATTTCTCACAGCCTCGTTGATCCACGCCACCGTTTTCTTCCTCGCCCAGAAACGAACCCAAAAAAGCCCACCAAAAAAGAAAGAAAAGAAAAACCGTCCGCGTCGGGCCCCTATAAGAGGAGGAGCTATAGGAGGGAGACCCTTGATTGTTGTGTTTGTAGCCAGGGCAGGAGGAGATACATGCATACAGAAGAGTCAAGACATGTGTATAGGAGAAAGATAGACATCCGAGTGAACAGAGAAGAAGGAGAATCAGGACCGGCCGAGGAGCCCTTCTGGCCACCGCACAGGACATACACAGCATCCAGAAAAGACAGGACACACAGCATTGTCAATCAGACCTTGTCTCGGGGAGACACGGCTGTATCTCTTGGCCGTCCGTCCAACCCTGCGGGTCTCACGCTGCATCTCTCTCCCTTTCGGAGGAGGCAAACACACACACACACACCACCATCACCGGCCCCCTTTTTTCCGACCCTTCTGTTTCTTTTTTCCCTCCTCCTCTTCTTCCTTTTCTACCCTTAGCCTCAAAACAAAAAAAAAACACACACCCCCGGCCTGGACCTTCTTCCCGACCTCGCTGCGCATTCCTCCGTACATTCCAGGGCCTGGCGGGGCGGGGCAGCGGCGGCGGGAGGCGGTCGTTTGAGTCGGGATGGCCGTAGCCAGACACCCACTCCCCCCCGTAGATAGAGAGCAGGCCGCAGCGACAAGAGGAAGAAGAAGGAGGATGAGGGAAGACAGGGGCCCATGTGTGATGGAGAGAGAGAGAGAAGGCAGATGTAAGATGGACGAAACTGGACATGGCCCTCCCGTCCAAGTCAGCCCTCCCATCTGCACTCTTCCCAATACGTCGCTGGACGACACTGCTGTGCTCGGGATATGAGACACACGTCGTGGCCCATACACACGCACACACGCACACGCACACGCACATGTAGAACCCAGAACCCGCAGTCGTCGTCGTCGTCGTCGGCAAGAGGGAAAACCGGAAGGAAAGAAAAAAAGAAAAAAAAAGGAAAAAAAAGAAAACCCCAGCCAAACCCCGCGTGTCCGTGAATGTTTGTTTCCCCCGCCGACACACCGCCCTATCGGTCCGGAGAGGGACCTTTCTTTCCAGAACGCCGCCCCGCTATGTGTGTGTGGGCCGCGTCCGCGTCCTCGGGGAAGCGGGGGAAGGTTTTGTGAAGGGGGGGGGTCGTCAGCAGAGAACTGGCTGTATAGAGGAGGGGAGGGGTGGCCTGGCCACTCTCTCCTGCTGTCGTAGACTCGTCGTCGGCTGGAGGGCCACCGAGAACCTCCATCTCCAGCGACCTGCAAAACGACACGCCCAACACCGCTGCACTCTCCCACATCTCTTGCACGCAGGTGATCGCCCCGCGTCACACACGCCAGCTGTCACTCTCCCTCACTCTCTCTATCGCTCTCTCCCAGCAAGCAAGAGCCCACACTGACCTCAGGATTATCGTCATTCATGCTTCCCCTTCTTCCCCACACTTCCTGAATCAACAACATCCATCCACAAAAAGACACACACATACAACACACACATCATATCAGTCCACTCTGGCGGCGGTTTGGGGGCTTTCAGTTCCGCCGAGTCGTCTGTGACCCCCCAGACTCGCTTCACCTCGTTCGCCGTAGTCTCTATTACCTTCCTTGAGGGCCTGTCTTGAGAGCTTCTTTAGACCCGGGGTGTCCGTGTTGCTGGATAAGCTGGATAGAATCCAGTAAAATCAAATAAGCTATATCAAGAAAAAATGAAACAGAATGAAAGAGAGAGTGGTATCTTGATTCGGGAACTATCTATCTAATGGAGCTAGCTATCTGCGGGAGGCTACCACACGACAGCCCCAGGACCGGAAGACCAAGCAAGTCCTTGTTCGCCAACATCTCCCATCCCAGACTTTTTTTTAACATCCCCCAAAACCTCGGCTTCAGCTTCCTCCTCACCACTGCTCACCTCCCCCCCTCCACCATTCCCGTCAAAGACACCGACTTCGCAACTTCGCACACTCCCATGTCCCCATTCTCCTGTGACACTGTCACATCCTCATATCACCCCGATCGCCACCGGTCCACCAGTCCCCCGCTTCTGGAACTCGCTTCTGTCGCCCACCATCGCTGTCGCTGCACATCGCCGACCGACTTTGCAACGCTCTCTCATCATCATGTTCTGTGTTGCATTCGGTGCCCACCCGTACACCCTCGAGGAGGAGAGAGTGTGGACATGACGAGAGAAAAAAAAAGAAAGAAAAAAAGATAAGAGTTGGCATCGCTGCCTGCGTCGTCGGCTGCCCAAACAAAAAACAATGACCAGGTAAAACAGCACCTGCGGGGGACGATTTCGCTTGAGTTCCAGAGTAACCTCGATGCCATCCTGTCGGAGGGCAGAGGCCGCGAACGCCAGGAAACGCTCAGTAATAACAAAAAAAAAAAGAAAAAAAAAAAGGTAATAGGTAGGTATTCAACTACTAACACAGCCACCATGGAAGATAAAAACGATTCTGTGTGAGAAAAAAGTACGGTCGGTGGGACTCTGGGACTCAAGTACGACTCACGTTTTGACCTCTGCATCATTTCCACCACAACCGTAGCGTCCTCGCTTGACTTGACTTCAGGACCGTAGAAAGATTCAGAAATCGACAGACACAGATAAAATGATGTATGAATGCTCTGCCGGTAAGCTATCGCCATCTGAACGAAACGTGGTCCCTGGGGATGATAGGCCCAAAGCATCGCTTGAACACAAGGAAGATTGGCCACCGGCATATTTACCATTTCTGGCATCCTGGGGATTTGCCCGGCAAACTGGAGAGTTGGTTGCCTTGACCCGAAGTTTGCTGAGCGAAACGAATGTCTCTGGTAGAATATACTGAAAGGCCACATATTCCGGCGGCAAGTCTCTGCCCTTCGCTCTTGTCGAGACAAGAGTTTGCAAAAAACGACCGAAGAGCAAAAAGAAAAAAGAAAACGATGTTCAGACACAGCGTATACATGATTCTACATCATGAATATAACTTTGACGCGTCCCGCTTCGATGATGGCATGTCCCAAACTGCCATCAGAAATGCAGAATGCGTCGCTGCGTGCTTGTTGTGGACCATGCATGTAGGAGTTGAAGATGTTTCTGTGTGTGCGTGATAATATATCACAGCTCGGCCCATGCTCCATCACATCAGGCCATTCATTTTGCCTCTTCGCTGGATGTGTCTGGAGTTCTGATATGGCTGTTGTTCTGGCTGGACGACTGGCTTTGCGACTGGCTAAGTGGTGCGGCCATCTGTGCATTCTGGTGCCCTCCCGAATGGTGCTGACCATGGCCACCATAGTTCTTGTTGCCGTAGCCAGAGTTCGAGTTGCGGTGTTGCGGCCCATAATGATTATGGCTCTGCTGAGGGCTGGAGCCATATTGTTGCGGCCCATAGCCTCCTCGAACATTCGACACTGTTGCAGTGGGTATAGGATTAGCGTTTTTTTTTTCTTGAAATAAATACGTCAAGGGGGGAGAGAGGAGAAGGGATGGCGAGAATAAAAAAAGGATCTACTGACTCTGACCACCGCCTTGCTGAGAAACAAAAACAGGCTGGTTATACTGCAGGTTGGGGCTCATCCCATAACCGACCTGGCCAGGCTGGCCGTTCTGATGAACCATCATGGGCACTGCTGCAGGCCGTCCGGGGCTCGGATATCCATTAGACTGCGGCATTCCTTGAGGAGGGCCACCCTGTGTGATGAAATGAGACTGCCCAGCGGGGAACATCTGCATATGAGGAGCTGCCACCATTCCCTGGGGACCAGCCACGTACTGGGTCTGCATCATCATCGGTGCGCCCATGTGACCCTGCTGCGCAGGCATGTGTTGCTGATGGGTGTTGGAGAAGCTACGATACTGCCCGATCTGCGGAGTGTTGGGCGCGACAAAAGGCTGCATCATTGGCTGCGTGTAGGCGACCTGGGCGGGCGAGTTCATCGCAGGGTAGGTGACCTGAACTTGGCCAAGACGCGGCGAGGCAAAAGACTGGGCCGAATGAGAGTGCATCATCCGATGATCATCTCCGTTGCCATACCCAGCCATATGAGGAATGGTGTTGTGATGAGGGGTGTGCATGTGCATGGCCGGCATATTGGGGGATTGCCGGGGAGGAATCGAGTGCTGCGAAGACGCCAGATAAGGGTGCATCGGCTGGGGCACCATCTGCGCGTGGCCGGTATGCGGGGTCATGCCAGGAACGGCAGCAGCTGCAGCACGTTCTAGCAGCTGCTTATAGGACGATCGCGCCGCAGCCTCCGATTTGTCCGTTTCTTCGCTGATCTGCCACCAGATAGGTGTCGTGTCGTAGGAAGGACGGAGACCCTCGTTGTCCTCCCACGCCTTGGCAACGCCTGCAGGGGTAGTCGGAGCCGGGATGCTCTTGATGTGAGCGAGAATGCAACACTTCTTTGGGTCCACAGCCTTGGTTTTCCGGCGCACGACACGGATGCTCACGCTAGAAGGCGTGGTCGGCTGGGTCTCGGAGATCGGGTGGGCCACGGATCTCGGGCTAGATGCGGCCGTGGTGCTAGCAGGCGCAAAAGGCTGGGCCGAGGCACTGGGACGGAACTCGTGGCTATTAGGGTTCAGTCTATTCACCTGAGGTTGAGGCACGGCACTAGCCCGACGATTGCTGTAAGCTGCGGGATCCATGCTGGGACCGGGAGGGGGAACCATCCGCATATCGACCACTGGCATCTGGGGATGGAGAGGCTGCTGGGCCATCTTCTGGGGTCCGGGATTGCGGAGACGGTTGGACAGATTTCCCGTGGTTCTAGAGTGAGGCATATGTCCCTGGTTGGATCGATCGTTTCGGAAGTCAGTTGGGTGATACTGAGAGCCGCCTCCATATTGCTGGCGACCACCATGACGGTTCTGCATGTGAGCCGGGGGCGCTTGCTGGCCTTGATGACGGGCAGGGCCTGTTCGGTTATCCATGGGAGGGTGGTTGTTGAGGACCGGGGTCGGCTCAGCACTGGGCTTGGTCGGCACTGGGGCGGGCTTGGTGGCCGGAACGGTTGTCGATGCTGGAGCAGTGGCCGTGACAGGAGTTGGGGGCGCCACTGACGACGAAGGGGTGGAGGATGCCGGGGTAGCCTTGCTGGCGGTTTCTTTCTCCTTGGTGACTTTGTCCGCGCGCTGCTTGGCCTTCTCACTAGCCTCGAGAAGGGATCTCTCTTGAATCTGCTTCTGTTTGGCGGGGTCCTTGGCGATGATGCTGATCAGGTCTTCGGGCACAGTTGTGGCAAGCTTGAATGTGGTGGAAAACTTGCGGAGGCCTGACAGGGTCTCCTCGCGATCAGCCTTGACTTTGTTCATGCGGTTGGTCCGTTCCTGGTTGGCAAAGGTCTTGAACTCCTTGAGGACATCGGCCTCGACAGTCTGGGTGGCGCTCGGGGCGGCAGCCTTGGTCTGAGGAGGGATTGTACGGCCAGAGACAGCAGCCTGTCGAGAGGAAGTTGACAGCTTCTCCTGCGCAACAACAGGCTTAGCCGAGACAGCATCGGCGGGAGGCTTGGCAGAAGAAGGAGGAGTAGTCGCAGCAGCTTTGGCGCTAGCAGCAGGATCTGTCTTAGGCTCGGCGGGCTTCGTAACTTCAGGGCGAGAAGGAGCGGGCGATTTCGCAGGGGCAGTCGGAGGAGTGGCGCGGCCTTCACCCTTGGGGGTTGACTGGTTCCGCTTGGTGGGAGCTCGGAGCTGAGAGGATATGATGGCGGGGTCGACCGGGGCACCGGCGACGGTCGAGTGGCCAGACGGAGCACGTTTGGCAGGAGGAGTGTATTTGTTTTCCCGGGGCCCAAGGGGAGGGAAGTCTTGGCGGCGGACACCGCTGTATCTGAATTGATCAAAAGCAAAGCACGTTAGTTAGTGTGTGCATGGGGGGTGGACGGGTTTCGCGTTTCACGAGAAGTGTGGTATTTCCGGGGGATAGATAAGGGGAAAATTCAACATACTTCTCTTCTTCATCTCCGTGGGCGTCATCACCACCAGCAAAGTCCATAGTACGCTCTTCGGCCACGTGCGCAGTAGCAGGGGCGCTGCGATCAATATCTCTAGCTATTCTCTCAGCAGCAGCCAATCGTTCCTTGTAGAGGGGGTGGCTCCGGTCGATTGCAGTGGTGTAGATGTTCTCATTGTAGTCGGTCTTGATACCGAAACGCTTCTCGTTCTCGGCAAACTGGTCCCAGTCACCGGAGCCAGCCGACCGTTCCAGACTGCTATCAATGGCAGTGGAAGGTGCGTCGGGGATCCATGGCTTCAGGACTCTCTCTGAGCCGGAACGATTGTTCGAGATGGCCGTATCAGTTCGGAAGCCGCCGCGGTTTCCTGAAGGCAAGATAAAACGACCTGTTAGCACAAGAGGAACGGGAAACCGGTTTACCTAGAGCCAAAAAGAAGAGAAAAATAGAATGTAACAGAACAGATAAGGGACGAACCATTTTGCGACCGGGCAGAAAAGGTCTGACCGCCAGAATCCTTCTTAGGAGGAGCCATTTTGACGGGCAGGGACAGAGGAAATGATAATGGAAGCAGAAGAAACTAGTCGACAAACGGGGTGTCAACGGCGGTGAATAGAGGGGGAACAAAGATCTAGAGGATCTAGAGACTGAGAGAAGAGAACCGCGTGCTGAAGAGCGTCAAGCTCCTGCAACGGGGATTTGTCGTACGAAAGCCCGTCGAATATGTCGACGGAAAAACCACCTGGGACAGGCAATTTGATCGTGGAGCTCGTAAGGTCACAAACGGAAGGAAGTCGAGGAAAAAAACGAATTATGGCCCGATTCCTGGCCAGCAGAGACAGAAAGAAAAAGGAGAGATGGTCGCAAGAAAAGCCGAAGGACGATTAGAAAATGCCGAGAGAATTGAAAGAGGCAACAGTACGCAGAAAAAGAGCGAGACTGTAGATAATTCCTCCAAAGCCGTTCCAATTTTTTTGGGGTTTTATATTTTTGAATAGATGTTGTGAAGCCGCAATGTCTGGGCCCGGACCGCACACAGCAAACGACGAGGGAAAGAAAACGAGATGTGAGGGAGAGACTGGTGGAATGGCCGTCAATAATTTGGCATCTAGAGAACGTTGAATTGGAAAGGAATTGTCAGTACAATCTGCTGAACTGTCGACATCACAGGATGAGGAGAAAGCAGCAGAAGAGCAGAAGCACCATCGATGAGGAAATGGTGGCTGTGGGGGAATTTGAGTGAGAAGAACGATATGGAGATCAGGAGGGAGATGGAGGGAGTTGAGAAGAGGGAGAAAAGTGGAAGAGAAGAAGAAGCTTCAGGTTGAGATGATGAAAACGCGGCGTTGAATTGTGCTACAAAAAGGAGGCCGGAATCAAACAGCTTTAAGGGGAATCTGAAGCTCCAAAGCTGGGGAAGGAGTCATCGAGTGAGGGCAAACACCAAAGAAGGAAAGAGGCAAGAACACAACGGGCGAAACAGCAGGAAGGAACTAAGCACAACCCCCCCAAGATGGCCAGCAAAAAAAATGATGATGTTGGGCAGGAGAGAGACGGGGGAAGGCACGACCAGTCAAGGTGTGTTGGGAGCGTGATCTGAATCTGTGTTTGTGCAAGGAAGGAGCACACACACTTGGGTGAAGAAGAAGAAGAAGGAAGGAAGCAGGGGAGAAGGGGGGAATAAATTCAGGAAGGAACAGAGACAACGCGGAAACCGAGAGGAACTCACCATTAACCACTGAGGTGAGAAGGAGGGGGGAATTGATTCGTCGTTGAATGCCACACAATGGGCTATTTAGAGACGAAGAAGAGGATGAGAAAGGGAGGGAGGAGAAAAAATTGGATGGAGGTTAAAAAAAAAGTTGTGATGAGGCGGATTGGCAGCCAAAAAAAAAAATTCCTAAAAAAATCATTGGACCCCCTGCAACCCGCGTTACAACAACTCACTACAATTCGCCGACCTCAATAATTTTGGGCGACTTGTACACGTACTGAAGGTGTATTAGGTCAGGATTTTTTTTAGGTTGACTGGGTTTTCGGTTTTCACTACCACAACCTCGCCCGCTTCGTTCTGATTTCAGTGCTCCCGTCCTTTCTTACTGTCACTTGCTTGTCAGGGCTCAATTGGGAAAAGGCTAGGCTGGGCTGGGCCGAAGTGGTGGGATACTTAAGGTACGGGATGGACATTCCTTAGTGCTGTTAATATTCGCATCCCGCAGCTGTCGTCTTTTCCTGTGCCTTCTTTTTTTGTCTCTCTTTTTTTTTTTTTTTTCCTCCGGGCGCAGAACCGGAAGGAACAGGGCGACTGAGCTGCATCTGGACTGTATATTATCTGTCTCTTTCCTGTTCTTTCTGGCACCTGGCGGTTCTTTCCACACGAAAGCCCCAAACGAGACCACGCACGAGACTGGTACCGGTACTTGCCGTAAGCCGCCGATTATGCCGCGGCCAGGGTTTGTAGCCGTTTCAAAACACGTACTAGGTACACAATACACCCAGAAATACCTGGCCGCTAAGAAATTGCAGGTGCCCTGCTGGGTTTATTTCCAGGAAGTTGTGAATCTTCATCACCCACAAAAATGTATCATGGGGGAAGGTGCTAGAGTATCTGATGTCTTACCGCTACGGAGGACGACCCGTTAAGTATATATAACGTCCAGCCCAGTTCGTCTCCGACTATCTGGGAAAGCCAGCATTTCAATGGCCAGATTCTTCACCTCTTATTGCTGTCCTTGCGTCTATTTTTGTCACTGTTGGACAGGGCGCAGAAAAAGGGCTAAAACCACAGTGTGTGGACTGTTTTTAGCTGGGTTTCACCCTCAACCTTAATTTTCAGGACACAAGTTTGTTTCCATTGTGTAAGCCTTTGTTTCTTTTTTTCTCCTGCTGAACGGGGAAGCTGGGCAGAAGGAAGCCGAAGTGGGATACACGAGAGTGTGTGCGTTGTTCATTCTCCGAAGTTTACCTAAGTGACATGATACCGAAACCAACTTTCTCCAGTTGTGTGACGCATTAGCGGCGGCAGTAGAGTCCGGAGAAGCTTGAGATAGTCTGTTCTTCGGCTTGGACTAGTGGTTATGTCACAACACATGGCCTAGACGCATGGGACAATTAGATTCTATTGCCTGTGGCATGACACATTAATGGCATTTCATAGGAATGCCAGGCATGCAAGTCAGATAGATGCATCTTCACCCTATGTAAACGCGACATCATGAATCGGACATGTTCTAGCCTGGATAGAATGGAGCCTGGAACAAAAACAAGGCCCCTGAACTGTTTCCCTCCCATCCCTTACTTAAACAAAGAAAGAAAGAGATGGAGCCAGGCAAACACCATGACACAATGTCTTTACTTAGGCCTAGATAGTGTGTAGTATAGGGACCAACATGCAAGATATCAAAAAGTAGAGGAGATCCTTCATGGAGCTATATAGAGGTAGAGGTTGGAAGGCAGCTGGATGCTGGTATATATTCACAAAAAGAGGAGGGAAAAAAGAAACGGCTGTATCATGTGTCTGAAATCCCACCAAGCTGGATACAAATAGTACAAGGATTATACTCTAGAAAAAAAGAATAGGGAAACAAAAACAAAGATTCAAAGGAAACCTGCAAAAGAAAAAAAGGAATCTTCTTTTATTTAACATTTACACCTGCAGACCAAGCTCCGAAGCATAGGGCAGGGCAAACAGGTCACCAGCAGCAGCCACACTGGCCTTGCTGGCAAGAAGAGCCTTGGCAGTCTGTTGTAGAGAGCAGTTGTTAGTATCATTTACTTGGAAGAGACTAGAGAAGATATGGGCTGGGCTGGGCTGGGCTGGGCTGGGAGGTAAAAGGAGAGGACAAGACGGAATAGAATTTGATCATGCAAAACGGCGTAATAGAGAGCGAAATGGGAAAAGCGAAAGAATCAGAAAACGGGAGGTGGTAGCACTTACAGACTGGAGCTTCTCAGCAGTGACACCCTCAAACGCCTTGACCTTCTCAGCAACCTGGAAAGGAGAGCCGGTGAAGAGGAGACCCTCACCAGCCGACAGGAGAGCACCCGAGGTGGTCTGGCTAGCCTCGAAGGCGTCGAACTTGGCCTTGGCAACAGCCTTGGTCAGCTCGTCCTTGCTAGCACCGCCCTCGGCAATCTTCTTGATCGCAGCGACGACCTCGCCGGCGGCCTTCTTGATGCCAGACGACGCGCCAGAGAGCTGGATGGTCAGGAGACCAGCATCGGAGTACTTCAGGTTTGCGGCCGAGATCGACACGCCGGGGTTGGCAGCGGCAATCTTGGACAGCACCGAGAAGCCGGTCGACCACTTGATGCCGGACTCGCCGCCGAGCAGAGCAGCGAGGACATCGGCCTCGGGGGCAGACGGAGCCGAGAAGGCGATGACCAGCGAGTTGCCGTGGGAGTGGGCGACACGCTGCTCGCCGCCGAAATAGGTGGTGGCGGTGGACGCGACCGACTTGCCCGACGGGACGGACTTGAAGAAGGTGTTGGCCCACTTGGAGAGAGTGGCGCTCGAGACGCCATCAGCGACAAGGGCAATGTTGTCCTTGCTGTAGGCCGACTCGGCGAAGCTGGCAATGGCTCCCTCGTTGAGGTAGCCCTTCGTGGACACGGTCGACGGCGTCAGCGCGGCACCGAGGCCGGTGTGGAAGGCAGCGGAGTGGGCGGCATCGAGAGCGACGATGCTGGCGTTGTGCGCAGCCTTGGCCTGAGCAGCGAAGATGACGGGGCTGACCTCCTCGTGGAACTCGTGGGCTAGAATCGGGGTGGGCAAGCATATGTTAGCAAGAGCCAATGTGGATGACGGAGATGCATCAATTGGCATCCGGAACCATCGACATACTAGTATACTTGGTCTCGGCAACAACCTCGGCCAGCAGCTCAGCGAAGTACGGGAGGTCCTCGGTGAGGAAGCTGGCCTGGAGGACGAGGGCTTCGCGAGTGTGGTACGAGGTGATCTGGCCACCAAGAAGTTCGGATTCACGGACGATTCTCAGGGCGGAGCGTTTCGCGGTGTTCTATTAGGACGACGAAAGCATTAGATTAGATGGCCATCATAAAAACACGAACCGAGCATGGCTGTTGAGCAATAGGTGCATAAGTCCCTCTTTCTCTTGCCGGCCACTCCGTATCATGATCTCATCCTGGGGCCGAATCATCTGTTTTTTCGTCTCACCTTGAAAGCAAACTGCTCCAGGCCAGTGGTCAGACCGGGCGCAGGAGCGTACCGGGTTCCGGCCTTCGCGACAACGGCAAGTTTCGCGGTCTTTCCGGGCAGATCTCTGGAAGCCGACTTCAATCCATCGGTGACGGCGGACTCAAACGACGCACCCGACACAGCTGAGGCAAAGCCTCGGCGCTGCGCGGAAGCGGCGAGCTGAGACGACCGTAGCGCGAGCCTCGAAGCAGACATTATCGGGAATTCCGCCAGTGCGTTCCGGTCGCAATTGACGGCTTTTGAAGCGGTGTAAGGGGGGTTGTTGTCGGTGTTGGGGTGAACTGAGAAGAATTGCCTCGTTCTGGCTGCAGAGAAATCATCAACAAAAAAAGACTGGAAAAAAAACCACAAACTTAGCTTCCGTATGATTTTCGGCCATCTTACGGTTTGGTCAGATGGACTCTGGGAAAAAGGCTGCATAGTCACGTGAAAGGTGCCCCTTTGGTCCCGATTTTGTCGAATAGAATCACTAGAATTACAATGCTTAAAACTTTGCCCATGACAGCTGCCAGAGACTTTCTGCCAGCTGCTGTCAGACCGCCATGGCTATGACTGCGAAACCCCACATGCCCTCCAAATAATGGCTGGGAAAAAAGCTTCTGACTAGAAAGAAGGTTACAACTTTTTTTTTTTGAGGCTACACCACTATCAAAATCTTTGTATCCACATCATAACTATTTTTCTTCTTGTTCTATCACGACTCTCCCTCCTCTTCTCTGGTTCCCTAACTTTTCCAGAACCTTCAATGAATCACCGGTAGACTTGAAGGTAGCTCTAGAGATAGTGAGAGGATCTCTAGGTGCCTTTGCAACATTCTTGCTTGCGCTTGTGGTTTCTACATCCTTCAATACCCACGCGCCAATGACAGTAATAGTATGCATGCTCGCTCTCTGATTTCTTTTCTTATTCATTGCTGTCTTTTGGTGTGGCCCTCTCTTGTCTCCCTCTGTCCAGAGCACTAATAAACTTCTATATTTTAGACTAAACACTCTGCAGAGCTTTGCGCTCTGATCGTCCATGACCTCTATGGCGAACTCCCAGCAGTATGAACATCTATTCTCTGCGGCTCCCTGCATAGTGACTAGACTAACATGGTGTGTGACGGATCTTCTCGAATAGCGCATTCTCTCCTCCCTCATCCTCAAAGGACCGTCCACATCTGCTCAGCTCGGACATTACACCACGCTGAACCCTCGGCAAATGCGCCATGGCCTCGCGGTACTGATTCAATTCAATCTCATCTACCACAACACTCCGCCCGCGACCAAAGTCACCGTGTACGAAGCGAACATCGAAACCGGCTACAACATCATTCGCGGCGGAAAAATTGTAGAAATTATCGGCGAAAAATATGGCCGGGCTGAGCAGGAAGTCATCAAGACGCTGATGGCGCTGGGCCATGCGCGAGTGGCTGATCTTGCCCAGGCGTTCACTTCCCGGAATGCTATCTCGAAACAAGCAGAGGCTGCGGCGGCTGCGGCTGCGGCGCAAGACGACGATTTCACACTTGACGATACCCCCACTCCGGCCATGGCGCCGAATGGGCTCGACGGAGCCAATGGCACCCATGCGGAAAACGACCGCGCCATCAAGTCGACCTATCATCTCCACGAAGTCCTGAGCCGCCTAATCCAGGCGGAGGTTCTCGATGTCATTTCGCCAATGTCGTTCCGAAATCCCGCAGGTGTCTACGACGAGATTGAACAGAAGTACAAAAAGTTAACTAAGGACACGTCGGCGAAGAACAAGGCGGATATACACGCCGCTATTATTCGAGAGTTTCGGGAAGCGCGAGCGCACAACAAACAACTGAAGCGCGCGCTCGATTTGGGTCAGGTGGCCACGGTGAAGAGACGGAAACTCGAAAATGGCAGCTCTACGCATGATGGCCTGGATGGAGAAGAAAGCCGTCGTCTTGACGTAAGAACTCTACCCGTCTCTTTTGCGCGATCGTTATCCACTGTTGCCGTACTAACGGGCATCTCACCCCTCTAGGCCAGAACAACAGTTCGCATCAACTACGAGCGGTGCTTGGTAGATATGCGCAACGAGAAGCTTGCGCGGTTTGCTGGAGATGTCATTGGCGAGAGCACATCCTTGGTTTACCGTGCGCTATTACGACTTCTTACCCGTGGACTCTCCCGATGCCGGCTAGATCGGCGACTGGATCTCTCTGGTGGAATCGATGATGAAGAGTCTGGCAACCGCAACTGTGTGGTAACGACTTTGGAGCTGCTAGACCATCTGGAGCCTTCTCTTAATGTTCTCGGCGGAATTGGAAAGGCCGACAAAGAACGCATCAACAAAGAAGAGGCGGAACGGGTTCGAGTCACGGCGTATGAGGAGAACAGCGACAACTCGGACGACGACGAAGACGGCGTTGCTGCAGGTCCCTCATCACGGATTACAAATGGCAGACGAGCCGGTGGCACGAATGGTCATGCTCATATTATCCCCGATGACTCTGACTCCGAAGAGGATGCCAATGGCCACACCAACGGAGGCGACCAGAACGGCCATACCAATGGATCCCGTGGTCAAAAGACCGATTCAGGATCGGATGCGCAAGAGCAGCGGATCAACATGGTCCGGCAACACCTTCTCCTTCTCTGCGAGAACAAGTTCCGATTTGCGCGACATTGCGGCACCGACGGTCGCGGACAGTGGACCGTCGACTTTGACCAAATTGTCGAGCGGCTACGGCAAGTCGAAGTTGACGCGGTGATCCAGCAGTCATTCGGCCGACATGGATTGCGACTGGCGCGGATTCTGCGCGAGCGCGGCAAGCTGGACGAGAAGACGCTGGCGTCTCTGGCGCTGATGAAGAAGCAGGCGGTGCAGGGCAAGATCCTGGACCTGCAGCGCGGCGGGTTCGTCGATGTGCAGGAGGTCCCGCGCGACAACAGCCGGATGGCGAACCGGACGATGTTTTTCTGGTTTGTCGACACGGAGAACACGCAGCGGGTGATGCTGGAGAACGTGTACAAGCTGATGCTGCGGTGCATGCAAACGCTCGAGGTGGAGCGGCACCGCGAGCGCGAGCTGCTGGCGTTTGTCAACCGCACCGACGTCAAGGACAACGAGCAGGAGGTGATGACACCGGAACATTACAACCGGTACAGCAAATTCCTGGATTTGCAGAATAAGCTGCTCGGCGAAGTGATTCGGCTTGATGATATTGCAGCGGTGTTTCGGGATTACTGAAGGGAAGACATGATACAGGATAGGGTTTAGGGTTTAGCTATCCCATGATTACAGTCGCCTTTTTCTCCTGTCTCCTTTTTTCCATACATGTCCGGGTTCAATCTAAAAGCAATGGGTATTATGAGACCAAGGGTTTCCTAATTTATGTTCTCGCTGTCTTTTTTTTTCTTGGTTTGGGTCAAATCTAATATATTATAGGACACTAACGCAAGACTATGTCGAGTGCACAGGATCTGCGTATACAAGCACCATGTTACTACTGCAAAGTACAAAAGGCTTTACCGCTTCTCTCGTGATAGTACATAACAGATTACAAGGCTTGTGCATGCAGTCTACTCTGCCGTCTGTGTGTCGTGTGCCGTTTGTCTTCAACGAAGAAACAATTCCACCGCCAATCCCCCGCATATGCGGTCTCGTAGGTCACTAGCGGGCCGGACTAGACACGCACAAACAGTTTTACACTTTGAGATTCACAAGACTGCGCAAGGCAGAAGCAATATCGCGGTGAGTCTGTACATGAACATAGAACAACATCTCGAACACAAGGAAGAAAGCCGAGAGACCGCTCTATCATCACAGCTCCAAAACCACTGCAGGCTCTCTCAAGAGTGAAGCCCGGGGTTATAGAGGATGAGGGGCACTTTTAAGGGTTAGAAGGGTCCAGACTTGTAAATCGAACATTGTGCAAGGCGAGAGAGATATTTCAATATTTTTAACAACTCTTCAACCCAAGTTTCCCTTCGGAATGGTTGAAAGTCCACTCACATGCTGGAGGGCTCCCTAACGGTTGAGGAATCGCCGAAGTACCCGTAACAGCCGGGGCTTTACAGATGGCGGCTAGATTGATCAAGAATTGGGAGCTAGAGCGAAGTACAGGGTACATATGCACGAAGATCACAGGGGGTCGGTCACCCGAAAAAAAAATTGAGAGAAGTCGGTGGTGGTCCCATTGAAAAAAAAAAAAGGTGCGCGCTTTTGATAGGATGATGCCAATCAATTTCCCCTTATCCGATCTCGCAAGGAAAAAAAATTGCGATTGAGTGAGCAAGCTCCATAGAGGGAGGGAAAGAGAGAAAGACTTTTATCCTTTTCCTTCAACTTCTCCTAGATCTTGTTCAAACCTTGCTTGTACTTTTACCAACTTTCTCTCTTCAGTGTATTTTATCTCGTTTTCATTTCTCTCTCCTTCTTTTTATTGTACTGATACTTCTCTATTTTAATTCACTCTTTCTTTCTTTCATACCACTCTTCTCCCTCTTCCATTCGTCAAAATGTCCCCCCCGTCGTCGGCTAATGAAAAGGAGTCCAATGTTGCGCGACTCCTCGGCTCAGGTACGGTCTAGACTCTGCGAGAACGGTGCTGGAACTTGGTGGTTGTGGTTGCGTCGGGCCCATGTTGGGCAACTCGTCGACGGAGGAAGACTCGGCGATGTGCGGGCGGTTGGACTGACGCTCTGTGTGCCCTGGCTCTTAGGTTCGGCTGGTATTGCTGAGCTGATGCTGTTCCATCCTGTAAGTGACCATGTCCCCTTTGGTGGACGGTGGAAAGATGAATTGGTCCCTGGGGAGAAGAGTTTGCATGTGAACATGGCTCTAACCACAATATTTCTCTGTCCGTTCAGGTCGACACGATTGCGAAGCGTCTCATGAGCAACCAAACCCGCATTGCGAACGCCTCCCAACTCAACACGGTTATTTTCAAGGACAAGGCCGGTGCCGGCGTGGGCACCAAGTTTGTGTCTCTGTTCCCCGGTCTGGGATACGCGGCTGGTTACAAGGTGCGAAGCCTCCGTTCTGTCCTCTCGGACATGTGCCACGTCCTCGTGTGCATGCTGACAGGCTCTCCTGTTCGATTTGTTTTCCCACCATCTAGGTCCTCCAGAGAATATACAAGTACGGTGGTCAGCCGATCGCGCGTGACTACCTTGCGCAGCACTACGGCAAGGACTTTGAGCAGGCCTTTGGCAAGAAGACCGGCAAGGCTGTCATGCACTCGACTGCTGGAAGGTATGTGCTGGTTTCCGGCGCGGGAGTGTTGGATGGTCATGTTCGGAGAGGCGACATACTAACGGCTCTACTCTTTCTTGCAGTTTGATCGGAATCGGAGAGATCGTTCTGCTTCCCCTTGATGTGCTCAAGATCAAGCGCCAGACGAACCCGGAGGCCTTCCGTGGTCGTGGCGTGCTGAAGATCATCCAAGATGAGGGATTCGGACTGTACCGTGGATGGGGCTGGACGGCGGCCCGTAACGCCCCCGGATCGTTTGCTGTAAGTTGGCCTTTGTCTGACTGCCCCCAACTCACCTACAACACCATGCTAACGCTCCTCCTTTCTTTTCTCCCACTCTAGCTGTTCGGTGGTTCGGCCTTCACCAAGGAGTACCTGTTCAAGCTGCAAGACTACAACAAGGCGACGTGGTTCCAGAACTTCATTGCGTCGATCGGCGGCGCCACGGCGTCGCTGGTGGTGTCGGCGCCGCTCGACGTGATCAAGACGCGCATCCAGAACCGCAACTTCGACAACCCGGAGAGCGGCTTCCGCATCCTGACCAACATGGCGCGGCAAGAGGGACTCGGCAGCTTCTTCAAGGGCCTTGTGCCCAAGCTGCTGATGACGGGCCCGAAGCTGGTGTTCTCGTTCTGGCTGGCGCAGACTTTGATTCCGGCGTTTGACAAGGCGTTGGCGAAGTGAGCGTGAGCTTCGTTTGCGTGCTTGTGTTCATCGTCTCTCTCTCTATCTCCCACCTCTCTCTCTTCCTCCTCGTTCGTTTCTCTCTCGTTCATCTCCTCACCGTGAGTGAGGTCACTATCACTGGTGGCCTTGAAACCGAGATGTGGTGATCAGCCGTGTAACGCGCCGATAACTGGCCGTTGGCTTTTCCCCTCCTATCATGCCTTCTCTCGACTCTCAGTAATGTCCTATTTTGTCTCCATAAATCCGGGGTGTTTCTGTCTGATCCTTTTATACTCTCCTCTTTTTCTTCTTCTGTATACTTGTCTTCTAAAAGGGGGGCCGGGCTGGTGCTTTCTGCGTCCATGTTATGTATGTGCTTATATAAACTTTTCCCTCTCTGTCTCTATCTTCCTCCATCTTCTCATTGTCGGCCACAAATTACGTCGGGGGTGTGACAGAGTGGGGGTATTGGGACCAACCCTAGTCCCTGGTTGATTTCTTCACATCCCCCATCCGTCTGGCTTCGCGCCGAGGGAAGGCAAGCATCTACGTATGTGAAATGCCGTCCAAATATCTCGTAGATCGCTAATTGCTACTCGGTGTTATATGCACACCGAGGATTTCCACAAGTTAGCATCGGTTCCGCGTTGGCGAAGATGGCCGGCTCTGGGGAATCGGATTCGCCGGTGCCGTCTCTGATTTTGGTTATACAAAGAGTGGAAGGTTGGTGTATGTATAACTTCTGCTTCTTGGGAGGCCAAGAAGGCGGATCGATGCGTAGATGAGTTTTATATGAACGAGAGTTGGAGCAGAGATTGCTGGTATGCATGGCCAACTGTTCCCAGCTGGCAGAATACTCAGAGCCTCTGTCGTCGGTACTGCTCTTACATGTACATATTCGCTGTCAACAGATTCATTTGTTGCTGCAAGTACTGTAATATATTGTCATTACCATCTGAGCTGTAACACTTTAAGAGCCACCAATTAAAGCCCGAGCTTTAGCGGTATTTGTGCCTGGCGGATCGCCTAAACCGCGCGCTGGCACACTAAAAGTGTTCGGTGTTGCCCTGGTAACCAGATGTTAGAGCGTCAACATTCCGAACAAAACACAAACAAGGTACCCTTAGGGGGAAAAAAAGAGACACAAAAAACGTGGGTGGGCAATCCAATCGCGCGCGAATTCACGGGCTTCACAAGATGGGCAGGAACAGTTCCCGGTCGCACCTGCATCACTTGAACATCGCAGTTCCTTTTTCCTTACATATAACATAACTACAGTAACCGCCACGAAAGAAACTTCATCGTCATTATCAACAACATCATATTGCTTGCTCTCTCTCACATCTTCTTATCACCTTCACATATATGTGTTCAGACCCTAAGAAACAAGCCTTGTCATCTTCATTCTCCTCATTTTTTTTCTCCTTCATCCTTCCTCATACCATTACCCTGCCCTGTTTTTTTTCTTACTGCTTTCTCCTTGAAGGTTGATGATTTCTGTGGTTCTTCTCTCCAAACCCTGAAGCCAGAGCCTCTTTGGATCTTCAAACGTTGAGTAGCAGCAGACATTATCACCAGTATTATTACTCCGAAGACAAAAGCTGTTGTGTCTATGTTTTCTGTTGTTTTGCTTACTGCCTCTCTTCTTCTCTCCTACAACCTCACCTCACCTCAATCTGCTTGACTGTGCTCTATCACTAAGTTCAGATCTCCTCTCTCGGTTACTCCTCAACATTCAAACCCCCCACACAATCTTCTCGCTCTTCTGCATTGGGCTTGATCTTCTACGCTTGTTGCTGTCTGTGACGGCTGTAACAAAACCCTCACAATGCTGGCCATCGAACACGACGCCGCCTCCAAAGAGGGCGGTGATCGGGGTCTGAAGCATCAAGCTTCCTCTTCCTCAGACCAAGGCCGAGCTTTGATTCCCATGTAAGCTCTGGACGAGACTCTCCATCTCTGCCCTCAAATCTCTAGCTAACCTCTTCTCTTTCCGTCTCTTGCAGGTGGGACAGTTCCGATCCCGACCGGGCTCCGCCTCCTCTTCCCCTACACCCTCAATCTCCATGCCTCGTCTCACGAGCTGGCACGTCGAGTGCAATCCAATCAGCACACGCCGCCCTCACGGAAAGAGCCCGTGAGAGCAATCTTGTCAGCAAGAGACTGAGCGAGATATCCCCCGAACGCCCGCTTCCCGTTCCCCGGCCCGGCAACACCCACCGCAGAATGCAGTCTCTGCAGGCGAACAGTGTGAGAGACCGCAGTCTTATGCTCGAGGGCGGAGTCACTTCTCCCATCCGATCCCCCGAAAAGATCTCTCGCCCCATGACTCCCGTGCGAGCCACCCCCGATCGCGACTCCGGCTCGCCTGGCCATAGTTTGACGCCGATTGTTCGACCGACTGTCCGGAGACCGCAGCAGAGCATCCTCGGAGAGAACACGCCTCCCCAGTCGGCAACCATGCTAGCTCTACAGAACCTTCAGTCTCCCACCCCGGTTCCCCAGCTTCCGGCGCCGCCTCCGCAGTTCCACCAGCCAGCTCCTCAGCCTGCTCCAATCATCACTCCGGCTGTGGCGGCGCCTACTACACAACAGCCCAGCCCCAAGAAGGAAAACATCGACCAGTCCCTCGCCAACGTCACCAACATGTCGACATCGCTGGTCAAGATGCCCCCTTCGGTTGAAGGCCTGTCAAGCCAGATTCTTACCCTTACAAACATCGCCACTGCGCTTCAGCGGGATATGGCCCAGCTTAGTCGACGCAGTCGTGATAACGCGGCCGATCTTCTTAGTCTGAAGCAAGCTACTAACGCCAGAGACGAAGATATTCGTAAGAGTCTGCGAGACTTGATTGTGAACATGGGCGATGCCAGCCACCACGGTTCTCGCCAGACGCGCGCAATTACGAATGGTCGAGACTCGTATGTGCCGGCTCTACTACTGGATTCTCGCCCGCATTCCCAGGTTTCCGCATCGTCGTTGTCGTCATCTCCGCCCCCCCTGAACAAGGGCGGCAATGCCGTTCGGGCTTTCCAGCTACCTCGAATCCCGTCCCCCAATAGCTTTGCTGGGACGCTCGATCGCGAGTCCATGGATACCCCGTCCTTGTGCGGCGGCCATGACAACGCCACCACCATTGCCATTCTCGAGAAGATTATGCGTGAGATGGGGACGCGCGACGGCCAAGATCTTCTTATCACCCGCCTCAACGAGCTTGGTGAGCGTCTTTCTGGCCTCCCTATTGCTTCTAAGCTGGACGAGATCATTCGTCTGGTTGAGGACGGTCAACATGCGGCTGCGGTTGCTTCTGAGACTCTCAAGAACAGCATCAACCAGCGCGCGAACCCCCGGTCCAGCTTCGATGACACTCGAGACAACGTGTTCAACGACGAGCCGTCGGTCACTTCTCCCAAGCCGCGAACCATGACCCAACGCGTCGAGATGATTCTTCGCAATGCCGCCCTCAAGTCTGAATCCGCCTCCGCCGACACTCGATCCTTCTCCTCCGAGTCCGACAAAGGCCACAGCAGCAACAAGTCCAACAACAACAACAACAACAGCAATGGCGCGGCCGCTGCTGTTGTCAACGATGAAATCCTGAAGATCATCCACTCGGTGAAGGACAGCGTGGCTCACGGCGGCGGTCTTACTGCCGAAGTTAAGGCTCTCGTGCGCGAGCTTCGTGGCGAGGTTCTCGGCATGGGCAGAGAGATCCGCCGCCGTTTGGACGAGGTTGAGTCTCAGCACGTTGCTCAGGATGACCAAAACGAGAGAGATCGTGCCATCTCCCAGGTGGTCAACGAAGGTCTTGATGAGATGAAGCAGCATCTTGACAACGTCCTTCGGGATCACCGTCGCCAATCGGCTGCTTCTGCCGCTTCCAAGTCCAGCCTGGTCGACTACCAGGAAATCTACAATGCCATGCGCAGCGCCCTCAAGGACGCCGATCTTCCGCAGGCTTATGCCAAGGGCCTTCCTCCGTCTTCCTCGGGTCTGAACCGGGATGATGTCATTTTTGCCGTCAAGGAAGCCTGGGAGACTTACAAGCCGGAAATTGAGATTCAGCAGTACGGCCTTGAGCGAGATGAGATTCTTGCCTGTCTAAAGGAGGGCTTTGACAGCCACCGCAAGGCAACCAGCAGCGGCAGTGTGACTCGTGATGACGTGTTTGATGCCGTTATGGAGAGCATGAAGCACTACGTCCCCCCCAAGATGGACACACCCGCCTCGCTGTCGCGCGATGAGATTCTCGATGCTGTCCGGGAGTGCCTCGAGGAGTTTGAGTTCCCCGTGGCTCCATCGGCCTTGGGTGATGGCGGTGTCAACCGCAGCGATCTTGTCCACGCCGTTAAGGAAGGTCTGGATGGACTGGAGCTCCCTCTCCCCGGTGCTCTTGTTGCTGGCCAGGACGAGATTCTGGCTCGTCTTAACGAACTTGAGTCGGTGCTGCGCCGAGAACTGCAGACCTTTGCGGAAGACCACCGCCAGACCGGTCGCTCCCCCTCGGAGTTTGACGTCGAGCGGGCTCTTGATTCTACCCGGGCCGACATGGATCAGCTTCGACATGACATTGAAGCCTATGTCGACCGTGTCAGCTCTCAGGCGAGAAGCAACCCGGAGGCTGCTGAGCAGATCTCTGTCAACATGGCTACCGCCCTCAACGGCTTCAGGGACGAGGTCACGGCCATGCTTCGTAGCCACGGCGATATCCTGCGCGAGTCGGTCAACATGGCTGTGGTCCCCGCCGGAGCTTCCGGTGGTTCGGGATCCTCCGCTGAGGCTGTTAATGCCACCGTCACTGCTCATCGGGAGGTTCTCCAGGCTCTCCGTGAGGGCGTTGATACCATTCGTACGGAGCTGAGACGTCCTCTTCCCGGTACGGCCGATGTGCTGGATGCTCTCCATGAGGGTCTGAATGGCCTGCACGCCGATATGGACAAGTGGGTGAATCGGCCGGCCGATCTTACTGCCAACGACGAGATCCTGGAGGCGCTCAAGACCGGACTCGACCGTGTGCGGAGCGATATTTCCGACATTCGGGATTCTCGAGACAAGGCCCTAGCTCCTCTATCTCTCAATGACGGCACATCCAGCGAAGGCATGAGCCGTGGCGACCTTGATGCGCTACAGGCTATGCTATCCCACCTCGAGCAAAAGATTGAGAAATTTGCCGACAACCAGGTGGCAGTTCAGGGCGGTGCATCCAAGGACGATGTCCTACGCGTTGAGGATGCTGTTCATGTTCTTCGCGACAGCATTGAATCTACTGCCGCCGCCAGAGCTGCTGCAGCTCTTACTGGTCCTTCCGGCCCGGATGGGTCTCTTCGGGAGGATATGCAGGCCATCGAGACGATTCTCCGCAACACCAAGGCGCGCTTGGACGACGCTATGGACGGCGAACAAGCCGTGCGCCGCGAGCACCTCAACTCCATTGAAGCGATGGTCCTCGAGACCCGCGAGAGTCTCCTCGCTCTGTCTACGCGCCTGGAGGGCGTGTCCCGCCACGACGATGTCACCATGCTGGAGTCTCTCATCAGCCACGTGGCTGCCGGATACGACGAGATGAAGGAGCGTGCCGACAAGGAGCTGGAGAACCCCGAGCGGGTCACTCGCGCCGATGTTGAGGCGGTCGGCACCACTTGCATCGAAGTCCGCAGCCTGCTCGATCGGGTTGTCACCACGGACCTTCTGGCCATGCCCACCCGCGAAGATCTCGATACTCTTGTCGGCGGCCTCAAGGACAGCATTGATGCGCTGTTTGAGTCCCAGGGCCGCACGATCGACGATCGCAAGGCGGCTGTTACGGAGATCACCGATAACATGCTGGGCCTCGGAGCCCAGATCACTCTTCTCCAGGAGACTTTGTCTTCTCGCCTCGAGGACGGTGCCGTCGGCATTGATGCGCTTGGAAAGCTGTTGGAGCGTGTTAGCAGCAGTGCCGATCAGGCAGCCGGTCTCGGTGGCTTGCTGAACGAGATGAGCGAGTCGATGAAGACTGAGTTTGCCGAAGCCAGAGCCGGAGTTGTCGGAGCCAAGCTGGACACCGATGAGCGGTTCCAGCAGGTTGCCGATGGCCTCTCGGGACGTCTTGACGAAGGACTTGGTGACATCATCAGCCGCCAGGACGAGTTGAAGACTTTGATGGACGAACGGACGGCGGCTGCCGAGAAACGGGAGGCTGACACTACCGAGGCTGTTCTCGGAGCCAAGACTGTGACCGATGAGTTGAAGCTTCTCGTTGATACTCTTGGGTCGACGGTTACTGACTCGCTGGAGAAGATGGAGGAGGCATCCAAGACTGTGTTCAGCCGAGTCGACGATCTTCACACCCGGTCGGAGGACTACCAGACCGAGCTGCGCGCCGAACACATGCGGACGCGCGAGGACGTCACCAAGGTTGTTGAAGAGGCTGTCGACAGCATTCGCCAGCCCATGGCCGAGCACCAGCCGCAGATCCTGGAAACCGTCAAAGATATCCTGGCTGTGGTGGGCAAGCACTACGACGAGGCCAAGTCGACCACCGAAAACCTGCAGCGACAGATCGAGGACGCGCGGCCGGCGCCTCCGGAAAAGTACGACGACCAGCCTGTGCGTGACCGTCTGGACGAGCTGATGGACCGTCTCCAAGAGCTTCGCAGTGCCAACGCAGAGCTTGATACGCGGCTTATGGATGTGCGCTACGATGATTCGGAGATCCGGACCGAGGTCGGCAAGCTTCTCGAAGCCCGCTACGACGACTCGGCTCTGCATGAGAAGATCGACAAGCTGTTTGACGCGCGCTATGACGACAGCGGCGTGCACAGCAAGCTCGACAAGCTGGACAAGATGTCTGAGGCTCATCGGGATGATGCCGTGGTGGTGAAAGAGAAGCTCGACCAACTGGCATCGATGAAGTATGACGATTCTGGCGTTCAGCAGAAGCTTGACCAGCTTGCATTGATGAAGTACGACGATTCCGGGGTGAAGGAGAAGATCAGCGACCTTGGAGAGCTCGTGCGGTCGTCTCGCTACGATGATTCGATGCTGCAGACCCGGCTTGACCGCGTTCTTGCGGTAGGAGACTCGTCGGCCGAAGCCGCCATCAAGACGCTGGCGCGGCTGGAGTTGCTGGAGCAGATCCACAAGCACGTTGTGCACACCGCCGCCGATATGTCGGAGATGCTGACGACCCAGACGCGCCGCATCCGCGACGAGCAGGAAGACCACGAGAAGGCCCTTCAGGATGCGGCTCTCGAGCTGGAGCGCAAGAACAGCGAGCGTGAACACCTGGAGCTTTCGATCAACGACCTCCGGGAGGAAGAGCTGCGTCTCCGTGCCTCGGTGTCCGGGCTCCGGTCGGAACAGGAGACGCTGTCGCAACGGCGCACGCGGCTAGCAGCCGATGTGTCGTCAGTCGAGACGGCGCTGCGCATCCGCCGGGAGGAGCTCCGCGAGATGGAGATGCGGGCGGAGGCGGTGCAGCGGCGCATTCTCGACGGCGTCATGGACTATTCGCGGGTTGTCATGCTGATGTCTAAGACTAAGGGTCCGGCAGCTCCCAGCGCGCAGGAGGCCATGAGCCGCAAGCGGGTCAAGAAGCAGCCGCCGCCGCAAGACAACGAGCATGCGGGCGATGCGGCGGGCTCGGCGCGGAAAACCCGCCCGTCTGCGGCGCGTACCGCGGTCAACATGGCGCTGTCGGCCAAACGGCAGCCGGCGGGCCTGGCCAGTGGCGGGCCTGGAAGTGGGCCGTTGACCCCGGGATCGGCGTCGCGGCGCATTGTGTCTCTCGGCCAGATCAATAACAATGTTGCGCTGGGAAGCGCCGGCTTCAAGCGCAGCCAGAGCGTGCGGCACCCGCAGGGGGGACTCGAGGTTGGCGGTGGCGGGCGCATGCGGAAGAGCAGCTGGGGCGGGAGCCTGTCGCGGGCCACGGGCAGCAGTTTCGCGTCCAGTGGCTTCGACAAGGAGAACTCGGTGGACATCTTTGCCGAGGTTGCCGAGGAGGATTTCCGCGCCAGCCGCATCAGCCGGCCCGACGACGATGTGCTTGACAGCAGCCACGAGGCCAAGGACGACGAGTCTGCGGTGGGTAATCGCCGGCTGTCCGGTGCGTCGCGGTCGTCGCGGGCGCTGGTGCTGACGTCGCGGCCGACGGACTCGGAGCTGTCGGTGGCGACGGACGACGAGAGCGAGCACAGCGACACAGGCACGCTGCGGCGGAGCAGCATGGGCACGGCCAGCGAGGCGGCAACGCGGGCCGATGACGACGGCCACCGGTCGGACGCGGAGAGCGGTTCCAGCGGCAGTGACGCGGAAACTGGTTCTGAAGTCGGCCACGGCCAGCACCACCACCACCACGAGGATGAAGACGCCGATGGTTCCGGGTCGGAGGACGGCGATAGCTACGGCGACATGCGCAGCGAGTGGACCAACAGCGTCACCGGCACGGAGCTCTCGGACGCGTCGACGGCGGTTTCGGGGAGCAATAATAACGAGCTTGTTCTGCTGGCAAAGTAGCGATTTCGGTGACAGCGGGGAATTCTTTTCCGCGCTCATACAGACTGATTTTTGATTTGGGGGAGATTGGGTTGAACGACTGATGATGGAAGGAAATTCTTTGGGGGTTTGGGATGTTTGGTGCTGTTGATGAAATGCGAGGAAATGAAGGGGATTCTTTTTTATGAAGTATGCATTTTTCTTTTTCTTTTTCTTCTGTTCTTGAGAGATGATCATTCTGCCTCTCTGTCTCTCTTCATCATCACACACTTTTTCTTATGTTGCACACGAGCGGTTCTTCTCTGAACGCTGTTGTTCTCGAGTTTGTCTTGTTGTTTTGTTTTTGCTGGGAGTTTTACGGGCTTATGTATGTATGCTTTTACTGTTTGGTTTACTGTCGATGTTTTGATTCTCCAAGTATGAAGATAACCTGTTCATGTTTTCAGGAACTTTGGATGCATGCAGTATGCTGTAGTTTTACGGGGCGGTGTGATAATGCTTCTGTTGGTGGTGTTTGGGTATCGCGATGGGCATTGGTACAAGTCAATCCAAAAACGTATCAAGGAGAAACGCAAATGAACAGTTTGTCTATCCTACACGCAAGTGTCTGTCGCTCTATCCTACACATTCATTCATACACGCCCATCCATCCACCTTACACGCGCTTGGTGATCCGCTCCTTTCCATCCATCCACGGCCGCAAACACTCGGGAATGGCCACCGACCGCGTGGTCTCGTCCCAACCGGTCTCCAACAGCGCAGCCAGCACGCGCGGCACGGCCAGGGCGGTGCCGTTGAGGGTCCACGGGAAGCCCAGCTGCGGGCCGTCGCGCGGCGGCGGCACGCCGGAGCTTGCGGCGGTGGGGTCGCGGTGCTCGCGGGCGGCGGCGGCGGCGGCGGCGGGGCCGACGGGGTCGTCGGCGGGGTCGCGCGGCACGCGGGTGCGCAGGCGGCGGGTCTGGTAGTCGGTGCACACGGACGCCGACGACAGCTCGCCCCAGCCGGCGGACGGCAGGCGCGTGCGGCTGGGGAACAGCGTCTCGATGTCGACCTTGCGGGCGGCGGCGGCGCCGAGGTCGGTGGCGGGCATCTCGAGCACGCGGCAGGCGAGGCCGAGCGAGCCGAGGATCTCGGTCTGCAGGTCGAGCATCTCGTCGAAGAGCTCGGCGGCGGCGGCGTGGGCGGGCGCGGTCCACGCGAAGAGCTCGACCTTGGTGAACTCGTGCACGCGGTACAGGCCCTTGGTGTCGGCGCCGCGCGCGCCGGCTTCGGCGCGGAAGCAGCGCGAGGCGGCCACGCGGCGCACCGGCAGCTGGGCGCGCGGGATCGTGGTGCAGGCGAGCATGGCGGCGAGCGGGATCTCGGCGGTGGCCGTCAGGCTGAGGTCGGGGCGGGCGGAGGCGGCGGCGGCGGCGGCGGCGTCGGTGCCGGTGGAGCTGGCGCCGCCGCTCAGCGTGTAGATCTGCTGCTCGCCGTTCTGGTCGCGCGGCTGGAAGCCGCACGCGGCCGCCACGTGGCTCTGCACGATGCTCGGCGGCGCCACCAGCGTCCACCCGCTCCGTGCCGCCACCGCCAGCGCATACTGCACCAGCGCGTGCTCGAGCTGCGCGCCGTCGCCGACCAGGTAGTACCAGCCCCAGCCGGACGCCGCTCCGGCCGCCGCGAAGTCCAGGATCCCCAGCTCAGCGCCGATGTCGACGTGGGACTTGCCGGGCGGCGGCGCGGGGACCTCGGGCCGGGTGGCCGACGGCGGGAGCAGGTCCTCGTTGATGTAGCACAGCAGCCGCGGCTCGTCGCCGCGCGGCGTGTCCGGGCTGGTCAGGTTGGGCACGGCCGCGGCCAGGCGCTCGATCTCGCCCGTCAGCTCCGCCTCGCGCGCCAGCTGCGACGCCAGCTGCGCCTTGGCTGCGCGGCCGGCCGCCAGCGCCGCCTCGCGCTCGTCGGGCGCCGCCGATGACTTGCCGCCGCCGGCGAGCGCTTTCTGCGCGGCATTGGCCTGCGCGCGCAGGTCGGCCATGTCGCCCTGCAGCGCCCGCCACTGCGCGTGCAGCTCGACGATGCGCGCCGGGAACTCGGCCTGCCGCGCGTAGTTGCGCTCGCGGCTGTTCTGCGCGTACAGCTCGGCGTTCTCGCGGATGCTGCGGATGTCGATGATCGGCTTGGCCACCGTCGCCGGCGGCCGCAATGGGCCGTCGTCGGCCGCTGCTGCCGCTGCTGCCGCCGCCGACGAAGAGGAAGAAGAGGACGAGCTAAGGCTGCGGCATGTGGTAGATGGTGATCGTGATGGCAGCGTCCAGAGGAGGCTGTGTCTTGACGCTCCGACTTGGCGGAGCCGGATATGGCCCGCGGCTCCGTAGGCCGTGCACAATCTTCTTGGTAGAGACGACATGGTGAATCAATTGCTGTGCATAGCAGCTTCAAGGGAAAAGTTGAAGCTTCAAAATCGAACCATCACCAGATGTGTCGCCAAAAACCGGCATCCCCGTGTGTTTTTTAGTCATCTAGGGTTGGTAACCCTAAATTGCATACTGGTCCAAGCCAAGCGACGAGGTGAATTGCGAAGTTGAATGTCCAGACAGTTTGGGTTACCGATGCTATCGTATTGTAAGGCTATTCTAAAGAGCTTCTCTCGTTTATTACACCCCCAACTCAATGCCCATCATCCCCAATCTCTCCCTCTTCCGCCGCCTCCTCCTCGTCATCCTCGCTGCTCGACCCCGAGCTACTCGTCTCACTCTCGCCCTCCTCCGCGACCACCGCCTCCATGCCTTCCTCCAGCTCCCCGTCTTCCTCCTCGTCGTCCTGCATGCGCACGCGCTTCCCATCGGGACCGTCGGCGGGCTCGCCTCCCCGCTTCACCCCCGCCGCCGCACCCGGTCTGCCCGCCGGCACAAACTTGGGCAGCGGCGGCATGACCGCAAACTCCGGCAGGCCGGGCATCGGGCCCCCGGCGGGGAACACGTACACGGCAGGGTACTCGAGGACGGTAGCACCGCCGAGGATCGCAGTCAGCGGCGCGCGGATGTCGGTGATCGGCACCAGGCCGCACGTGGTGGCCGCGGTGGCCGCGCACGGCTGCGAGAGGAACAGGCGGAATTCGGCCTCAAGCGCGTCGGCGCTCAGCGGCGCGGGTGCGGGCGGCTTCGCGGCTTGGAGGGGCGGCAGCCGCCACGTGGTCTTGGATCGGTCCTGCAGGCCGGTTTGCCAGAGCGGCCACGTCGCGGTCGCCCAGTCTTGTCCCGCCGGCTCCAATATGCGGGCCTCCTTCGGCTTGGCTGCAGCCTCGGCCGGCTCGCCTCCCTCGGGCTCTTCCGCGGCCTGATGTCCGGGTTTGCGCTTCGACTTCTTCGCTTCCACCTCGTCTTCTCCGCGTACAGCCGTCGCCAGGCCGGTGAACAGCGGCACGTCATCCATGATCTTCGACACCACGCGGCGGGGCTTGTCTGCGCCGGGCTCCGCCACGAACCACTCAATCTGCCACTCGATGCGTCGGCGCGCCTTGGTGAACCGCGTCGCATTGGTCTTATGGCGCGCCATGGCCGGCGGCGCCCGCACGTGGTTCACGCCAAACTGCTCCAGCCGCCGCCGCATCGCCTCCGGCACGCCCGCCTGCGGCGCCACCAGCGGCCGCTCGACCACCACGCGGCGCGGCCGGCCACCGTCGCGCGGGCCCGGCCGCCGGTACTGCACGTGCTGCACCATCACCGGCCGCAGCTCGTGGCGCGATACCAGCCCGCGCGCCTCCAGGTCTGTCTCCGATCGCTCGACCGTGCGCTCCAGGGAGTACAGGAAGTTGTAGTCGTGGTCGATTCCCGCCGCGCTATGCAGTCGTCGCGGGCCCACGTATGCTGTCGCGTCGCGCTCGCCGCTGCACTCGGCCCACGCCTTGTGCTTCTGTACACAGCTCAGCGAACATGTCGCTATGCGGCACCGCGGGCATTTGTATTTGGGTGCCGACACAGAGCAAATGGTGCAAAGAGATGTGAGGAGAGTGTCGGACATGGTGAAAGAATGGATCGATATTTTGAGGTTTGGTGGCTAAAATCAACTTGTAGGAATATCGTAAGTAGCATGTCCCTATTAGGTATTCTCGAGTCAATCAGCCTTACCAAATCAGAAAAGGAACATTTTATAGAATCCTCTAGGATTCAAAGATTATATGCGTAAGATAGGACACCTTCTGGGTTTATGTGGAAGAAAAAGTCAAAGGAAGGTTGCTTTCATTTGATGCACGATATAAACTTTTCTAGAAACCCTTTATCTAATCTCTTATCTTATCTGCCACTTATCAAACTCGGTTAATAAAGAGCCCCCCCCTAATTAAGCCGCATTTTTAGATAGGAATAACTTATCTACTACACTTCAGCAGTTAATTATGTCTAATCAGTTCCCTAAATCATTATGTCAAAGATGATATAGAATCAATTAAAAGCAGATGTAGCATGCACAAGTACTAGTGAAATGAAAGAAAATTGAGAAATATAATAGCATATAGAGAAAGCCAGAGACACAAGAAACAGGAAACAGTTCAAGGCAGAAACGAAATTATTTCAATCAAACGCCTAGCAGGAACAAAATATTTTAAATCCAAAGGCCATCCATACATACAAAAGAAAAGGGAAAAAGAAGCTTAAGAAGAAGAGAAGAAAAGAAGGGAGAAAAGGAGAGAAAGAATAAGAAATAAATCCACACAACCAAAACAAAATCAATATCATCCAAGAACAAAGAGACTCTCCTCTTCACGCATCACATGTATTGATCACAAAAGAAAAAGAAACGAAAAAGGTATAATAATAGTAGCAGAGTGCCAGACACTTGATCCAATTGAGATCAAGTTGTTAGGATGTTGAGAAGGAAGAAGGAAAAGAAGATGGCATAAGAGAATAAATAAAGGGCGCTTGAGGAAAGGAAACAGCAGGTCGGTAAAAATGGGGGAGGGAGGGAAGGGTATCAGAAATCATCAAGTTCAAGGCAAAGCACAACGTCAAAAACCACCAGCACTAATCACGCTATCGGTGGTTTAACGAGTGGCGCCAAGAGCACTGATGCGGGCCCCCGATGGCCGGTGCAGAAGACCGGGAGTGTGCTTGTGAACGGTCTGCTGCATCGGCTCAGCCTCGCTGCGAGCCTCATCAAAGTCCTCATCGTCCTCGACAATTTTGGTCGGGATGTCCTCCTTCATGAGGTACTGCTGGCTAGACCGCTCAGGCGTCGTGGCCGACGACATGAACGACATGGCAGTGCTGCTCCGGTTGGGGATCAGATCCGGAGTGGGCGGGATGCTCGAGTTGCGTCCCGAAGACGGCTGGAGCATGCTATCCTCGCCAGTCTCCGAAGTGACAATCGAGTGGTTGCCGTCGTCGCTAACAGCAGCCGAGAGGTTGCTCGCACGGCGGTGAGCACGCTCGCGCTCCCGCTCCCGCTCGGCCTCCAGGATCTCGGCATCCTGGGCAAGCTGCAGGCCCTCAACGGCAGCCTGGCACTGCTCGGCAATGTTGCGGATGATGTGAGCAATGGCATCCGTCTTGTCCTTCAGGTGACGGTCAGCAACATCGGCAAAGCTAGCCGCCGAGAAGCGCTTGCTGGCGCGCATCTGGGTCTTGAGGAGCTCGGTATCGATCTCGCTGGTGGGGGAAGAAGCTGTGAGGAGATGAGAAAGTTAGTAAAACAATGAACATTACTGACTGCTAGCTATCAACACGGGTGGAAAGATCAGTGACTTACCCTGAGCCTCCTCGAGTTCAGCCTGCTCGAATCCGGCCTCGAGCTCGTGGAGAAGCTCGTCAGGACGCGTAAGCGACTCGACGAGGTGGTCCATGTGGTGGCGCTGGCCAGCAATGAGGCTGCGGAGGTGCAGCACAACACGGCGAGCCTCGTCGCGCTGGCGCACAATGGTGACGTTGGTATGCTGGAGAGCGGAGAGCTCCTTCTTGTTGCGCTTGCGCTCGCGCTCGAGCTCCTCGGCAATCTCCTGCTGGAGGACGAGAGCCTCGAGAGCGTCGTCGCGCTGCTTCTCGGTTCCGGCCAGGCGGACCGACATGCGAGCAGCATCGTCCTTCTGCTGGTCGAGAAGACCGGCCAAGCGGCGGTTCTCGCGCTTGTGGCCCTCGATCTTGACCTTGAGGTCCTGGGTCTCCTTGGTGAGCTGCTCGGCAAAGGCCTGGAACTTGAGGAACTGCTGGCGCAGGCTCTCAAGCTCCTCGACAAGGTAGGTGTTGCGCTTGGTGACCTTGCCAAGCTCGGTGTCCATGCGGCCCTTGAGGTTGATGAAATCCTGCCAGGCCTCGAGGGCGTCACGGGAGTACTGGTTCCGCTCACGCACAATCTCGTTGAGATGTCTCATCGAGACCTTGGTCATCAGAGGCTTCTTGACGGAACCTCCGAACACGGCCTTGATACCGGTGTTCCGGCCCATCTTCTCGCAGACGTGGTCCATGACAGTCATGATCGAGTCCTGGTTCCACCACTCGGGATCCTGGATCGACTCAACCTCGCCACGCATGACAATGATCTGGCCGGCAGGGACCAGCTTGCCACCGCCATAGGCAGAGCGCAGGTGAGGAGGAACTCCGGAGGGAGTGACATCACCGTTCAGAGCCTGGGTAAGACGGCTGACAAACTTGTTGCGCTGGCTGGGGGTAAGGGCAGTGGGCGGACTGGAAGTCAGGACGAAGTTGCGGTCCAGATCGACAACCAGAGCGTCAGTAGGGGCGGTGAAGAGCGAGCGGCACTCGGCAGTGATACCGAGAATGTACGGGCCGGGCTCCTGGACGAGCTCCTTGGCGTGGCGGGCGTGCACAACGGGCACATAGAGACCGCTCCACTCATAGACGCGAACGCAGAAGCGAACGGTCTCGGCAGCCATGGTAAGCATGGCAGCGTAGTGACTGACGAAGATGATGCGGCGAGTGGGGGAGATGGCAGCCTCAATCACGCCGACAATGTTCGGAATGGACAGGCAGGAGAAGAGGGGCCACATGGCGAAGTTCTGGAACCCAGTGGGTGAAGACGGGAACTGGTAGCAGAGAGCGTAGTCCTTCATGTCGATGCGGACGAGATCGTTGAGGCGGGGAGCCGGGAAGCTGAGGATGCGAGAAACCTCCTCGGCGTGGAACAGGTTGGTGGCCTTGTTCCAGTGGATCCACATGCCGCGGAGATAGTCACCCAGCAGGTTGTACAGAGGGTAGCGCGAGAGGAACGACAGGCAGTACGGAATCCAGTAGGTCTCATCCGGGTTGTCGTAGAAGTCGCTCTCGGTGCGCTTGCGCAGGTCGCGGATAGTCTCGGCGCGCTTCTCATCGGCGCGGGACCAGACGCGGAGGCAGATACCGTACAGAGTGTGGGAGCTGTCCTGCTGCAGAACAAAGGCGTGGTGGACGCAGTGAGGCTGGCTGCGGCCGGTGCAGATCTCGACATCGTGGGGGAAGCAGGCACGCATGGCGGCGTGAAGAGCACGGGCGATTTCGTTGTCCTGCTCGAGACGGGGGCTGCTTCCCAGGATCTCCGGCAGCCAGAACTGGCCAACGGCACCCTTCATGTGGCCGATCTTTCCCTGGGCCGGAGCGGGAGCCTTGACCCACTGGGACGGTTCACGGCCAACACCGCACACCATATAGGCGTGGGTGAGAGTCTTGGGGGTGCGCTGCTGCGGCTTGACATTGAGAGTCGACGGGATGGGCTGGGTGATTCGCGAGTGAAGAGACGAGGTGCGGCTGGGGATAACCAGGTTAGTGTCGCCCTGGTCGCGGGTGGTCGGGCGGCCCTCCCGGTCGCCGGTGCGCGGGCGCTGGAAAGACGCGTGGGTGCTCAGAGACGGAGCCATTGTTGATGGCTAGAGACTGTATACAGACGGGGGAAAGTCGGAGGGGGGGTGACGACCGTTCGGGGAAGTTGGTCGCAAAAAAGTTTGGAGAACTTAGAAGGCGACAACTACAAGTAATCCACGGCAACGGCGAGGAATGCGGCAATCAGTGAAGATTGCACGGAAGGGAATCAAGAACAAGAATAAAGTGAGGCGAAAGGACCGGAATGTGTAAATTGGTCGAGGCGGCTGGTTCAACAGGCTGGAATGAAGCAGATTTAAAAGTTCGAGGAAACTGTTGGAGCAGCTTGGATTTCCAGGCGAACAAAGCAAACAATCGAATCGAAAGGCGAGAAATGGGTCGCGGGGAACAGAGACAGGTCGCTGACCTAGGGAACAAAACAGATAATGTATAGGATATACTTGACTGGATAGGGACAGAACCCGAGAGAAAAGCTCACGAAAATGGATTTCGTGAATTCGCGAGGTGTGAGAGAAAAAAGGATACTGTATGTATTGGTCAGAGGGTGAAGGGTGGAGGCAATGATTCCAAAGACAAGAGAACAGTTTGAACGTCTTTTAGAGAGCCATCTGCATCGACCTGCTTAGCTGGATGACAACTCGGAGGAAGAAGTCAAAGTCACAATTGCCGATGAGGAAGAAAGAAGAGAGGAAGAAAGGAGAGAGAGGGATGGAAGCGAAGAAGAACTGTGAGTAACAGCTTTTTTGGGCTTGGGGGGGAAGAAGGGGGAAAAGGAGGAAAAAGAGAGAGAGAAGGGGAAGAATGGGAAAGGAAGAGAAGAGAGAGGAAGGATAAGGCAAAGGGGGTGCAAGGACAACGATAAGTGAGAATTTCCCTTGGGCTTGGGGGGTGTGCTGAATAAGGAGAGAGAGAGAGAGAGAAGAAAAAGGCTGATGCTATGTGTGATAGCAGCAAGAAGGAGCGAAGGGTGGGAAAAGGGGGGGGGGGTGAAGAGAGCAAGCAAGACAGAGAGAGATGGAAGGAGTCAAGGGCTGGACAGGGCAGGAACGAGCCACCCACTGATGGCCAGAGAGGGCCGCCAAAACAGGGAGGAACGACGCACGAAGGAAGCAAGGACGGACGGACAGGCAGGCAGGAGAGGAAAAAGCAACAGCAGAGAGCCGAAAGAACGACCGTGTGTTTGGCTTTGTTTAGCTCACTTTTGGGGGTGGTGGTGCGGGCTGGACCATGGAAGGAACGACAGAGAGAGCAAGAGAGAGAGAGAGAGAAGTACCGCAGATACCTGTTGAGTGCGTATACGTTCTATGTATCAGAAAGGTACCACCCAGCTACAGTATATTGGCAATGCCAGGTACCGGCACACGGATGTTGAATTTGCGACAGACGGGATGTTTTTTTTTCAATCAATGAATGATGTATCTGGGTTGGATTGGAATTTTGATGAGCAGGGGCCAGGGGGGGGGACCCGAGTGAAATTGGCGTGTGTTAAGGGGTGAACCCGGGAAGTGTTGCATTGGAACCAGGTTATCTGGATGGGAGGTAATATAACGAACGGTACGTACCTTTTTTCTTGCTGGTGCCACCCACCCAGCAGGCCAGCACAAAGACCTATCTCTGTTCGGTGCTGAAAATAAAAGACGAGAAATCGAGACAGTGATCCTTCTTTTTTTGGGTTTCGGAGATGGGTGATTATTGGCAGGAACAGTGCCGGTCACTCCTGCCGTCTTTCACGCGACAAGATACTGCAGGCAAACAGCGTGCTGCCAATACACCACAGAATGCCACCACTCGCTCGTCTTTCTTGTTGTGTTCGTACAGTACTATACTATACTGTGAATGGAAAGGCAGCATGCGCTGCTGCATGTTGTTCGCTCCAACAAGAGAAAACCGGACTGGCCTGGCCTAGCCTAGTCAGGAACGCCGGGGGGGAAAAGGGAAATCCATCAGGATTTGGGATCTATTTCCCCTTTTTTTTTTGGCTGCATGTTTAGCTACTTGGTCGTTGGTACCAGCAGTCACTTTGTGGTCAGCTGAAGTGGGGATTGAAAGAGAGATAAAAACGCGGTACTGTGGATTTCACACGGTGGTGTGCCAAGACCTAGAGAGAAATCCAGGTTCCTGAATTGGGGGTTTGTTGGATCAGGAACAAGAAGCTTCCAGGTCCAGTCCGGTGTCTTTTGTAGGTGCCAAAGTGAAACGGGGCGAGCTGTCGAAGAAGAGGAGAGAAAAAACGTGTTGGAAGTGTCAAATCTGCTAGTAGAACTTGATGCACTTTAAGCAAGTGGTGGTGCACTTTAGGTCTACGGAGTATAAGTCCGGCATACTGTACGAATGCATAGTTACAGTCACGAATAGTAGCAGTCGGCAGGTCATTATCTCTAAGATTACCACGAGCTCCAAGTGCCGGGATAATCGGCCAACAGCATTGACGCAAAGCATAAACACCACTTCCTGCATAATCTCCCACGATAAGGGAAACACGATGTTTTATGTTCTGTGGTGTTTAAGACTGTTTGTATGGCTTCTGCTGCTGTGACCTACCACCAGATAGTAGCAATGTTTCCTTCCCACTCGGAGGAAAAAAGAAGATGCCCCAGTTTTCCCGAGGGAATAAAACAATGCAAGAAAAGGGAAGAAAAAAAGACAGAAAAGGCCCGCTTGCGTAAGTTATTATACATACAGCAGCAGAAGAAGGTTGACCGACCGTTACATTCGGACATCAGGCGCACAGTCTCGTTTAATTTCTCTCGCGCGGGGAGAGGGGCGGCCTGTGTGAGAAAGAAAACGTGAGTGGTGGTGTTGTTGAGGCGAGAAAACTGGCAAGAGCGAAAAAGAGAGAGAGAAGAGGCCAGACGGAAAGACAGAAGCAGAGACGAAAAAAGAGGCCAGAACGCGCACGGATGCACCACTTTCCCAAAAGAAAAAAATAAAAATAAAAAAGACAAAGAAAAAGAGAAAGAGAAAGAGAAAGAGAAAAAAAATAGAAAAAGAAAATAGAAGTCACATCGTGTGCGACCGGGGACTTGTACCAGGTACTTCCGTCCACGACTCCTTCGGGCAAAGCCTCAGTCGAGGAAGAGGGCTCCTTTGGCACACATTTTGCACTGTTTCACTGCCGGTGTTCGCGTGTGGTCAGCCCGTGTATCGGGTACACCGCACCGGCCTCTTTTGGGCCCCCCTCACGTGTTTTTGTTTTTTTTTAACGAGCAATTCGGTCCTCTGGCGGGCTGGTGTGGCGTTGTTGTTCCTGTTGTTGGCCTGTGCTTGCGGCCTGTTCAAATTTGAAGAAGCAGCCCCGGAATCGAGATCCTCGCCAGTCTCTCTCTCTCTCTTTCTCTCGCCTGTGCTTTGATCGGATGCCTAATGGGCGGGCACTAAGAATAAATCCTCCAAGTTGGCTAGATGTACCGGACAGGTTCCCCGTCAGGTACCTAATACTCGGTACGGGACCTGGGAACGGGAGAAAGGGCACTCCTGAGCTAATGCAATGCACAATGCAATGCAGCACCGAGCTGACTTTTGTTTCTTCGTCCGCTTCTTTTTATCCTATTCTGCATCCATACACATTACAGTACTGAACTGTACTATACAGTACTGTAAGTTCATACAGTACCTTCCCGTCACTGGCAGATGCAGGCAGGCAGCTGACAAGGGGAAAAAAGGGGTGGGAAAAAGTCACACACACTTCTTGTGCTGTGCAAAGAAAAGCATCTGTTGGAGACCAGGCTGTCCCTTGCCGCGATCGGCTCAACAACCGTGTGGGAAGTATTCGGATGTGGGCGCATTGTGCAGCTAATCAAAAGACGCTGGCCGGGACCTCGTATGTGCGTGCGGTACGGTACGGACTGTGGTCCCTGTTGGTCCCTGTGTCTTGACGCATGTTTGTCAGTTCCTAGAGAGGAGAACGAGAGTCCAGTTCACGCACGCTTTATCTGCATTGCGCTCTGTGCCGCAGGTCGAGTTCGTTCGTTCGTTATCTGCGGTACACTACGCAGCACTTTCCCGATGGATAGCTATCAGACATCGCCATCGCTCTTACCAGCCCTCCGGTCCTCCATCCCGCACGTCTGGATACATAAAGTACAGTACTGTCCTGTCCTGTACAGTACAGTAATTACAGTGCATACGCAACAATGCAATTCATTCCTTTAATTCCTGTCATGAAGCCCATCTAAAACTCCCTATCCAGGGTTTGGGGGACGGGACCCTCGTCTTGTAATACAAGGCTGGGGTTAAAGGAGCTTCACCAAGGGCAGTGAACTAAGGGACTCAGTCTAGCCAGGGACAGAAATAGGATCCCAAAAGAGAACGAGACCCAGGGGGGGTCCAGACTAGGACGGGTAAATAGTATCTTACTATTGTTTTGTCTTCTTCTTCTTCTTGCTTCTTCACCTTCCTTCTTCCTCCTCGTGTTTCGCTAGAACGGAGCAAAAAGAAAAGAACATGGCGGAAGAGGCGCTGCTTCTTCGGGTTTAGCCCGTGGACAAAAAACCCAATCTCTCGACTGTCCATACCAAAATCTGACTTTTGCTGGAAGAGCCAGGCTGGGCCTGACTTCACTTGTCTTTTGGAGGCAAGGGAAAGTATCTCACCGGCCCTCAACCTTCCGGCACGCACGCGATTTGAGGACAAAGAGGAAGGGCTCCCTGGTTCGCGCTCATCTGCGAGTCTGCGAGCACTTCTTCGTCTTTCTTGTTAAGGCCAACCCTTGCTTGCATTCGGGGATGGATGGAAAGAGGGCAAACCCCCCCCCCCCTTTGGTTGCACTGAGGACGCGTTGGCCGGATCTGATATCCCAAAAGAGTCTGGGTCTCGGGCCAACCTTTTCCTCACAGGTAATAAACGCTCTCTCCACCCAAGACGGGTTCAGGGCTTTTTTTTGCCTTCGTGGGACCCGGCTCTCATCTCGCTCATTCGTTGCCAGACAGACAGACGTACGTCAAAGAGTTCTCCGATACTGAACGGCGAGCGTCGAAGAAAGAGAGACTCCAGTTCCACTGCAACCGTCCACAGTATCTGGTCCCCCCGTGCATAACAGCAAATCAATGTTTTTTTATTATTCGTGAGACGCTAGAAGAATCCGTAGGCTGGGGGGAGAGATGTTCCTCTTTTCTCTGGCTGGCCCCCGGCACTCGGGCGAAACGACGGATTAAATGGCCGCTGATATACCCTTCGATTGCGGGGGGCCCCTGGGCGAGGGAGGAATGAATAAGTTATGCAAGTTGGTGGTCATTTTGGTGCGGGAGATTTATTCCTTTTTTCGTCGAGTAGCCCGTATGTGTTGGTGCTTTGACCGCGGTTTTTTGGGCGCACGGGCGCCCAGCACGCCCACGATGTGTGCCTCTTCGGCCCAACCAGAACGAGCGGGTTCTCTTCGCTCGATTTTGTCATGTCAGCAGTCGAGATTCAAGAGAGGGCGAGTGTGTGTATGTGCGTCGTCTTTCGGTGCGTCGTCACTGCGTATTGCGTAGCGGGAATCCTTATATGGGGAGGGGCAGCCAAGGTTCAGTCAGTGCTGGCCTGAACTTCGAGAGAAGCTTCTTGACCGAATCAACAGTACTGTACAGTATAGTTCCGGTATCTGCGTGTCGAGCTGTGTGTGCTTCTGCGTCAATCTATTCGATCAACACAGTGCTGGCTGTAGGTCGGGCGGGCTCTCGTAAACACCGCGGTGTTATGATGCATGTTGTGCAGCTCGCTTCGCGCTTCCGGTGCCTTTCGCGCGCACGCAGGTATGCTTAGGGCTCCATTCGAGCCCCGTAGCTCTGCAGATTCAAGTAGGTTGAAGAGGGGGGATATATGCCCTCGTATGCAGGGGAGACATCGTTCGGTGGGTGGCTTTCCTCTGGCTCGGAACATGCGTGATGCACGCTCACACAGTCTGTCCCTGGTTAGCTGGACATATATTCGCCGGGTGTAGCATAATAGCACCAAACCCTAACCCTACACGTACAGGAAATCCAGGCCTTCCGCCCACCCAGCCAGTGTTTGAAACAACACGATACGAACCAGTTTTGGCGTCCTTTTCCTTTTTCCAGGCTCGTCACGTTTCTTTTTGTGTGTGTTGGTGAGGATTGTCTGTCTCGCCTGTGCAAAAGGAAGCACTCACTCCCTTGTGCCGCCCCCTTCACAGGAACCACCACCACTATTTACGAAATACACACAATAGTCTAGGACGAAGCAGAAATACTCTGGCACTCCATGGTTTGATTTTATTTCCATGAAAACCAAAACTTCGGCTCTCCTTTAACTACACATTCCCTTTTCTCCTTTCTAGTACTATTAGCTGTTTATTAACGCTTGATGTACGTAGTGCTATGTAGCTACACGATGGTGTTGTTCATTTAGTATGTAGCTAGAAACCAAGAATTCCAAAAGAAAGCCGCGTGTCGGCCATTTTCTGGCCAAGGTCTTTACATGTGGGAACAACATTATACAGCCGATCGGCCGTCTCGCCTCGCATGCTGCACGGAAGATCAAGAAAAAAGAGCAGGCAATCAATGTTTCTTCGTGTTTGAGATGTGCTGGCTGGTTGGCGGGAACTGGTTTGGAGCCTTCCTTTATGTCCTCATGCATGTTTCTTGCTCCCTCGATGTCTCTCACCTCCTGAAGGGCACCGCAGAAAAAGAAAAAAAAGAAAACCCTTTTTTCACAGCTTGCTCTGCCCGCCTCCCCTCACATGCCCCTATTCAAGGTGGCTGCAGATTCGCTCTTTTTTTTTTTTTCTGGTGATATAGTGCGGTGACGCATAATAACCACACACGATACGATGCATGCCGCCGGGTACAGCAGTTAAGTCGGTGAAGCGGTCAGGGTGGGCGAGCACACGCTTCGATCCCTACGGGTGCATACGATATAGGGCGTTATAGTGCTTTGCCCCCCTCCCTCTCTCCACCCGCCTCTCTGTTTTTTTCTTCTTTTTCTTTTCGAGTGTGCGCGCTTTCACAGCCCCTCCTCCAACGTGATACGGAGAAAAGGATACGGCAACATCGAGGTACAAAAGCAAGGGAAGCTGAAGAAGATCGCCCGACAGGTGAACGAACATATGATGCGTTTGTGTGTACGGAATGTGCTGGCTGGCAGAACGCTGCGCTGTCGTCCCAAGGAGAGCCCGCACGGCTCTTCCGGTGTCTGTGAGATATAATAAGAGGCGGCTGTTAAAGGGTGCGATGGTGGGAATTAGGGGAACTTGCCATCCGCAGCCACCATTAACTGAGCTGTGCTATATCGGACGTATCGAGACGGTCTGCTGGGTTGGTGAGAGAGGCACGGAGGCTCCGAGCAAGCCACTCCGAGCAAAACCGGAAACGCAGCGGAAAACGGCGCAGTTCATTAGGAACGAAGGGGGGAGGGGGGGCATTTCTCCGACGTGGGTTGTCTGGGCGAGGTGGTAAGAGTACAGAGTCCGTAGATGAGGTTGGCCACCGGGAAAAAAAAAAAAGAGAGGGGGGACGGCAGACTGGCTGGCTGGCTGCTGTGGTGCACGCGGGAAATTAGACACCCAGAAACTGTGGTTGACGATGTCTGACATTTCGGGCATTCACCAACCCAGCACAGCGTTCGACAGACGACAAAACAAGAATGGATGCCCGTTGAAACCCGAGATCATACACACCAGCTTCTTCTCTGTGCACCGGAGTCCAGAAGATGCGGATGCAGTCAGCCAAACCACTTCCTTTTCCCACACTACGTACGACCTTGGATGTCTCGGGGGTTCTGTTTCACGACTGCTTCGAGAAAGTCCTGGCGATTGCCTGCTGCTTTGCTGCTTCTCCCCTCCTACTAAACAAGTCCCCCTTTCCCGACCCCGAGGAAACAAGGAGAGCGAAGGGATTCCGCACAATTTGATGTGTGCGACGATGGAGGGCTGATCCAAGAAACCCCCCAGAACCGCAAAGTTCATGCCATCTGCCTTCCCAAACGCCCTTCAAAACACGCCTGGGGCCGGGGGTTGTGTGGTGCAGGTGATCGTGGATTTTTAGTGAATTTCCCTTGGCTTTATTTCTTCTTCTTTTGCGTTGCTGGGTTTGGCGGGCGATCAGTGAGTGATATGCAATCACTTTCATCATCTTTCTTTCATTTGGTCTTCCTGGGTCTCATATATATCGGACCTTGGTGCTGGAGGATGCCGAGCAAGGTCTCCAGGGTTCTGGGGCCCGGAAAGTTGTCCGGGTTGGTTGGTCTGGACGGTGAATTTCATGCTGGGCGGATTTGGGGGGACCTGTCCAAACGACAGGTGCCGTCGTGACTATTCCGGTCGCCGGTCTTGCTGGTTGTCGTCGACCGTCTTGGCCCGTCCCGGACCACTGGTCTCCGGGGAAAAGACCGGGACTTGGACTCTCCTACGAGACGAGATCAGACCCTCGTCGACACGCCTCCCAACAGGGACAGAGACCTCGTTTGCATCCACGACCACACCTCGTCTCAACCCGGGACTTCCTTCTGCTCCGAAAAGGAACCAAAAAAAAAGGGAAGCCCGGCACGAGCACAGCTGTCGTCGTCCACCGTTTTCGTTTCTTTTCTTCTTCCTCCGCCGGAGGAGGACCGTGCCCTCCCTCCCCGCCGTGGCGTGTTTCCGGCGAAGCCCCACCGTCGGCCACACCCACCTGATAAACACCGGACTTTTGGCTCTCTCTCTCTCTCTCTCTCTCTCTCTCGGACCAGCTGGGTTGTTGCCGTTTCCTATCGCTCTTCGGAGGCCAGGGAGACGGCCGGACACGAGCGAGCGTCTCAGCCGGCGCCACCAAGGCCGACGACCTTCTCTTCTTGGCTTTCCCCCCCCCATTCCAAAGAAGAAAAAAAAACAGAAAGGTGATCGTCGGCAGCCACCGCAGATCACTAGTCTGGAATTTCGCCCCTCCTTCCACCCCCCGGCGCCGATCCCCTTTGAGATACTCATGCCCTTCTTTCGCTCCTGCGGTGATAGGGGGGAAGGGACTGCTGTTTTGAGTTGCCGATCAGGACCACACGGGCCAACCTTAAGCGACCCGGTCTTTGCGAGCGAGGGAGAGACGTGGAATGGAATCTCCGGGTTGAGGAGGCGGTGGTCGTAGTGGTGGTGTGCAATGTTTGTGCCCTGGCTTCTCTTTTCATCGCGTTTTTCTTTTTCCAGATGAAGCTTGGGTTTGTTTTATGCAGCGCGGATCTCTCTGGCGTGTCCTGATCGTCCCTCTGCCTCGCTTAGAGGCTTGTCCCCGGGGGTGTCGTGGTGATATGCGGCGGGGCTTAGGGTTTTGGGGAGGTTAACCACGCACGGGCGGGTAACTCAACCGTATCTCCCGCGCACAAGCAAGTGGTGCAGCGTGCACGTATATGGGAACAGGAACGATCCCCATGTGCAATTTATAAGACTTCTGCCTCTCCGCATACACCAACATTTCGCGCACTCGACTGACGACGACGACGACGACGACAGTGGTCTGTCTTCTGGCGGGCCCTCTGTACACGCACGCCCGTGTAACACCAGCCTGCCCTCCCACCCCCTCTCTCTTTCTCTCTCTCTCTCTTTCGCGCACCCACACGCGGTGCGTAAACGAGCCCCTCCCCGTTCACGGCGACCCAGAGTTCTCCAAACCGCCGACGACACAACGCCCTCCGGGTCTGTGGCTGGCACACACATCCCCGCTCGTTTTTGGGGACACGGCACGGTGCGACGGCGTGCTTCGTTCTGTGTGCTGCCGTCACATCAAAGCACGGTGCAGAGGTTGGTGGTGCCGGACGCACCGGAACCACCAGCGCACCAGACCAGCCAGCCCAGCCCAGCCCAGCCCAGCGCGCCGCGTCGTAACCTGGCGCACACAGAAATACAAAAACCAGACAGAAAAAACAAACAAACAAACCAGCGTACATCGTCCTACGAGCGTCGCTTTTGGAGACAGAGAGGGGGAGGGCTGGGGAATATGGCGTGACTATGGCGGGCGTGGACTGCAGAGTCTGGGCCACACAAGGCCACACACGCACACACACAAACAAAGAGAGTCCTTGCGACGGGAAGGTCGAGAGAGAATATGGCGTGTGCAGCCGGCGTGCATGCCGGCCTTATCTTGGGGCCTCTCTCTCGAGTGGGCTATGGACTTCTCCCTCCCCCGGAAACCGGAAGCGAAAGAAAGTGTGTCCAGGAACCCGCGCAACAGTTACATGTCAAAAACGCGAAGGACTGGGGGAGTTTTTCAGAAATGAAAAGTATCTCCCCCCTCCTAAAAAAGAAATAGACAGGACTTATACATGACTAGAGAAAGCTACAGATGTCTTCGAACTTGTCGCAGCCGGAAATAGGCCATGACGGACGGGGTCTTGCATATGGCTGCTGTGCTTGTTACGTGCTGCCACTCACCTGCCTAGCTGCATAGTTTCTGCATAGCATGCATGCAGCTATCCTGTTCTGTCCCCCGTAGCATCTCTCTCATCTTACTATGATTTTTTCTTCGCTCAATGGCGCATGCTCTGATGTCGTTGTGGCATTGGCTCCTCTGGTTGGCTCGCAAGCCAGCTCTAGACTCGCCCCCAAAAGTTTGGCTGGCCGTCTGGCCGACTCTTAGTGCCGGGCGAGCGAGAGAGCGCAAGTGGCAACGGGAATACGTCAACCATAAAACCCCGAGAGGAGATGATGGGAAACATAAATATATATAACGTCCCCTGTGCCATGGGTTGGCGGCGGCTCAACGAAAAGGGAAGTGTCTTCCTTGGTTCTGGAGGTGGCATTGCGGGTATCCAAGGGTTCGAATGGAGGCCGAGATACGACAGAAAAGTTCGAGTCAGCCAGGTGCAGGAGGACGCTCTGGCTGCAAAGGCCGGAAACGGACATCTGCAGTCAGAGCTATAAACAGCGAGATAAGGGACGGCCTATCTCACCCTTCCCCCGGACAGCTTCAAGCTCGCGAGGGGAAAACAAGATGGGCCATGCTCCTGAGATGATGTGTTTGCGGAACCAATGGTTTATCCTTCTCGTCCAATTGGCATCTCTCTATGACAAACAGAAACTCTTGGTCAACCAGGTCCCCACGCACGGAGGATGGATGAGACCGGGAGTCAAAAGGAAGCAAAAGTTGGGTTGGGTTTGACGGTAGCTGGCACGTCCTAGCGGCACCGCGGAGAGAAGTCCGGATGGAGGGATACCCGCAGAGTTGTTTGCTGCTTACAAAAGTTCGGTGTGAAGGGGGCGGTGGCATGCAGTTCAACGTAGCCTCGTAGGCTTGGTGGAGAGGATGGGAGGGACAGAAACCAAGAAAACGAGTCTCTCAGAAATCTTGCGACCTCGGACGCGTCAAGTCGGAATTAGTTGCAGGCGGAATGAAGTTAGGAGCGAGAGAACACAAGAGGAAGACCGACAATCGGGCGCTAGGTGCAGTAGAGTCGAAGCATGTTGAACGGTGAGGCGGAAAGCAGATGCCTGGTAGATGAAGAAGAAGAAGGAGGAACGGGAGGAGAGACATCACCGGCATGTTGATGGGGGCGGCTTGGAGATGGTGATGGGTGGGTGGTAAATTGGGAATAAGTTAGTAAGTCTGGTGTCTCACACCCTCTTTTTGTTGGACGACCCTGTTTCTGGCTGCGGTTGATATGGGGTGGTGTGTGTGTAGATGTTTGTGTGTGTGCGTGTGTGTGTGTGTGTGTCCGGTCCTCAGGGTCGATTCGCCAATTCCTTATCTCCAAGGATTCTGGGAGAATCGACGTGTCTAGAACGAGGAGAGAGAGAGGAACAAGAGTTAGTGTACCAAGAAACGAGTTGTGTGTGTGTGAGTGAGTGAGTGATTGAGTGTGTGTGTGTGTGTGTTGAAGAGGGTGGAGGGTCAGGGAGGGGTGGGACGGACACAGCATGAGATAGAGGCTGACTGAGTGAATTGAAGGACCTTTTCTTCCTTTTTTTTTTTTCTTTTCTCTTTTCTTTTTCTTTTCTTCTCTTCTTCTTCAACAAGTGCAAATTGCAGACACGATCATCACTGGGAGGGAACAAAGATTGGCTATAATCATCCCGATTATCTGCGCGGCGGCGACTCCTGCAAAAATGTACGATGTCAAAACAATGACGAGCTTCGTACAGCTCTAGACTGGGCGAGCTGCAGCATGGTGATCGGGCCAATGGGAAGCCGGCCCCCGGGTCCACCTTGACAAGCGAGGCTTTTTTGAAGGACGATCGACTATTTTTTTTGGGTTTCTGTTAGCTTGGGACTGGCACATCTGCAAGCGTGCTGCAGAAGGCCAGTTGCGGTTATCGGGTAGCCATCGAGGATGGAGAGGAAAAAGCCGAGATACTGCGTGGTGGCAAGGCGTGCGTTATCTCTTTGGAAGAGATTTGCCTGTAGATGTGTCTGTAGGCTGGGATAGAATGAGGAAAAGAGATACGAGCGGGATATAAGATGGAGATGATATACTGGATGGATGGATGCCCGAGAGGCTGGAAAGAGAACATCCACACACACACACACACACACACACATCATGCACTCACGGCCACCACATGCAGATATCTGAATATGTGTGGTCAGAGGAGGTCCTTCAAACATGTCACTCCCACTGATAAGGCCAGTCTCCAGGCGAGATAGGCAGATAGGGCGGGATCTATGTACCTGACAGCGCAAATCCTGCCATGAGGCTACTTGAGGCTCGCCGGGGCTTGTTCCTGCCAATAAAGTTTAGGGGGGTATTATAGCGGGCGGTAATGTGCCTAACACCAGGAAGCAAACAACGGAAAGAAAGACGGGTATAGCGGCCAATGTTGCCAGCTGCCAGATGTCCCAACCACAATGTGAACTTTCCGGCTGTACCTTTTCTCTCCCAAACCGGACACGTGCAGGAGGCCAGCGTTCCAAATTGCATGAGGACCCAAAAGAACGGCAAAAGTCGAGGTGGGAGCGAAGGTGGGAACGGGGAACTTGGATCGGATAACGCATGTTTATAAGAAAAGGCAAAGGAAAAAGAGAAGAAGAAAAAATCCAGCCTAGGCACTTTAGCTTGTCGTTGGATCTTTGTATCACTTCGCTGTTCTTCCGGCCTCCGAGGATCCGGCGGCGATGCGATGTCGGCTGCGAGCTGGGCTCCGCGAGGCTATCTTATTTTTTATTTCTTTATTCCAAAATCCTTCGATGGTTACCTCTCAGCTGGAGTCACTGCCCTTTTATCGTCTGGCTATCAGTTCTTTGCGTCCCTTATACTTCCGAGAGGCTCTGCTGGTACACCCTGGGCAAAAAGCGACTCTGCCCCGGTTCCGACATGTTCATTACAGGGGTCGCTTTTATATGCGTGAGTGAGCGGGCGTTAAAGGCTGGGAATGGATATGCGAGCTGTATCAGAGATGGAAAGAGAGAAAAAATCACCAGGGATCTCATTCCCCCCTCTCCTTCTTTTCTTGGTTCCAACTTTTCTTCTCTGTTCGGGTTCTCTCGCGTCAGCTCCGCCATCGCTGGCGGTTCTCACCTGCTTTTTCCTTGGTGGATTTCTTCGGTATCACAAGAATCACAAGTGTCACAAGCCAGACAAACCCTCCGATTTGCGCATTTTCTTTGGCAAATCCGGTGCCTGTCTGGTCCGGAACGACAGAAATGTGAGAGCCGTCAGCGAAGCTAAACGTAAGAAGAGACACAATGCTGGGATGGGTGTGGCGCAAAAAAAAAGGTCGACTTTCACATGTCAGAACATGCATGCATGGAACGGGGGTTTCCAGGCAAAAAAAAAGGGAGTTTTTTCCTTCCTTCAGAGCTTTTTACCCCCCCGGCCTGGAAGTGGGCTTTACTTTCTGAAGGATGATATTTTTGGATTTGACGGTGGTGATGTATATTTGAAGTTTCCTGCGCTTTCGTTTTCTTGCATGTCTTCTGTTTGCGGCCTGGGAATTGAGCTTGACTGACACATGCAACCACAGAACGACATGAAACATGGGAAACTCGTAGTAATTGTTGACGTAGCGTCTCGTCTCGCTCGAGTCGGGAATATATTGTTGCCATTATTCACAGACATGTTGAAAGAGAGTGGCCAGCCACACATCCACGCGGAATACGGAACATTACTCAACTGCAGCCATCAGAACCGTGGGTTTATCCAGGTCCAGATTGTGTCTGTCTCGTATTGGGGGTTAACTGGATTTTATCACACAAAAAGAGCCTGCGAAGGAGATATGTGGCGTGGTGTGTGGTGTGCCCTTTTCTTTTTTTTTTTTTTTCGCAAGCTTTCTTGATTGTTCTCATACGCACTGCACTATCGCCACTTTTTTCCCAAGGGACCCTGGCCAGCACTTTAGTGGGCTGGTCAACCCAGTTGTTTTTTCAGCCCAGAAAACGAGACCACATGCTAAACAACTAGACAATGCGCTGTCTCTGTCTGTTTACTTAAAAAGCTTGGATTTCTTTCATGTGCATAACATCGCCGCTTCACTTGGATTGGAGAGAGATTGGCCCCCCTCCAAAATTCCAGGGGGCGTGGAGGGGGGCGACAGAGCTTGTGAAAAGCGAGAGAAAAAAAAAAGCATGTGCTTTTGAGGGATGATGGGATGATGACTGTGCTGTTTTCGGCGGGCAGATCTTTTAGGGAAGGAACCCACGGGAGAGGAAAAAGAGGGCCGTAGTGGGAAACCAGGAAGGAACTGAGAACAGAGCCGCTCTCAGGGGGGGAGGAAAGAGCAAGAAGAAAATGGGTTGGCATTCCAGGCGGCTCTTTCCTGCTGCGTTTTGCTTGACAGCTCGCACATGCTTTTTTTTTTCTCTCTCTTCCTTCCCTGTGCTTGTGCTTCTTTCTCTGTCCTCGTACACACGTACTATGTACCCTATTTCGTAGTATATCTGGAACTTTTGACTGCCCGTTGTTAGTGTCCCGAAGTATCTTAGTCGCTTACGCTTGCTATCGCTGGTACTTGGTCGAGATTGGCTTGACTAACAACTCACTTTATCTCGCTGTATCACATCACTCACTCACTCACTTACACATCCCTCCCTCCCTTCCTTTTCCTCTTTCTTCCGATTCGGCCTGCCTGTCACACTCATTTTTCTCTCTCTGTATCTCCCACACTCCCTCTCGCCTTCACCTTCACTTTATTTCCTTTCCATTCCCCTCTTTTTTCTTTTAAATACCCTTCCTTCTTTTCCTGTCTTTGCTTTCAATCTTCCTTTTCCTCCTTTCCTCCTCTCTTCTCTTGATCTTGTGTCACACCTGTTCTCATCTTTGACTATTTCGTCTTCTTATCTTCCCACTCTACCATATTCTCTCTCTCCCCTCTTATCTTTCGTTTCACTCTACTTCCCCATTAATCACACCACTCCCTCTCTTCCTTCTCTCCTCCAACCACAAATCCTATCATAACAATGGCACAGGTTAACGGCGTTTCTCCTGTTGAGCCCACCGCGGCCACTCCCACTTCGGTGTTCATCCAGGTAAGCTCCCCAATTATACGAGTAATCGCGACGAGGACACGATAATTCACGACATTTATTATTATCGCTCGCCCTCAATCCCGGCTCAGCCTCCCTGGCTGGCGCTCTGCTTGGAAGCCATACGCTTTCTTTTGAAGACTTTTCTTCCTTTTTCACGTGATTCTAATCTCTGTTCTTATTTTCTTTCCTCCCATAACAGCACCTGATGGGCTACCCCGTTGTCCAGGACGGCGTTACCGGTTTCCGTGCGAATCCCTACGGTCAGAAGTCTCTCCAGATCGGCGACACCGCTTACAAGACTCTGGCCCAGCCCGTCATTAGCTACATCTCCAAGCCCATGGCCAAGCCGTATGGATACGTCTCGCCCATGATCAAGAAGGCCGACCAGTTCGGTGACGAGACCCTGATGAAGGTCGACGAGAAGTTCCCCGCCATCAAGAAGCCCACCGCCGAGCTGTACGCCGATGCGAAGAGCGTTGTCTTCTTCCCGCTCAACAAGGGCATGGAGGGCAAGGACCACGTTTTCAAGACCTACTCGGCCGAGGTGAAGAAGGTTGGTGGCGATGGTGTCATCACCTACACCAAGGCCCTCGTTGGCACCGTGTTCGTGTTGGGCAGCGAGAGCATCGTTTGGGCCAGCAGCGTGCTCAATGCGAAGAAGCCCGAAGCTAAGTCGGCCACGTCGCAGTAAATCACCAATCATGCCGCATATGCCATTTGTTTTTATATGCTTATGGGGGTGTTTCTCCTTCTTGCTTATGATCTCTGGGTTTCTTTCTTTGGTTTCCTTCTCTCTCTATATCATCTCCCCTCTTCTCTCCATTTAACCCTCTCAGCAGCGATGGCCAAGCAGAGACAGCACATCCTTTCGACCATGGGGAGACCGACAGTCCCGTTTCATTCCGACTTGGTTTCTCAATGAAGCGAAAGAAGAAAAAAATGGGACCCTGAAAAAAAACATCGCCGCTCGAAATTTTTGCCTGCGAAACCACCTAGGAGAAGAAATTCCATTGAAAGAAAGAAAAAAGGTTGATGAAAAGCATGTGAATTTCTCTTGTGAGGGCTGGGAGCTTGAGCAGGATTTTTTCACATGTCAAATTCGTGCTGTCTTACCTGGTCCTGGTGGGACCACGGGCGCGAGACAGGCGACCTTTTCTTTTTTTTTTCTCCTCTTCCAGCCTTGTTTGCCCTGACACAACCCAACCTGGGTTTGCTCTCACTAAACTGGGTCCAGATGGTGCAGGCTTCAACCAATCCTGTCGATGGGATGGCCTCTCAGCTTGGGATCGCTTATTTTCTCCTTCATCTTCCTTTTGCCTAAAAAAAACCTTTTCTCGGCATCTATTTTTCTCCTCCTTGGTCCTCCCCTCCCTGGGTACACCCTGACAAGTGTATCGTCGCCACTCTCTTTGCTATCTGCCCATGCACGTGTGGCGGTGATAAGACACGATCCCGTCATTCACACTCGGCATACGCGGCGTCGGCAAATGAGAGAGTGACACATGAGTGGCGAGAGCCTTAGGGAGGATATCAGGGCCAGACCCCATCATGGGGCCATCATTCTTCAACTTTTATTTTATTTTGCTTTTTTACGTGTGTTTCCTAAGTTATGGGGGACCCCGTTTCATATTATACCTGGATTCTTTTTTCGTTCCATCCTTGTTTCTTGTTTTGTATTTCAAGATGTGAGCTTGGCTTGTGCTTCATCTGGTTCTGGTTATGCTTTGCACCGATTTCTTTTTTTGTCTTTTAATGATAGACTTTTTTTTCTCTGACTCTTCTTCATCTGCTTGGTCTTGCGTGTTGGGTGATGTGTGAAAAGACTTTCTTCCCTTTGGTCTTTTGTCGTCGTTTCTTTGCGATGCTGTAATTTGGGCCTGGAATGGAAGCTTGGTTTTGCTCGGTCTTCTGGAATGCTGGACTCTAGAACTAACGAGAAGAGACTACTGCTGGTTGCGATGTTATGACTCTGAACTACCATATAGAGTTGAGGATGTATTTTACTCTGTCAGATTGTATAAGTCATCAAAATTTTTTATTTTTGGTTGGGTTTAAATCTATTTTCTGCAGTTATCGGGTTGATAAGGCTGTGTGATACATGTTGAGAAGACGAGGCGAAAAAGGAAAAAAAAAAAAAGCAGAGGAGTTTCTAGGGTTATCCGGGTTAGAAGGGAATCTTTGGGGCTGTCGTTTTCCAGCACCAACGAGGCGGTTCTGTTTGTTCGTCATTGTGCAGCAATCTCAGGTCAGCATGAGTAAGGTACGGCTTTGGGAGAGAAGCAAAACAGTGCCCGCGCGCGCAAAATGGAAGGGCCAGAAAAACCAAGGCGAAAATCGGGAAAGCACGCTGACCAAGGCATCGTGAAAGGAAGGGCCTTGGCGCGCGCCGCGCGGTTTGGGCGGTTGAGCGAAGGGCGGCTCTTGGGATTGAAGAGGGTAGAGAGAGGGCGTAGAATGCATGGAAGGGGATAGAAGAGTGTTTTTGGAGAGCGCGGGAAAATCGGAAATGATCATTTCGGCATTGCATAGATAGAGTTAGTTGTCAGGACATTTTGAGAGGGAACTTATTTAGAGAGAGAAAAAAGCGGGGCTATACTGATGAATATCTTGATAATCGGCGGCCCAAACAACGCAGCCCGCGCTGTAAGAAGGAGCGAGCTTAGCCGGAAAAAAAAAAAAAGAGACGATGACGCGCGGGGAGAAAAGTGACAAATGAACGAGTCAGCAAAACAAAGGGAAGCGAAAAAAAAAAAACCCTCTAGAGCCTGGGAAGGACGGAGAAGCAGGCCGGAAAAGCAGTAATCAAATCTGACAAATGCGGAGCTAACCGGCGACTTTAGGGTTTGTTTCGATTGGGAGGCACACTTGTCTCTGTTGAGCCATTGGATTCTAGAAGCTGCCGGACGAAGGATCGGGGACAACCAGGAGAGAGAGAGAGAGAGAGAGAGAAAGAGAAAGAAAAAAAAGTATATAAGGCGCCGCGTTCGTACCCTCCCCCAGTCCTCATGACATTTTGGAAAAGAGAAAAAAAAGAAACAATGAAATCCACCACTCTCATCGCTTCCTTGGCTCTCTTCGCACTTATCTTATCCGTCGTCTTCCGCAACTTCACCGTTCCTGCGCTCGCAGCACTTGTGTACTCGTCAGTCGCATCCGCTCTGAAATCCCTCCTCGCACCCTTCTCAACAACAACAACAACAACGCAACAACACCAGCAGACCAACCGGCCGGTGTCTGCCGACGCTTCTTCGCCACAGACCCCCGGACCGAGAACCGCAACCGCCTCGGGCTCGTCGCCGTTCCCCGCGTGGTCGGACTTGGACATCAACCGCGACATGGCGTCTTCGGTGGCTCGCGCGATCCGCAAGGTGTTCCTGGCCGTCGAGCAGTCGGAGGGTGCGGGCGCGCGCGTGCGCCGCTCGATTGGCACCGCGCAGCTGCGCAACTTCTCGCCGTTTTTGATGCTGGACCATTTCTCTGTGAAGCCCGGTGCCGGGTTCCCTGATCAGTGAGTTGCTCTCTCTCTCTGTCTCCGTCTCTCTACCCCTCTGTGTGTTTCTCGTCCTCGCTTCTGGCGGGGTGGATACAGACAGCGAAAAAAAGAAGAAGAAGAAAAGAAAAAAAAACCAAACCGACAGGAAAATAAAAGTAAAAATACTAACAGTTGCTATTTCCAGCCCCCACCGCGGCCAGGAGACCATCACCTACCTGATTCACGGCGGCATCGACCACGAGGACTTCGCCGGCAACGCCGGAACCATCAACGCGGGCGACCTGCAGTTCATGACGGCCGGCCGCGGCATCATGCACGCCGAGATGCCGTCGCAGAACACCGACGGCAGCGCCAACGTCGGCCTGCAGCTGTGGGTCGACCTGCCGCGCGAGCTCAAGAACTGCGAGCCGCGCTACCGCGACCTGCGCGCCGCCGAGATCCCGCAGGCCGCCGCCGACGGCGGCAAGGTCGCCGTCAAGGTCATTTCCGGCCAGAGCTACGGCATCGACTCCGTCAAGGACCTCGCCTACACCCCGGTCTGGATCCTCGACTTCACCGTCAAGCCCGGCGGCACCGTCGTGCAGGAGCTGCCCAAGGGCTGGAACGCCTTCGCTTACACCCTCGACGGCGAGGCGCTGTTCGGCGAGCCCGGCAACCAGCGCGTCGTGCCCCAGTTCCACAACGTCGTCTTCGACCAGGCCGGCGACAAAGTCCACGTCGAGGTCGACCCGTCGGCCGCCAAGGATGCCCGCTTCGTGCTCATCGCCGGCTCACCGCTCGACCAGCCCGTCATCCAGTACGGCCCCTTCGTCGTCAACACCAAGAACGAGGTCTACCAGGCCCTCTCCGACTACCAGTCGTATGAAAACGGCTTCGAGCGCGGAAAGGACTGGGAGAGCAAGATTGGCAAGACCATGGCCCATTAAAAAAAATTCCCCCTCTAAAAAGAGGACGCATGTATCTCTTTTGATATCTGCTCCTGATGATCACGACCACGATTGATTTTGTTTTATTTTTGATGTTCTCCATTTGTTTTTGGACTGCCCCAGCACCAAGATGCTTCTCCCCCGCAACTGTATATATTGTCTTGAATTTGTTTATTTCCCTTTCTGTATTTACATAGAACAATCCTACATTTCTTCTTGCATTCTTTCGATGAGTCTTCGCGTGTAGTGTCTAGCATTGTAGCCATAAGTCAGTGACCATCCTCATTTCTCCAGTTTCCGGACATACAGGTCTCAGGCCACTGGAATTCGACAGTCTCAAGATATTCACTCATGCTAAAACAAAAATCAATGCGAGGAAATCCCCTGGATTAATAGAATCAATCATAAAATGTTCGTACTCTTCGTTTATTAGCTTAATTATAGCAGCAATATTGAAACCCATCTGCCACTGTGAAGAAAAGAAAAAACATAAAACAGAAACCTAACTCTTGACTCGGACTTCTTTTGAAAGATGCTGGCCAAATCTGAACAAGAACAGAAAAGAAATCAAATCAAAAAGTTTAGGGTATTAGGGAAATCAAGGAGGGAAAAGAGAAATGGATGAAAAGACGACAACAGAAACATGAAACCTCTCTCCTAAGCTATGCCTACTGCATTAGGTAATTAAGTGTCCTATTATCTAGAGTGTTCCCTCTCGAAGGAAGGACGGGTCATTGATAGAAGAAAAGAACCGGAGAGCGATTCGGTAAAACACGCAGCGGGAGAATTCGCTTAGAGCAGCATGACGGCCAGACCAGCGGCGGCGAGGATGCCGGCGGCGGGAGCAGCGGTGATGTGAGGCTGTGAAGAAGAAACAAGTCAGTAAGGAAGTCTCCAGAGCAGTAAAGTGAAAGGAATACACATACAGCGAAAGCGGAGCTGGAAGAAGTGGCGGTAGCCTCCCCAGATCCGTCGGTGGTGGTGGTGGCGGCAGCATCGGTGGTCTCAGAACCGCTGGTGGACTCAGATGCGCCCTCACCCTCACCAGACGAGGTCTCAGCCTCACCAGAGCCGGAGCTGGAGGACTCCCCAGCGCCGCCCGAGCCAGAGCCGTCAGTCTCGGTGGGGCTGGAGCCGCTGGTAGAAGTGACGACGGTAACGAGGGTGGTTCCGGTGGGGGCGGTGACCGAGCCGGTGGCCGAGCCAGCACCGCCATCAGCGCCGGTGGTGGTGACAGAGCCAGTGGCACCGGCACCGTCAGTGGCAGAAGGAGATCCGGTTTGCTAAGGTACAGCACACATGTCAGGACGCGAAGAGTTTGACGCAAGCGGATAAACAGAGTGGATATACGTACAGTGGCGATGGGAACCGAATCAGCGCCGGTGGTGATAAGAACGCCCTGGGCTATAGGAAAACTGTCAGTATGGACTTGCAGAGACACATAGGAAAGTCTTAATGGAATCAGCGGCTCTTACCAGCGCAGAACTGGACGCCATAGTCAACGACCTTGGAGGCATCATCGCCCGAAGGGCATGACTCGTACGAGCAGTCACGGATGCCATAGGCGAAGTCGATGTTCTTGCACAGGCAAACATAGTCGGTGGCCTCACAACCCAGAGAGGGAGCCAGGGAAAGCATGTTGTTCACGCAAACCATCTATGGAGAGAAACTTGATGTTAGAATGAACAGACCCGGTTGCGGCCTTGAGCAAGACAGATGATGAAGCACTTACACCGCAGGCAGGCAGGTCAGCCTGGGCCTGGACGGAGCCGACAGCGGCGGCAACGACAACGAGAGTCTGAGAGAACTTCATTTTGACGGTTGAGGATGTGGAGATGGAGTAAACGAAGATTGATTCACTCTATAGATGTGGAGGAGACGGGTTAGTGACGGGACTTTGCGTGTGTGTGTGTGTGTGTGTGTGTAAGACCAATGACGAAAGGCTGATTGGCGGGCTGCCGAAGCGAAGAGATGGCTATCTAGATATCTGCAGCTAGGGACCGGAGACATTGGGAACCGATCGGGACACACTACTCACTCAAAGTCTGAACGATGTGACGATGGGGATTGAACGGTCGAATCGGAATTCTCGAAGGGATTGAAGGATCGAGAGTCAGGACTGATGATGGAGGAAGATAAAATCGATGATCGATGAGAGGGAGAGAGGGAGAGAGATGAAAGGAAGAAAAAGGAAGATGAAGTTGGTGGGAAGAAGAAGAGGAAGAAAAACAAGAAGCCAATGGACGGGAGAAAGAGGGAAGGGGCGTGGTCATTTATGTTGTTGGGCAGGAGTGAGGTGTTTGTGGTCTCTGTTCCTTCCTTCCTTTGTGTCTCCTACATAATGCCGGAGTGAGAGAGAGGGAAGGTACGTTGGGTAGGTACACTGGGGTACAACAATGAATCATGGGGGTCTGTCTCTCAACGAAGCACACACGCCCCCTTCGATTCTGCTGGACACGCCAGGACGTACAGGACGGACGGTGGCAGTATGGAGGACGCTAAAAAAGAAACTCCCGCTCGTAGTCGACGGTTGAGACGAGAGAGTCATGGGGAAAACCGATGTAGAGCAGCAACCAGGTTAAGACTTACGCGCACTAACATGCAAAGGGCCACCACTAACACGCAGCTCGTTCGCTGTTAACGAATGATAAGGGAAGGTGCAACCCGGCGAGGGCCAAAAAAAAGGAAGTGCAGCGCAGCCAAAAAGAAGCAACAGAAGGCATTGATACACACCCTTCGGCCAGGGAAGAAAGGAACCACCGTGGTGCCGGAATGCTGTAACAGCAGGAAGGGAGAGGCCGTGGTTTTTGTCTTTCTCCTTTCTTTTCTCTTGGGCATCCTTCTTTTCGTTTTGTCTTCCTGCAGTGTACTGTACTGTAGATATTGACTGCTGCTGCATGTGCTTGCTCTAGCACTGCATGTACACGTAACATGTCCGTAAGGAAAAGGCAATGGTCGACTTGACGTGCAGGGGCGATCACCGATCCAGCTGTGCCAGTTGGCAGGAGCAATCGGCACCCCTTTCTACCGAGCTGGCCGGCCACCTTCCTGCTCTATAACTTCGGTCCTTCCATTTTCTTTTCTGTTCTGCCCGTTGTTCTTTTCCATGTGAGAGTTCCCTCAAGGTTCTTCCGGATTATTCATCACTAGAAGAAATCACGAGAAAGTGCATAAGAGAGAAAGTCGCTCATCATCTGGCCTTTCACAACATCGTCGTCCAATGGTCTGTCATCCGTACGAGAATGTGCATCTGTCACCGCCCAGCCTATCAGCTTCACGCTAACACAGGTACAGCTAATCTCATTAACTTAGGTGGGAGAGATCATCCTCGCCGATCCACCCAAACCTTGCCTCTTTTTTTTCTTCTCATTCTTTGATTGTCGTTTTTAGCTTCCTCCGCTCTTTGGCCCCAGATGGAATTTGCCTGAGCTTTTTAGTGTGTAGGTGTGTGTGTGTGGGTGGGTGGGTGGGAGCTTTAGCGCGGGAAATAAAGAGGAAGAGAGAAAAGGGTGTGTGTAGTAGGTGGTGAAGGCGTGGAGTTGAAAAGTCCGGATCCCAGCATTGTGTCTCTGTTGCTATGGAGGCCGCGCCGGACAAAGAGGATCCTTTCTAATTTCAGATCGTTTTCATCTCCTCTCCCAGTGTCTTGCATTTTTCCTCTTCCTATTTTTTTTCTTCCTCTTCTTATTCGTGTGTTACGGTCCCTGCTGTTACATCATGGCCTCCGACACAAATATACGACACCTGCACGTATGAATGCAACGCGAAAAACGTCATACAAAGTCACTTTGGAGACGACTAATAGCGGCACTATAGTGGTGCCATGTGCCAATTGCCGTCCAGCTAAGCGGCCTAGCTTAGCTGTCCCAAGGCGGGTAGGATGGAATGAGGAAGAAACACGGAAACTAAGGCCGCGATATCGAAGACAAGCTGGAGATTTTCGAATTAATCGCTATAAACCCAAAAAAATCGAGCTTGGCGATGGTTTATTTCCATGGATGGATACATGCACGAAGGAGGGCCGGCGGAACCACTTTCCAGCCAGCGCATGTGTGCTGATGGGGTCCGGAACCGACGATATACCAACCACATGGGAGCTGAACGGAGAAAGGCCAGCAAGGCCAGAAAGGCCAAAAAAGAGGCCCGAAAAGAGCTTCAGCCACACGCCGGGCCAGTGTGAACATTAGCAACAGGCCGTTTAGAGTGTGGGCAAAGTGGCTAAAAACGACACCATGACAACTTCGAGCGGTGCGGGAAATACAAGAGATACCTACTGTACTGTACAGTACTGTACAGAGAAATACTGAGTGGCCTTGTATGACGTTTTTCAGCTATCCGGGTCTCCCCAACCACTCTCTTTGGTTAGCTGTCAATAGCTTTATGCTTCTGCAGCAACTAACAATGCAGGCGGGCTGGCGGGCGGGCAGGCAGGCCTCCCAGAGCGGCCCACAAGTCCAGAAGGGTTCAGCACCTCCGGGATGATGGAGGAATCTGGAGACAGACCCCCGAGCCATAGCAAACAGTGATCCCACGTCGTCTTGTCGGGAAGCACGCACAGTTGTCCGCTAGGTAACGGGCCTGTTTGACGCTGTGGACCAAATAAGGGTTGGAATGTAGGGTTTGGACCTGTACACGTGGCGGAACGACGACGTCCTTCTCGTACTCAACAGCTTTTGCTGTTCACCTCGTATCTGTGTGTGTTCCGTCATATGTACGTGAAAACTTGGCGGGACCCCAGCACAACAAAAGAAAAAGCAGAGAAGAAGAGAGATACGGAAAAGAAGCCAAGCGGCAATGCCGTGGCTGATGCATTATGCACGTCGTGATGCGGGTTTGCTGCGTACAACATGGACTGGTTGTGTGCTTCGGATGTTTGCATGGGTGGAATCTGTGGGTGTGTGTTTTGCCACTTCACCTTTGTGCATCGGGAGAACCCAATCGAGTGAGTGCATTTGATTGAATTCGTGGTGGTCTGTGGATCCCCTGAAATTCCACTGGATGAATGTCTTGGTGGCCCCCTTCTCCCTCTCCACCGGGGAAAAGGAGAGCTATATCCAACTCTATAGTATATACAGTACATCGGGCTCCCTCTATCTCGATGGTCTCCCTGTGGCGACCTACGGGAGGGAGAGTGTATGGGAGAGTAGCACGGGCGATTGAGGGAGGCCGAAGCTAGATCGATAGAAAGAGTCAGTGCTTGATGCTTAAAATCAGAGACAGACAAACAAACACGCACACGCGCGCACGCTCTCAAGTGAAAACCTCGACATGCCTGAGCCCAGCAACAGAGAGAGAGGTTCTAGATTCTGGCTACTATGCTGTTTTATTCTCTCATATATCTGTGTTTTGATACTGGCCGGCTCTTCTGGTCGCCGGGGCAGTTTCTGGCCCTGTGCTGCCTCCAATCACGTTAAGCGAGGACGCCCACGATAACGGATCTATCAGTCCACAGAGAGAGAAACAGCAGCAAGGGGATGGACAATAGACTATTAGTCCATGTTGTAGGCTGGTTTCTCCGATTCCACAGACCTGTCTTTTGCTCCGCTTTTGCGTTTTACGTTAGTTTCGCTGCAATCTCGCTTCTCACGATACTCTTTGTGTGTGTGTGTGTGTTCTGGCCCGGGTTGTCGGGTAGGTGCAGCCCAAATTGCCTCTGTAAAACTTAGTAACTGTGTGTGTATGAGAACGCGGTCGTGCAAGCAGATGGAACGGCGAGAAATGAGCCAGAGTCAGGAGAAGACGAACACACACACACACACACACACACATATATACAGTACTGTACTGTACTGTACTGTATATACCTATGTAACGGCTGGAATGCACGAGTGCCGCCGACTCGCTCGTTCTTGCCGTATGGAATAGACGCGTCCTGCACCCGGGAACGTGTTTCGTCCTTTGTAGTGTGATTTAACTTGGTCGGATGGATGTCCCTTTAATTGCCTGCGCGGATGTGGTGCCTGCCAATTAAAGTGCCTGCATCGTCCAAGCTGCACCGGTTCCCCACTCACACACTTTTGATCATCTATCCATCTTCATCCCACCATCCCCCGGCGACCAGCAACCCAGGATCGACGGGCCTATTTATCTCCGGTGGCAACGCTGGCGAATGCTAGTCATTTGCCTGCGCTCGTTCTCCAGCCACCAGCATGTGTTGGGTGTTGGATATTGAAGACATAAACACCCGCGAAACGATCGATCTCGGGGAGAAGCACGCATGCTGGCCGGGGCTGCACACACACACAGCGTGTGTCTTTTTATATCCACTACACTACATGCTTGAAGCATGGCTGTCTCATTTCTAAGCACTCGCGATAGCCAATCCGGGGGATAAGGCCAGGCCACAAGCCAAAAAACGCAAGGAAAGAGGAAGTGTCTCGCTCTCAAACGAAATCAAGGCGTCGTGCATGTGGGGAGGGCTGACCTCAAGTCCACACAAGAGTCCATAAGACCCCGAAGATCCATCTTGCCCCCGCTGTCCGGGAGTGCTTCACTCACCTCAGACTTGGGGGTCCACGGCCTCCCATCCCAGCGCACCAAATTAAAATCTTTTTTTTTCCTTGTTAACAAGAAGCGATATCTCTTGACCCTCTCTCTCTCCCACGATATCCATGCCACACTCTGAACCATGACGTGAATCACCCACCGCCACACCCCCCACTAGCTCGTCCCCAGCCCGTTTTGCTTCTGCTTGTTCAGGGCCGCCCCTGGAGGTTGGGTTGGGCTGGGCTGGGCTGGGTTGCGTGGTCCACTCACTGATGTTGTGTTTTCAGCTGGCTTGAACTTGGGAGCTTGCCGCTCTTCGCCGTTTCGAGCACTGGAGCGGTGTGAATGGGGAGCTGAAAAAAAAAAAACAAAGCCGGAGGAGGGGTGGTTGAAATTACGGAAACCACTTTTTTTTTTCTTTTTCTTTCTTTTTTCTCTCGGTCGTCAACTGTCCCGAACTAACAACCAACCCACCCTCCTCCACAATTTCCCTCCTTTTCCCCCAAAGGGCCCTTCGTTCTCTCGGTCGTGCGTGTCACGCTCCTCTCTCACCGTGGGACCAGCCATGCGTGCTAGGAAACGCCGTGTGTGTGTTCTCTGGGTCGGAGAGGACTGACGAAACCTTGCGCCACACACCTGATTCCTTCTGCTTCATTCCTTCCGACTCTTGCTCTTCCGCTGGCTCTTGGCTCTGGTCGAGCCGTTGTTTCGGCCAGTCCCTCAATTTCCCCACCGAAGAATCCACTACCGGCGCTGGTGTGCGCCCGCCCCCGGTGGGAAACCCCGTGTTACTGGAGCAGAAGCAACGTGGGATAGGCCGGCCTTTTTCTTCTTCTTTTTTCTCTTTTTCTTAAATTACCTCCTCTAATATCAAACTCCATCGTAGACACCCCAACGTACCCTATTCGGCCGTCGATCCCGTTATTCCTGTTTCGGGAGGTACGTCGTTCGTTGGTGCCGGGAACTCGCCTCCAGCTTCGACCGCTGTTTGATTGATTGGGTCTTCTTGACTGTCTGTGTGATACCGTGCTCTGACACTCTTCTCTGTAAGCCCTTCTTCTTTTCGGGTTCCTCACCGCGCCACCCCACCAGCCAGCCGGACACCTGACATCGGCTGGCCTGATGCTGTAATCTTCCTCCTGCGTGGTGATTCATCCGATCAATGGAACGTTGAAGTGACAACGGTGGCGTCAAGCTGCAACATCACCGAGATACAGATACACAGATACACAGAGACACAATATGTAGATAGACGTACTAATAAAAACAAGATTGTGTGTCCAGTTGCAACTAAACTCCAAAGAAACCGAAATCATAACAGCTAAGAAACTTGACGGGGAAAAAAGGCATACCAGTAGCTAAATCATCATCACCCAACCTTCAGAAACGAAAAGAAGGACAACCACCTTGTCTGTATGCAAAAGACCAGGCATTACTCCTGTCCATAAACGGAACAGGCCTTTCCCAAAAAGAAACCACCCCCAATCCCACAACTTCCCAATAAACTCGTACTCATAGAAAACATGACTGTCTCTCGTTGAGACAACCCGCAAAGAGCCCATAAAGAAATACAACAGGAACAATGAAAAAAGGAAAAAAAGGAAAAAGGAAAAAAAAAAAAGAGAAGAGTTTCGGAAAGCAATGGGAGGGAAATAATCTAGGGTGTTTGTTACAGGATGTAACCCCATACTAAGACATGGCATAACGAAATACTAAAAAAGCGTAAGGGAATTCATTCCAGCAACTTGCTGGAAATATTACATCTCATTTCGATACAAAACACCTTTCGGTCACACCAATGTTCAGGACTGACTGAACACCATGCGCCAGTGCTCTCCTCCCATGTGCTGGTTGTGAACTTAACCGCTGCACATGACACAGGCCTCGGGGTTGTCAATGCTACCTATATATTCGAGAATGAAACATTCATGGTTAGAACTTGGCTTCACCACACAACCGAGATATCATTTGTTGACTCATATCAATTTGTTTGAGTTGCACCAAGATGAGAAACACGGAACGGTCCAGAGCAGACCGCCGGGTGAGGGGGGGCAGACGGGAAGGTGAAGCGGGAAAGGGATGAGGAAACAAACAAAGCAAAAATTTTTTTTTTAAAAAAAACCTCCCCGAATTATCAGGGGCTGGGAGAATTTCACTTACAAGCAAGGACAGCCTCGGAGTAGATGTCCAATTCCCGCTCGTTGCTCTCATCATCGCCATCCTCCTCCTGGGGAGTGGGCTTGTCCTCCAGCGACGTGGTGGGGACCTTCTCGGTCTTATCGGCCGGATCGGTAGCCAGCGTCTTCGGGCTACCATCCTCAACATCGGCCTTCATCGTGGCCGGCTTGGTGGGCGACGCAATCACCCGCGCCGCCGGCTCGGTGGCCGCCAGAGGGGGGGTGGGGCTCGGCGTGGGGATGCCAGCAGCCGCGGCGGCAACATTGCGGGGAACTCCGTTGGGAGATCCCTCCTTCTTGGAAGTCGACCGCGCAATGGTCGCCGGGGACGACACGTAGCCAGCCGGCGGCGGGCGCTTTCGAAGCTGGGACCGCTCGGTAGAAGTAGCAACCTTCTCGGCCTCAAGTGCCTGCTTGTCAACAGTGAACTGGATAGGCGCCGCAGCAGCCTGGGTACGGAGGTAGTACATGCCGGTCTTGAGACCAAGCTTCCAGCCGGTGAAGTGCATGCTGGTGATCTTGCCCATCGTGGGGTCCTTCATGTGGATGTTCAGAGACTGCGACTGGTCAATGAAAGCACCACGATCGGCAGCCATCTGCACGACAGTGCGCTGGGAAATTTCCCAGACCGTCTTGTACAGAGCCTTGATGTCAGCAGGGATGCTGGCAATGTTCTGGATCGAGCCGTTGTCGGCAATGATGCGGTTCTTCATCGAGTCCGACCACAGGCCAAGGTCGACTAGATCGCGGAGCAACCACGGGTTGACCACCTGGAACTCTCCAGCAAGCACACGGCGCTGGTAGATATTGGAGGTGTACGGCTCAAAGCACTCGTTGTTGCCAAGAATCTGCGAGGTACTGGCAGTGGGCATGGGAGCCAGCAGCAGACTGTTGCGAACACCGTGAAGCTTGATCTGCTCCTTCAGGCTATCCCAGTCCCAGAGGTCGGTGGGCTTGACATTCCACATGTCAAACTGCAGGATACCCTGAGAGACGGGAGAGCCCTCATAGGTGGAGTAGGTTCCCTCCTCCTTGGCGATCTCCACCGAGGCCGACAGAGCAGCGTGGTAGATGGTCTCGAAGATCTGCTGGTTCAGCTCCCGAGCCTCGGCGGACTCAAAGGGCATGCGCAGAGCGAGGAAAGCATCGGCAAGACCCTGAACACCAACACCGATGGGGCGGTGGCGCATGTTGCTGTTGCGAGCCTCGGGCACGGGGTAGTGGTTGACATCAATGATGCGGTTCAGGTTGCGGACAACCACCATGGTGACCTCGTGCAGCTTCTCAAAGTCATACACGCCCTTGTTGTAGTCAACGTAGGCGGGCAGAGCGAGGGAGGCCAGGTTGCACACAGCCACCTCATCGGGAGCGCAGTACTCAATGATCTCTGTGCACAGGTTGGAGCTGCGAATGGTACCCAGGTTCTTCTGGTTGCTCTTGCGGTTGCAGTGGTCCTTGTACAGCATGAAGGGGTTGCCGGTCTCGGTCTGAGCCTCGAGGATGGCGTACCACAGCTTCTGAGCCTTGATGGTCTTGCGACCGCGACCCTCAGCCTCGTACTTCTCGTACAGGGCCTCGAACTCCTCGCCGTAGCAGTCGGCAAGACCGGGGCACTCGTTGGGGCACATCAGAGTCCACTCGGCGTTCTTCTCGACTCGCTTCATGAAGAGATCGGGGATCCACAGAGCCAGGAACAAATCTCTGGCGCGGACCTCCTCCTTTCCATGATTCTTGCGCAGATCCATGAACTCGAACACGTCGGCGTGCCACGGCTCGAGGTAGATGGCAAAGGCGCCGGGGCGCTTGTTGCCGCCCTGGTCAACATAGCGGGCGGTGTTGTTGAACACGCGAAGCATGGGGATGATACCATTGGACGTGCCATTGGTTCCGGCAATATAAGAACCGGTAGCACGGATACGGTGGACATTGAGACCAATGCCACCAGCCATCTTGGAGATCATGGCGCAGGTCTTGAGGGTGTCATAGATACCCTCAATGCTGTCATCCTTCATGTCAACCAGGAAGCACGACGAGAGCTGGGCCTGCGGGGTACCAGCGTTGAAGAGGGTGGGGGAGGCATGGGTGAAGAACTTGCTGGACATCAAGTTGTAGGTCTCGATGACACGCTCGACGTTGTCTCCCCAGATGCCAACAGCAACACGCATGATCATGTGCTGGGGGCGCTCGACAATCTTGCCGTCAAGCTTGAGCAGGTAAGACCGCTCTAGGGTCTTGAAGCCAAAGTACTGGTAGTTGAAGTCCCGGTCATAGACAATGGCCGAGTCCAGCTCCTCCTTATGTCTCATAATGCAGTCATAGGTCTCCGTGGCAATCATGGGAGAGGCCCGACGGTTTCGGGGGTTGACATAGTGGTACAGGTCGGAAACAACCGACGACCACTGCTTCTTGGTCTGCTTGTGCAGGTTAGACACGGCAATTCTGGCGGCGAGAACGGCGTAGTCGGGATGGGTGACGGTCATGTAGGCAGCGGTTTCGGCGGCCTGGAGGGAAGCGAGGGGTAAAATGGTTAGCCAATTATTCTGCAATGCTGATCGTTCAAAGAGAGACATTCTCGAGGCGGTAAAGCGAGAATCAAGCAGGGAAGCGGCTTCAGACTTACCAGATCATCAAGTTGGACCGTGGTCACACCGGGATAGACTCCGGAAATGACCTTCTGGGTAATGGCGACAGGGTCAACGTGCTCCATGTCGAGGCCGTAACACAGGCGAGAGACACGGGCCGTGATCTTGTCGAACTGGACCCGCTCCTGGCGGCCATCTGTTGGTGTGAGAGAAGCGGAGGTTAGACGCGGCAATGGACAAAGAAAAGGGGCAATGAGAGTGAGAGATACCACGGTGATCGTGATATTGTGAGCAGAATAGTTACTTACCTCGCTTTTGGACGTACATCATAGTGGCACGTCACGGTTTCTGAGAATGGGAAGAGGTTGGAGGGGAAAAGGACGGTGACGATGGAAAAGAGATGCAGGAACACACCCTGCAGCTATCACGAGAGACAAGGAGAGGTAGAAAGGAAGAAGGGAAATGATGAAGATATCGTGATTGATTGAGGAGGAAGAAACACAAAGGAGGGGAAGAGGTTGGTGGTGAAGGAAGGAAGGAGAGAAATAAATGGAAGAGGAAGGAGAAAGGAAAAGAAAAGTGAGGTCAAAGATTCTAGCAAGACATACTTGTAGTCCCTCGTAGTTTTTTTTTCCCTTGCATTGAGACAACGCGAAAAGGTGTGGCAACGCGAATTGTTTTGCTTAGCGCGACGCGACCCCCCTCCAAAAAATCAATTTAGTCAGAGCCGCCTACGCTTTTTTTTCTCTGCACCACCACTTTTGGATTATCAATCTGAGGCAACATGTACCTTTCCCCCGGAACTTTCAGGTACAGGTACTAAGAGCATCTGAGAAGCTCTTCCGAGTAAACAGTGCACGGGGCCCTCAACACAGTGTGTTAGGAACGGACTTTTGGCCCTCCATTTTGCATAAAATATGCCAGACATACAAATCTCCAGCATGTATCCTACCCGCAGCGTCAATGTACTCGTTCGGCGGCAAACAGCGCTTGGGAGGACCTCTGTCGCCATGTACCCTCTGGACATCTCCTTGGCACTGCAAGTGATCGTGAATGGCTGCAAGCCACCAAAACATCGAGAGATTACACTGTGCGGTTGATTCATCGAAGTGGATGGATTGATTAAATGATTCTTACCAAGCCCGGCCCGTTGAACCTGGCAACAGGCAGCGAATGCGTAGGACAAGGAGGCTATCTCGCATTTCAGGTCTTATCCTGGGAAATGCAACCGCGTTTTGGGCGATGTCGGTCAACGGCCTGCGTAACTTCGTATCTACGAGGCCACCCTGGAATATCAAAACAAGCAAACAGGATTGTAAACACACCTCTTCTGAGTTTGGTGATGATATCAGCTTCCCGGTGGTTTAACGAGATTGTGAACTTGCTCCTAAGCGCGCGCAGATGCTAAATATAAAATGTCTAGCAGCAGTTCCTTTTTGCAGGAGAAACTGACTCTGAAAGTGTGGTTTAATTGATTCGCGAACTCACGCGCGACGTGACTGCATATGCAGGTGGTCGCGCGGTCACGTGACGACATTGAACCCCACATTCAGAGTCGGACCAACGGTGAATCTTCACGAGAAGTCTCGATTTGCATTGCAAGCATATCCGGTGACGGGAAAAGCCAGTAGATCTTTTGAAAAGGACATGGACAATGCGAAATGCTGTTTCTATCGATGGCGACATGTGAGAAAACCAGAGGCTCAAGATTTGGGGTGCGATCAAAGACAGGAAGGGACGCCGAGCCGGGGTTCGACGTGTTCACGTAAAGAGGCGACAAACGCCAATTAGGGTTCTCAACCCCAACCCAGCTGGGGATCCCTTTTCCACCCCCATTTGCTTCAGCGTCCGTATCAAGTTTCTGCATCGTTCAGCCACACCTACAGCTTTTCATAGATAAGAAAGTATTTCAAACTTTTTTTTGGGCTTAGAACATATGACTTCGCACACCATAACCGGCTCTGTCACAGCTACCGTCAGTTCCCCGCTGTCTGCCTGCGTAATGACTCACTGACCCGTCTTCCTACGCAGATTTCTCAAGGCTGCTTGAAGACCTAGAGGACACAACTTGATATCTATAAAAGGACGTCCCCAATTTCTTGTACTATCTGGGTGATGCGCAACTTCGTTCGATATTCTTCGCGTTCAATTCCCATCTCCCACCTGAGACTGGCTCAAAGAAGCTGCTTGTTAACAACCAGAATACCCTTCGCACACTCTCCATATCACATCGCTAGTATGGCGGATAACCCAGCAGCCCCGGCTGCTGAAACAATGGCGGCGTACAAGCCCAGATATATTGATGTACGTTGTGGACTTGTGTCTCTATACGGGCTCTCGGTGTCGGTGAAACTAACCCCGAAGCTTTAGATTGGCATCAACCTAGCGGACCCGATATACCGAGGAATGTACCGCGGCCGCCGTCAACACCCGGATGACCTCAAAGACGTCGTTGGCCGGGCTATTGAGGTGGGCTGCACAAAGATGATCATCACCGGATCAGACTTCAAGAACTCCGAGCATGCTCTGGAGATTGCTGCTCTCTACGGTCAGTGATCCCAGTGACAAACGCCGGGACATATCCTTTGCACCGAGACGACCACATGGCTCACCTATCTCTCTACCTCCCTAGACGGCGTCTACACTACCGCTGGGATCCACCCCTGCTCCAGCGACATCTTCGGCACGTCACCCCCACAGACCGAGCGCGACCACGTGCCGGCGTGCGAATCCGGCACGCCGGACGCGGAGAGCAAGGTTGCGCGGGCAGTCCCGGACGCCAAGAAAACAGCCGACGTAATCGCGCGGCTGGCGCGGCTGATTGCCGACGGCCGGGCCACGGGCAAGCTGATTTCGTTTGGCGAGTTCGGCCTGGACTACGACCGGCTGCACTACTGCAACGCGGAGGTGCAGCGCCACGCGTTCCGCGCGCAGCTGGCGCTGGCGGCGGGGCTGGCGCCGCAGCTGCCGCTGTTCCTGCACTCGCGGGCCGCGCACGCCGACTTTGTGCGGCTGATGAAAGACGCGTTTGGCGAGCGACTCGAGCGGCTGCAGCGGGGCGCCGTCGTGCACAGCTTCACCGGGACGCCCGAGGAGGCTGCCGAGCTGGCGGACCTTGGGCTGTATATCGGCGTTAACGGGTGTAGTCTGAAGACGGCGGAGAACTGCGAGGTTGTCGGCCGGATTCCGCTTGACCGGCTCATGCTGGAGACTGACGGCCCGTGGTGCGAGATTCGCCCCACTCATGAGGGGTGGAAGTACCTGCTGCCCAAGCCGGTGGAGGCTGCCACCACCCCGGTGCCGTCGGAACCGGCCAGCGGGACGGCGACCCCGGCTTCAACGGCGTCCAGCGGAAAGCAGGAAAAGGGGAAGGGAAAGGGCAAGGCGCCGAGTGCGCCTGCTCCCGAGGAGCGGTACCGCTCGGTGAAGAAGGAGAAGTGGGTTGAGGGCGCTATGGTGAAGGGCCGGAATGAGCCGTGCACGATTGAGCGGGTTGCGAAGGTGGTTGCGGCCATTCACGGTGTGGATGTTGAGGAGGTTTGCGAGGCGGCTTGGAAAAACACGGCGCATGTATTCGGGTTGGAGGATTAGTGTGTCACAGTAGCGCTCTCTAGCCAGCCCTCTTGTTGAAGTTGCTTTCGACGTTAGATATCACGCGACTACACATAGAGATCTCCGTTGTTTATAAGCTGTGTGCTTAACAGGACACAAAACAAAGCTGTATGGAATATTGGCATCATGAATCATTCATTGATAATAACACCCAAGCCGCCCCGTGCCCAAACTCCAAACGCTGAAAGCCTGACAAATACCGTTATACGTTCGTCATAATCCGTACGACGTACTTCCTTCAAGCCGTCCCTCGCGAACCGTTCCAACCGTCACGCCGGTCTCGCCCGTCATCCACCCCGGCAGTCGCTCGCCATTGATGGCCCCGGACTCTAGTAGTTGCCGGACACCCGCGAAGATATGTGGCCCGTGGAACACGAGCTTGACGGAAACTGAACGGCCGGCGAAGTCTGAGTTAGGGTCAGCGGCGGCGGGATCAGTGGACTGGGTGGGCGGTATGGGGCCCTCAAGCGATATATCCAGCCGCTCGATTCCGCGGCCGTCGTCCAGCTTTCCGGACGACCCGAAGCGGGCCTCGGCCAGAGCGCGTGCCTTGCTTGCAGCGGGGTCTTCGCTTGGGGAGCGCGCTCGTTTCCGTTTTAGTGAGGGGTTCGGTGCTAGCGCAGAGGAGAGCTTGGTGCTGGGGAGAACCGTGTCGGTTGGGGCATCCCGGACTTTCAGGTCTGCGTAGATGCTCCAACCACCACCGGCCGAGTTTGTTCGTCCAGAGCCACGGGCCTGAAGCAAGGCGTCGAGGTTTGTGGTGCTGAAATCGGTGGGCTGCAGTGTTAGCCGGTGGCCGGCCCGAGACATCGCCTTGGGAAGACCGTCGACTATCAAAGAATGGAGGCCCTTGCTGTCGCCGGCGGCTGGACTGCCAGAGACATGTGTCTTGGAGAAGTAGATAAAGGGGGCGCCATCAGGAAAGGCTAGGTAGATGGTGCGAGAGGCGGCAAAGGCCACCGGGCGGCGGCCGTGGCTAGGATCAACCGGGGCCTGGCTGTAGGGAGAGTCGACGGCGAATATGCGCAGGATGAGCAGTGGCAGACTGGGGTGGCGGTCGAAGTGGAAATGGGCTTTTGCATCCGGAAGCACCTGGGCCTCGAGATTTCGCAACAGCGTCGATGGATGTAAGCGGGGAAGCACGAGCGACGCCTTGTCGACGGGGGGCCGAACACCGTTCTCTAGCTGTGGCGCGGTCGGGGTCTTGACCGGCCGCACCTGGTGGGCGGTCCAGCGCTGAGACGTGGGGTGGTCATAGAGATACTGCAGGTCGGCCATGGCCAGCTGGAACAGGCTGAGTCCGAGCCGCCAGTCGCCCTCCAGGATGCGATCCACCACTTCCCGGCGGGCCCCTTTGCGGGCTTGCAGGTCGGTGTACACGCTGCGAAGACCCTCAATTGAGGATGCCGGGGGGTACAGATCATCGTCAAACTCGTCGGCGGTGTCGGCCGGGACCAGGTACGGCCGGGTCACCGGCCACGTGCGGTCGTCAAGCCAGTCGAGGCACAGCGAGACGAGAGACGGCCGGGAGAGCCGGTTTAGGGCCCGCTGCACGGCCGGGTCGGACGGCGGGAGGCGGAGGGTAGACGGGAGTGTGGCTGTGGTGGGAACGCAGAGTGACCCCATGGTTGAAAGATGTGGGATGCGATGCTAGGGGTCTGTTAGTTGATTGATTGGAAGCGCATGTTGAAGGAATGAATGAGGTCAGATACTCAAGAGAGCAAGCAATTTGAAGGAGCGGGATGTTGTGTAGAGATTAATTGTTAGTATAGTGAAGAAGAAAAAAACCCCCCCAAGTTGCTGGCTATCCTTGAACACAGAACAACTTTCATGATGTTTGTCGATATCACACGCGTCAAATCATCGTGGACTGGTGGTGAGCAAACGCGTTTTGGTGGGAGGAGGAGAGTACTGTGTTTATTTAGAATATGCACTGTTATAATTTGGCAGAAGCATGCATGTGGATACACAGTGTCGTTAACATCAGGAGATTTACAGCTGCCGTGAGGTGACTGCCAGCTGCCGGCACATGGCGACCTTGCTCTGGGAACCCCGAATTCCCGGTCCACTAGAACGCGTCAGCGATTTTATCGGCTCTGGTGCTTTCGGCCGCATGGCCATCTCCGGTTTTAGTCCACAAAGAAGGGTATTCAGATGAACGAAACCGGATACTTTACAGCGCGGATTGACATCATGTCTAGATACTTGCGGAATCTAGTTCTTGGGCAAGATAACAAGATTAGCATATCTCAGTTCCCTTTCCCGGAGAGATATCTTTTGCTGTGTGGAAGGTGTACAACCTTTCCAGCGTGTTTTGACTTCATTCTGTCGCGGCTATGATGCAGGGCCGGTTTTCAGATTAATAATAGAACAGAACAGGTTTCCGAGATTTCCAGGTTTTTGTGTACCTGTGGACTACGGTTTCGGTGGAGACCAGCAACTGTATTAAAATCTAGCCGGACAGCAACAGTATGTACAGTACTCGGGAAATTGTGTCCGCCAGTGGCCGCGCATACACAAAACCTTGAATTCACATATACACTATGCGCAGGTTGGTTCAGGAGGAGGGGATGGTCCGCAAATCGGAGACGGTGGGTCATGTTCTTATTAGCTTCAAACTGCGGAAAGCCAGAGAGCCACAGAGGAGCATGGAGAAAAGAAAAGGCTCACTGAGAGTCACAGTCACAGGGTAATACTGTAGGGGTTGGGATTGGGCTTACCCGATCGTCTCCTGAGCGCCGGCAGTCAGAACGAAAAATCGAAACCCCCCCCACATATTACAGAGTGTGGGCCGGTGAGGATGAACTGGTGTTGCCCCTCTCTGGAATATACAGCAGACAACGAAGACTCGTCGGCTGTGATGCGGCGGCTGATTGGCTGGCCGGGAGCTTGTGTTCAGTGTTGCATTTGAAAATTGCGACGCTGTCCATCTAACTTTTTTGAAGTGGTGCCCAGCCTGTAGCAGCTAATACCTGCTCTTCTTGCTGCATGTTTCTTTTATACTCGAAACGCTCGATGAGCAAACAATATTACGAGTGGGTTAGAATGCAACATTGCACGTCGTCTCGTGGACCTTCTAAGAAGGGACGAAAAGAGGCTCGACGACTTGTGAAAAAAGCCAAACGCAAAGCCTGGGAAGCGGGGTAGCCAGCATTTACCGAGTATTGGACCTAGCTCGTTCGGCGGAGGAAGACGAGGAGCAGATAGCCAAAGGAACAAAACATCAGACGGCGGAGAAAACTGCGGTGGGTGGTGCAGATGTCCTGGTGGGTAATTTGGAAACAATACTGTACATGAGGGTCTGGATGCTGAATGACGGTGAGAAGAGGCTCGTAAAGTGAGAGAAAGTTCTGGTGGTGATGGCTGTCGTAAGATTCACGGACCATCGGGTACATCAACTGTCTGGTTATATTAGGGCTTTACTTCTGCTCACGGCTTGCCACCGAGGCTAAACTCGCACACGGCGAAACAAAGGGGAACGGGCGCCTGCAAAGAAGAAAAAAGAAGAAACCCCCCCCCGACCCAGAGGCGGCCGGATGTACCGACTGTGTGCAGACTGCAGGTAAAAGAAACCTGCCGTTAACTCTACATTGTTGGCCTGACGGTATTTCTGTCCCGAGGATGTACAGTACTTTCAGCGCACCGGAAATACTGCATGTACCAGTTAGGCGCATACGGTACGGGACTGGCACCGAAAAGAACACTTCCGACTGCGGCCGCATGATCCGTGCGCACTGTATCCAGCACTGTCTCCATATAGCAAAGTCGCAAGATGCGACTATTGGATTTTCGAACCGGGATTATAGGGGCTCTGGGGGGGGGGTTTTTGCTTGAATTAATAATAGGTTTTCACTGTCCAGGGCCTTGATCGGAGTGGGGGCGGCCCTGAGCTGGATTGATTCCAACACTGTCCTTCCCTCACTCCCACTCTTTTCGGCTCTTTCTCAAGAGATCAACTTTTTGCGGTGCATTTCGGTGACTAAAATTCCTTTCTCGCCCGTCGTCTGCAGCCAATCCCCCTCCTTCAGTCGCTGACTGTACGCAAACTTTCTTTTTTCTTCTTTCCTTTTCTTTTTTCCGGTGTCTTTCTCGTCGTCGTCTTTAATTCTCTTTTTTATTTTTCCGTTTGAGACCTGCCGACAGTATATTCGCCTTCCACTCAGTCAATCTTCCTGGACGAGTGATATCTTACTGATCTTTATCCTCTTTGCAATCCTTCGTCTGCTGTCCTTATTTCTCTTCCGGCCAACTTCCCCAACTCCCGTCGTCGATTATCAAATCCCAGTGTAGATATATATAGATATATATATCTCACAGTCATTGATCACATAACCAGAGATCCCGATATCTTTTTCACCACACCGGTGGTTTCGGCTTTGTTCTCCTAAATCTCGCAGCACCTGTGACACACACATACGCACCGGCATCATGGCAACTTTCAACGGCCGTCGCGGCCCCAACGTGTCGAGATACATCCAGGATCTCAACACCGTTCACGCCAACGAGCCGGCTGCCGACGACAGCTTCGAGATCGACGCCGACCTGGCGTTGTTCACCAACGGCAACTTCTTCGACTTCGAGTCGGGCCAAAACACCGACTACCAGGCGCCCCCGCCGTCGCTGAAGCAGGAGTCGGCCAAGTCGATCACCACGTCGTCGTCGTCGCCTCAGGACGTTTCGTCTGTGTCTCCTCTCGACATGGCCTCGGTCGAGTTCATGCCAGGTTAGTCTTTACTGTCTACCGATGCTGCTGAGTCACATCTGTTTGCTCTCTCTTCTTGTGTGTGTTTTTGAGACATTCTCGCCCGCACCGTTGCAGATATCACGGTCTTCCTTCGCAAGCCTCCTCTGCATCAAACCCGGACCCCCACATATATGGTTGCCCATCTTTATTTTGCTCTGAGCGTGAACGGCCCCTTTGCCTGGTCAAGCCTCAAGAAAAAAAAAACCTCTTTTTTTTCTCCTGTCCTCCTCCCCATGTTGCATCTTCCCCTCCTCGGAAGCTTTGAGGCATATGTGCCCCATCCCCTCAACCAGTTCGTCCTCTCTAGTTCAAATTCGACCAGATGGTCACAGATGGCAGTACCGGGTCTTCACCCTCTCTCAATCTCTGCCATCTCCGCGTTCAGACCCTGAAGTGAACCACACCCATTTTCTTTTGCTGGTGCTGGTGCTCTTGCGTCCCACTTTCAACAATGCTTCTGGCCATTCACATCTCTTGCTTCGGCTCCACCGCGTGTTCAGCCAGTGCTTTTCACTTGGAGGAAATCTTTTTTCATTCCAATTTTTTTTTCTTCCGTGCCTATTCCTTTTTGGCTGGACCCCCGCGTGCCTTTTTCTTCCAACCTGCCATGCAACCCCCCCAAAAAATGTGCTATGGTGCAATTTCTTGTCGCAATTGCCCAAGATGGGAGAAATTTCCAGAGGGGCCACCCACAAATCCACGAATATGACTAGTTTCTTTGTTGTTGGCAAGCGCGACATCGCTCACCTGGACTCATCCTTCCTCCACTACTTGCACCCTCCATTTTTTTTTCTTCAATTCTCAATAAGAAAATACAAGAAAAAGGCCAGAGAAAAAAAAAAGCTACACTTTCCGCTTATCATCCCTCAGCCAAGCCAAACTGGGGAACCACTTGCACTACACACAATTCTCCCTATCACGGAGCCACGGCACACCGAACTCGACGAGTTTGCACGCTTCGGTCTCTAGGCCCACCATCGCACACCACACAGTTGCACGGCGGAAGGAATGGTATCCCATATCCAATTCCTCCGTCTCTTGTCCTCTGAGCGATCCTTCACTTCCCCGCTGTTAGGGTTGGACGGGCTTCTCGACTCCAAGTGGGCCCGTCTTCCGCGGATGCTTGCAGGAGGTCCGGACTTCCTTCCTTCCTACCTGTCCCCAACCCTACCACGACTGCATGCCGTGTTGTGATCCGTCGGCTCCATTACGCCATGTCACAATATCATACCCCTACTTGAACTACTATCCACAAATCACACTATCCACACAGCCAACCTTGTCTTTTTTTTTTCTCTCTTGTTCCTTTTCCATGTACACTAACGCGCTTCCCAAATGGGTGTAGAGTTTGACTTTACCGACTTTACCGCTTCCTATCAAGCTTCCGGGCTTCCCAGCTTTGGCCAGGAAATCCCTCTGCAGCCTGTGCAGCCGCAAAATGCCAATGTCTACTCTGCTCCGCTGTCCCAACAGCCCATTCCCTACCCCCAGACTGCTCCGGCCCCTGTCACCGGCGAGAAGCGCAAGATTGACTCTCTGAACCCTGAGGAGCAAACCAAACTAGCGGCCGAGGAGGACAAGCGAAGACGCAACACCGCTGCCAGCGCCCGCTTCCGCATCAAGAAGAAGCAGCGCGAGCAGGCCCTCGAGAAGTCGGCCAAGGAAATGTCCGACAAGGTCAACGCCCTAGAGTCCCGCATCCAGGAGCTCGAGACCGAGAACAAGTGGCTGCGAAATATCCTGCTGGAGAAGAACAGCAATGCCGACCAGATCGAGGCCATTCTCGAGAAGGGTTTCTCAAAGGAGGCTGTTGAGTCGTTGAATCTTGACTCGGAGTCTCAGGCCCTGACTGCTGCGTGATCGCTTGCCTTCACTCACCCACAGTCTTCAGCTCTCTCTCTCCCTCTCTCTCGCTCTGTGTGTGTGCCTTTCCAACCCCTCACTCAACTTTGATTTTGGGGCCGACCCCCAAAGTGATGTGGAGAACGGGTGTGTGACAGCTTGGCATCCTTTTTTTTTTTTTGTCTCGCTCTCGCTATCCCTTTCTTCAGTCCTTTTAGAATGTGCTACGTTCTGGTTGGCATCGGCAATGCCAGATGTATTTGATGCACAGATGTGTCTGGCTATATGTCATCATCTACTTGTCTTCTTTTGGTTCATTAATGCAGCGTTTCTCTTTATTTTTTCGGGAGGGGGGTAACCTTTTTTTTTCTTTTTCACTCTCCCGCCGTTTTATTTTCTTCCTTTTTTTGTGCTTTTGCATTCCCCTCCGTGTCCTCGGTACATTTTGTCTTTTATCATTTTTTGCTATTGCATCATTGGTGGTTCATACGGTGGTCGGCTGGTTTTCGTTTTTTTATATCTTTTTCTATTCTTATTCCTCTTCCAGACTCCGGACAAGGCGGATGGGGGAAAGTCTTTCCGCCCCGTTTCCTTCAGCGTGGCTTCGTGCGTCTCGCCGCTAGCTTGTTGTGGCGTTTCCCCTGCCTACAGGTCATTGCCGAGCCGGAGATTTCATTGGAGGAGGCTCGCAGGTGAACCTCCGGATTCACAAGCCTCTCCCCTCTCTCCCACTGTGTCTCCTCTGTCTATATATTCCGTGTCAGCCTATCTCTACATGCAGGTTGGCCTGAAGGCAGCACCTTGGCGCTCGGAGAAGACCCCAAAAAATCTACCTTCAAAAAGGGTCAAGAGCCGTCGTACCAGCGCGTGGGCGATGGGGTTTCAATCTTGGCCTACCAAAAACTCATTTGGGAAATGCAGTTTTATGTCTTAGTTTTTCTCCCTTTTTTTTTTCAATGAAAAAAACAGTCAAAATTCAATATCACCAGCTTGCAAACGTAGTCCTTGATGAAAAACATGGTTTATTATAAGTATATGCACGAGCCTGTCCGTATCCTAACATGCAATCTAGCGCTAAACAGAAAACAACATACTTTCAAAACCAAGGCTATGAGCACCGATGCGTAACCCAAACCCAAACGCAGAAACCGCCGACAATCCGACCAATCGTACACAAAAAAATACCCCCTTCTTCGTTGTTTGAGCCAGCTTCACTGGGACGGCGTATCGCCATCGCGCAGGGCGGTCAACCGCAGCTGGTTGCGCTTGCCGAGCACGCGCAGGGTATTCTGGCGCTCGATGTCCGTCATCTCGGCCCAGTTGCCGATGCGCGACACGGAGCCGTCGCGGTGCACGACCAGCGGGCCCAGGGCGTCCAGCTTAGCGGAGGTCGAGCCGGAGCTCATGTCCAGCTGCACGGGGGCATCGGCGCTGGCGTCGGGGTTTGCGGGGATCTCCGGGAGGGCCAGGAGCGGCGTGGCGGCCGCCCCGGCTTGTTGCTGATGTTGCTGATGCGGGGCGTCCGCGGGCGCGGAGCCGGGGGTTGGTGCCGGTGCGGCGGGTGTGTCGTCGGCCATTGACTTGGAGTACGGGCGGATGTGGGTGAGTCTTGGGCGCAGTGCTGGTGTGCGGAGGGAGGACAAGAGGCGGAGGCGGATAAGCATTTAAAGAACGGGTGGGGGGTCCGCTAGTAAGGTTCCAGAAGATGGAAGCGAAGAGATGGCAAGTGATTTGGATGTAGTTATTCTGCGGGATACTGGAGTTTAAAAATTTCAGGAACGTCGTCGTTGGACATTGGGTTCTTTATAAAGGTCCAAACGACGATGCTTGTAGAATTTGCTAGAAACTGGGTCACGTGTCTTCAATAACACTGGTCGATAAAGGGTCTAGACCCTAAGGGCATCTGCACCGACGGCCTTCTTGGCCTTCTCAACCTTCATGAACCACAGGTCCTAAGTAGGACAGGTGAAGACAAACAGCACACAGGCATCATCAGAGTGCGTATATCGTTTTAAACCTTGAGGTATCGTATCCGCTTTTCAAAAACACAAACAGTACAAACAACCAATGGAAAAGAAAACCACCCAGCCAAGCACCCAGAAACTCCCTACAGCGAAAAGGGAACGCAGAATACAGACTCCCAAAACATGCAAAACGAACAGAAAAATCCAACAACACGAGGAGGAAATCATGAGGCCCCGCAAGAAAGAAAAAAAAAGTCCAAGGAAAACCGCCCACACATCCTCGGGCCAAACGTAAAACTTCGTCACTCCCCTCCCGCCCAAGAGACAGAACCCCGGGATTTACCGCTATCCAAGCCAGAAAACGTCCCCCAACACCGATCGCCCATTTACTCCAAGATAATTGAGAAGAAACGCATGAGAAGCCCGAACCTTTTGCTTGCTTTGAACATATATACACTAGAAAAAAAACAAGGAGAGAGAAGGAAAGAAAAGACGGAACTAGACGCTCTAGGCGCGACGTTCAGACTGCGGCTGTGGCGTCTCGAACGCTCGACGGCGCTGGTTGAAGAGACTGTTCGGCCGCGGCGCAGTTCCCAGCACCGATCGACTAGCTGGTGGCGCTGTTGCACGCTTGGCGAGGTCGAGAGGGCCGGCGCTGTTACCGTAGCGGAGCCGGAGCTCGCGCTCGTAAGGCGTACCTAGGGGCGCCATGGGGGTGGTCGATGGGAGCATGTCGACCACCTTGGGCCAGCCAGTCCACTTTGTCGGGGTGTCCAGCGTGTCGCCTCCCAGAGTCACCTCGCTTGCGGTACTCTGAAGACCCGGGTCGCCGTTTGACCCCTCCACGGTGGTAGTCCCACTTGAGTCGCCGCTTTGCTGGGACACGAACGAGGGCGGGAACCGGTTCGTGGAGATGTGGAGCGGCAACGTAGATATTGAGTGTCTGCCGGCCGTGATGCTGCCCATGGCCCAGTCCATCGTGCTTTGGCCGAGAGGGCCGGCGTCCGGACGATCGGGCAGCGCTCCCGGGGATGCAGTCTGCAGCCAAAGCAAGAACGCCCGGGTTGATATTCGGGCCAGGCGCTTATGCTCGCGCCGTGGCGCATTCGCCGTCTTCTCTTCAACCAATTCCACCGTCAACTCCCACCGGTTCCAGCACTCTTCAAGCTGCTTGGCCGACCAGGATTGCCACAAGGCCTCGGTATCAGCCAAAACATTCTGCGAAGTGCCCAACCAGATGCTAAAGATGTCAGATGATACAGACTCGTTGCAACGAGTCTCAGCTGTGTCGCTGAATCCGCCTATAAGCTGGGTTTGCGCTTGCCACATGCTTAGACAGCCCCTGACATTTTGCTTCAGCCACTTCTTTCTCCGCTCGTCTGACTTTTGCGTATGCCGGTTGTTCCGTCTTGCTAACGATGACCAGTCATTCCAGCATGTTTGGATGAGATTCTGCTTCATTATGCTTCTTCCTTTGGCGTACGACTCGGCCAGCTTCTCTTTTCGGCGTTGTTTAGCCCTGTCTTTCCATAAGTCGGCGTACCGGGCGGTGAGCAGGTAAAATGATCCGCGGTGAGCCCAGCGCTGCATCTGTCGAGCATGGAGGGAAAAGTCGACCCATGTATCGAGACATTCGGCGGCGTTGGACTCGGCTCGGAAGTTGGTTGCGAGATTTTGGAGGCTCTCGTTCGAGGTTGATTCCATCAGCCAATCGCTGAACATCCGGCCGAGGCTTTGGCTATGGACAGATCGTAGTGTTTGGCCGCTTTCAGAGGTAGAAGCAAGTGTATCGTATTTCTTCCCTCCCGAGAGAAGATCATCAAATGCTCTGGAAACTAAGGCCTCATTGCGGTTGTTCTGGAAAGTGGTCATCTTCTGGTGGAACGTCCAGTCCCGGAAGACACTTTCGGCCAGAGCCATGTCCATTTTAGCACGCTGGGACCGAAATTTCGACTCCAGATTCCAAAAACGGGCCATGTCACTGACAAGATGTCCTTCATAGACCTTCTCGGCTTCGCACTGTCCCATGTTGGACTTTTGCAAAAGGTTGAAGACATTGCTAACGCGGACCTGGGTAAATCTAGCCGTTGCCGAGTCGGCGAGAGCCCTCTTTCGCAAGGTATTTTGCTTCCAATCGATGAGAGCGGTATGGAGAGAATGCTGAAGGCGTGCATTTGAAAAGAGAACTGTGTGTTGGTCTTGTCGGCTTCGAGAGTCTTCTAGCCAGGCCGACAAACAAGTTTGTTGCACATTATATCGTCGAGCATCATCTGCAAGGGCCTCGAGGCTGTTGAGCCGCCAATCTTCCAAGATCCGGCTTCTGGTGGAATTTATGTAGGCAGCCGATGCAGACTGCTCCATTGCCTCGAGATCCCGCATAGAATCTACCCAGACAGAGAATTTGTTCGTCCTGCAGAAGTTGACCACCATTGCTTCTTCAAGCGCTGTCATTTCTCTCCACCAGGTAAAGTGGCGCATTCGCAGAATATGGCGTCGCGCGACCGCGGCACGTTCAGTCCGCTCCGAGGCAAAATCTTGCCAGGTTGAAAACAGGGTGGCCACCAGGTAAATCTCTCCGGCTCTTGAAGCAATCCGTTCAGCGCGAGAGTAGACAGCCTGATCAGCAGGAGCAGATTCATAGCCAGCCTCCCGCTGGTGCTTGGAGTAAAACTTGGCGGAAGTGTCTCTCCAAAACGTCCAAGCCTGCGCAGCAGACCGACGGGCGAGAGCAAGGGTTCCAGCTTTCAGTTGGTCTTGTCTGTGGATGTCTGCCTCAAATGCCACAACCCTCCAGAATTGAAAAATGTTTGAGGCAGCAACAGCGTAGCGGCGATCCTCGTTCTCATCTGCAAGTGCCGCCAACATATGAAGGCGATACTCTTCTTTGGAAACTCCCCGATCATCATAGATGCGAAGCGGAAGCGGCTGCTCCGATTGGATATGCTGAATGGGTGGAGGGATCGAAGATGAGGGAATGTAAGTGACTGGTACTGGTTCTGGTGCCGGTGCTGGTGCTGGTGCTGGCAGGATATCTGTCACTCGCTGCATCGGTTTCGGCTCGAGGACGGTGGCATGTGGGAGAGCAGGCTCGGTTGTGGTGTTGGCATCGGAACTTGCTGTTCCAGGACTTCTTGTCAAAGCGGAAGCTACATGGTTCGGTGATGACGAATCGGCGGAAGCAGAAGAGATGGCATGCGACGGTTTTCGGATGTTCTGGTCTCTATGGAAAGTAGGTTGGCGTGGAGAGTTCGGCGCGGCGCCTGGAGGCCCATCGAACTCCAGTTCAATGCCCATCCGGGACATTACAATCTTAAATTTGACCCGGAGCGAGGCATCTCCCCGCTCCCCACCAATTCGGAAAACAAGGCGAGATATGCGCTGGTCATCGTCCGGATTGACGCCATTCTGCGGGAGGACCTCGTCGTAGGCGGAAAAAAGCGCATTCGTCGGTAATCGTTCTCGTTCCGGAAGGAGGTCAAGGATTTCTTGAGCGCGGATGACGATTTGGTAGAGAATATTGATTTCTGCGCCCCGGTATGGGTTAGAGCATGATCACCCAAGAAAAGCAGCAACACAAAGCCAGAAGCGCAGGGCGAAGGAGACGTACCGTCATTTGAGTAGTAGATATCAGAGCCCAGGAAAGACTCGGATGAAGCTCTGTCATCGTGAGCCGACGCGGAAATCACGGACGGCATCAGAGATCCGACAGCTGGGGTCGCATAATAACACTATGAGCATGCCAGGCCGGGCAGATTTGAGGACGGACTGAATAGGCCAAGAATCTTCATCACGAGGAGTATGAGAAGCGATGGTGGTCGGATATTTTTGGGGGTTGCCGCCTGATAATAGGAATTATTTTGATAATCACTAAAAGTCGGGGAGTTGTGGCAGTGGGACTGAAGCGAATTTGCTACAAAGGCTCACCACCCAACCACCAACCACCCAAGCGCGCGAGAGTCGCGCGCGACTTTTTAAGTGGAATTATTGGCCAGAAACCCGACCGCTTAGCGGACTGTCTGCAGCTGCCAGCAACTGTCATCTAGTTGATCTCATGGGGAAAGTTAGGATTTGATCAGTTACATTGCTTCGCATTCACGAACAGATAACCTTCCATCTTGAATCATGTGACGAGTCAGAAAACGCGGTGTCCCCAACATCAATTAAATGAATAGATAACTTGCTTCGACGAGTAAAGTAGCAGAACAGACGCGTGTTGCGTTAGTTAACGGTCGTGTGGAATATTGATGCAGCTTAGCACGTGACATTACCCACGTGTCTTGTTCCAGTCACCTGGAGAAAGCTGAAGAAAATCCGTCCTACATGTAACGAGTCAAACCCACATGAATAGAATCCACCAGGTCAGCACCATACCAGAAACTTGATCAAATGCCTCTCAAGGGTGTTTGAATACTCAGATTCTACCTGCCATGAAGCCTCAGCAACGCCCCATCCAACGGTTAGCCACATCTGTTGCCAAATGCTCGTCAGAGGTATGTTGTTATCCCCGATTCTCAGGCATTCCTTCACCTCTTGATCCCATTTTGAAAGGTCTATTGCCTTCATCCATCCACTAAGCTTCGACTCCCTTTCTTGTTTCCCTTTCTTAGGCATCTATGTACGGAAAATGCATCATTGTCGACTATAACTTTGTTCATAAAGATAAATGTTTGACCGAGTTCCTTCGGCTTCAGAATTGTGTGATGGTATGAACTCCCTAACCTCTGCTCTTTGCCCCCTTCCCCGTCAATTATTGAAGAGCACCTTGCTTACTAGATAGTTTTGGAGTGGTTTCAGGCTGCATCTCGCACTAAATGATAGATATCTTCTTCTAGGAGACCGGCGGTTATGATATCGGACAACTCCTCCTCTTTATAGAGGCCTAGGGCCACCTTAAGCACTTTTATATTAGTTTGCACATATTTACATATATATTCTTTTCTTCCACTATCGCAAGATATCTTATATTTATTTTTATCCTGAAATAGTAAGCTACATATATGAGGATGGTTGCTATAAACCTTTTTATAGTTGCCCATAATTAAGGGTTACACCCTAATTTAAGTCGCAGCCCCACTTAGCCGTTTCCACTTTTATTTCCCTTCTCGATAGTGGACTATGTAGCGGTTTTTTATTTTATTATTTTTTTGTTTGTTATGATTATTATGTTGCTTAGAGCACATAGTAGCTGTTGTTATTGTTCCTCTTCCTCCTCCTTCTCTCCCTCTTCCCTTAACATAACTACTCCCTCTTACATCTGCTCTACCATACATTTTAACCCCAAATATATCACCGACTCCTTTCTCTCTCTTGAAAGTCTTTAGGATAGAGCTATTCTCTAGGAAATTGTGTCCCTGGCTTTTTTTTTTCTTTTTCGGATAAATATTTACGAGCCGCCTGAAGTTCTTCTAGACTTTTGGCCTTTCCTACCAGAATATCAAAAAGGAAGAGAGAGGGACGGACCCTAGGAAACTCGTCTATCCTTTCGGCGAATTCTCTAATTGCTGCTGCTGTCGATCATAAAACCTACCTTACAAGTTCAGCTTATCCTTCCACAGAACATTACACTCTCCAGGATCCACATACTTTTGTATATCCATTTCGCCCTGTCACTGGATGTCTAACTGCCATTCCCTTATCTCCTTATTCTTGTCTCATTGTCTTTGCAACAGCAATCCAGTGCTCTCGTCAACCGACATACAGAGCATCTTCAGTTCGCATCTAAGGAGTCTTGAGTACTGAACCCCCTCCCATCACATGCATGTTACACTGGCTCCCACCTCAATCGCCTGAGTTTATACCGCCTTTGGACGAATCAGCTTGATTCTCCATTCTTTCTGCAGCCCAAGAAGCGTCTGGCCCCGTTTTCTGGAATCCAGGTCTTTCTTTCGGCCACAGCTTTACCACCTACCCCAGAACGCCCCCCATACACACGTATTCAAACACAACTACAAACCGCGGATACGTACAGCAGTCGCCTCCCGTCCATATCGATCCCACCCGACGTCCACGTCTCGCCGTCCACTCCAGCTCTCACCATGTCCTTTCTATTTGGGAGAGCAAAGGCAAAGACTGCCGCCGATCTACCCCGACAAGCCAAAGAGAGTCTTGCTCGGCTTGTATCAGAATGGAGCACGGTTGGAAACTCCAAATCCGAGGATCTTGTTAAGATCCTCAACCAAATGAAGCTGGTTCTTCAGGAAGGTATGTGTGCAAATTTGTGCGGCTATATGCATCTCTTCATCTCTCTCACATATCGTTTGCACTCCTATTTCAAAATCATGTGCTCGCCTTCCGTTTTGGCCCTTTTTAGCCCCCCTCTCCTTCGGGATTTTACATAGCTCCTACCATTCCAACCTGACTAATAAATGATATTCTTCGTCACTATAGAAGCCGACACAAGCCCAGATCAGATCTATCAATTGGTCACAAGCATAATTGAAGAGGATCTGCTGTATCTTTTAGCAGTGAACCTGTACCGTTTGCCATTTGAGTCTCGAAAAGATACTCAGGTCATCTTCTCTTATGTCTTTCGCTTCAGACCCCCTGGAGCATCGCCCAAGACCGATCCAGTGGCTCTCTCCTATGTGGTAAATCAGCGTCCGCAGGTTCTTCTGGAGCTTTGCCGGGGATACGACCACAAAGAGAGCGCACCGCCGGCGGGGTCAGTCTTGCGAGAAGTGTTGAAGGTGGAATCGGTGGCCGCCGTCATCCTTTACGACGACGGGGAAGAAAAGGGTTCCAGTACCTATGGGCTTTCGGGTATCGACCGGGACAAGCCGCAAACTGGAAATGGAGTGTTCTGGAGATTCTTCGACTGGGTTGACAAAAGTTCTTTCGAGGTCGCCGCAGATGCTTTCACCACATTTCGCGTAAGTCATCTCTTCGTCCACCCCTCCCCCTACCATCCGCTATAGTCATACTGACACCCACCCAACCATCAGGAACTGTTGACGAGACACAAAGAGCTTGTCCCCAGGTATCTCTCTGTCAACTTCAATCTCTTCTTCCAGAAGTATAACGGCGTGCTAGTGCAATCTAACAGCTACGTCACCAAACGCCAATCCATCAAACTCCTCGGAGAGATCCTGCTGGACCGGTCCAACTATTCCGTGATGACCGCCTATGTCGACAGCGGCGAGCACCTGAAAATATGCATGAATCTCCTGCGAGACGACCGGAAAATGGTCCAATACGAAGGCTTTCATGTTTTCAAGGTGTTTGTGGCTAACCCACACAAGTCGGTGGCGGTGCAGAAGATCCTGATCATGAATCGCGAGAAGCTGCTAAGCTTCCTAGCACATTTCTTAGAAGACCGCACCGACGACGAGCAGTTCATTGACGAGCGCGAGTTCCTTATCAAACAAATCCGGAACCTCCCGCCAACACCCATGGCACCGCAGCGGTAATCGATTCTTTGGTTCTCTTCGGTTTTGGTGTGCGGGAGCAGTTTTCTTTTTTCTTTCTTTCTTCCAAGCTTGGTCTATTCTTTTGTTTCAGCCCGGGAGGTGTTTTCCCCGTGACTGCTTTCTGGAAATCTTTAGCCATTGCATTGCATAAAACGATCATATCCCGATGAAGAAGGGAGAGAGGTCCCCGATGCTGCTTATGATGGGAGGGGGGGGTCAAATTTGTGTTCCAGGTAGTGTTGGACTGGAACCTGTGGTGGGCCCGTATATATTCAGAGTCGCGAGCATGTTCTAGCATTGATGATTGAGTTGAAAATGATCAACGAAGTAATACACCCTGTTCCTTCGCTTGTGTCGCATTGTGATACCCACAAGTAGTGTATCCACTAGTGATATCGGGAACGTGGGGCAAGGTGCAGACCTATGTTGGACACACCGATACTGTATGAGCAGCACACGGCTATACGGCATGGACATGCAAGCAAGCACACCACGAGGTTCGAATGAAAATCAGAAGTCAAGTCTGCTAACTGATATGGACAAGGAAAAACAGGGAAAAGAACCCAAGAAAACTGCATGAATCCTACCAGCACAAATCACCGGAAAAACAAGGAGGTCCCAGAATCATCACTCCCACCCAAACATCAAAAATCAAAACGCCACCAAAAAACAAAATCCGCGGATGAGGATTGCAGAGAATGGCCTAAAACAAGAAGCGAAAACGAGGCATTGGTGTACATACGGCAATCCTCTCCAATCCGGACAAATCTCCGCTCCGATATGTTTGAAAAGGAAAAAAAGACATCATGATTGATTATCGGTGCTTGGGCTGCTTTGAGAGCAAGATATTGATGCTCTCCTTCGCATTCTGGCTAACCCAGACACTGTCATCACCTCCCTTCCGCCATTCGTCGCCGAGGACATTTTCGCGGGGAGCCCGACCAGCCTCGCCATTGATGACATCCAGATCTCGCTTCTGCGAGCTGAGCCAGTCTTTAGTAAAGTTGACAGGATCCTTTGCCATGGACGTATAGAATGCGTGCTTGGCCTTAGAGATCGTAAGAGCTTGGATGGTAAGTGCAGTCTTATCATCCAAAGCAGCCACCTCGCGCAGCATTGTGGCGTGAGTCGGGCTGGTGATGAACGCCATCATCTGAGCGCGGAGAGGATTCTCAACAAGAACTTGAACGTCATAAATCGTCATCTGATTTTTGTCTTGGAACTCCTTATCGACGCGAACGGTGTAGGGAAGCGACACGGGTGGAAGAGGGCGAAGGTGAGGGATGATGTATTCACCCAGCTGGGGAATGTAGCCCATATCGCGCCCAAGAAGCTATCGATATTTTCAAGAAAAGGTTAGTTCGCCAGTTTTTCTCTGAATGTATCATATAGCAGATGCAGCATCAAGAGGATAAGAGTTTTACCTTCTTTAGGGAGTCGTCACAGCGGAAGTTCCGTTTCTCCTCGTCTTCCAGAAGGCCAAATGCACGAATGTACTCCCACAGCCCCATCATGACTTCCTGTCGAGAGGCCTCCGTCATATCAACGATGTCGCGCAGTTCAGGGGTGAGTGCATATCGTTCCGGGTCTTCGGCGCGATGGAGATTGATGGTGATATTCAGGTTCTCGTCGCCGCTGCGTTTGAACGAAAAAATGTCGAATTCGCCACCTGGGAGGGGGCCACGGCCATCCGGACGCTTCCACTCCATGGTGAACTCATTTGCGCGCGAGCCGTGAACGTCGATGTTAAGCGACTTCCAATACTGAGAAAACAGAGGGGGTCGGGGCTTGGGTTCGGTAGACTGATCAAGTTCCTCGTCCTCGTCCAGCAGGCGGCCTTGGATCATAAGGCGGAAAATGGGGTCCAGGTTGGAGCTGAAGTCGAACGAGTCGGAGGTGAGACCGGCCTGCTGCCAGGGCTGGTCTTCGACCGTGTTAGAAATGAAAATGCGGAGTGTTTTCTGGATCTAGAGGGTTGAGGGATCATCGAGGTATTCAGTCAGCAATGCTCTCCATGAAATGTCCGCCAATGTGAGGTCAGCATACCTTGGGGTATCGTCCCATGTTGTCAATGATATCCAGGCGCTTCCGTGAGATCACAGAGTCCAGTCGCTTTTCGAAGTCGCCGAGGTCGTTATACCCCTTGACCAGGCTTTTGTCAAGAACGGTATCCTCGATGCTATCGGGAAGAGTCCGATCAGTAGGCTTGCGGCTGCGTCGTTTGGCCTGCTCGCTGGCTTGCGCCTGCGCTTGCGCCTGTTGCTGGGCGAACTGTGCCTGAGCCATGGGAACAGGAGCATGAGGAGTGGCAGCCATCAAAGGCGCTGTTAGAAGAAAAGCAAACAGGACATTGGTTTTGTTAGTATGATGTGAATGTTCCAGCGACAACAAGGAAAATCATCGTCAATGCACGTCATCTGTTTAAGGGTGTGTTCACCTACCGTTGCTGCCACCTGCGCGCCGACTTCCACGCTGGGGAGTCTGATGCGCATGCTGGCGATATTGTCCTTGCTGCATACTGGATTCAGTTTTGCTCATGAACCGAGCACAAGCACAATCTGTGATGTGATACACTAGAAGCAGAAGCGATACCGTAAAGAAATGTTCCGAAAGGGTGATAAGACGGGGAGGGGAACAAGCTTTTTTGAGTTTGAGTTGGATCAAGTTTTTGGTCAACAGAAGCTAATCAGAATAACTTATACCTGGGGGGTTTTTTTTTCTTGTAATTGACTTGACGCGGTCAGGGCCATTGGATCCTTTTACAAGGGGAAAACACGCTTTGCTATGGCGGAACCTGGGTGTGCGCCACTATATCTATATCACGTGATATGTTCCTTTACTTTGTTTGCCTGCCTATCCCATGAGACTATTATAGCTACATATGTTGACAGTGTACTATATAGCATACACTATGTATACTTGTATATAGTATTATACATTCTTTTTTTTTAAAAAAAATTATATATATATATATGCTTTTAAATAATAGTAGTAAAAATCAAAGGGAAGGGTTTTTTTATATAATGTTATTTTTATCTTATTTTCTTAGGATAATCTTCTTTTCTTGTAAATAAGGGTCTCTCATGTTTATTTTTATATATGGCGCTGAGCCGTCTCACGACCACATGTTTAGTCAGCCGGATCCTAAGTACCTCCTGTAAGTTCCTCGGAATCTTAATGGCGTTTATCCTTAGGAAAGCTTCTTCCTGTTGTCCCTATTGTCCCCTCTCCAGCCAACCGTTCCCCCCTTCTCCATCGTGGATTTTTTCCCAACTCTCCATGTAGAAACCACATGAATTGAGTTCTTCGCCAAACCTGGGGAATATGGGTGGCGACATAACCCTATCTAAAGCCCTTGGAGGCTTGAGAATTGCAAATCCAGATGACACCGATCCGGTCTCTCCTGCAACCACCCATTCAATCGATGATGGCCTCACAACTCCGATGCACAACCAGGCATCTGCCCCTGATCCCGACAGAAACCCTCCCTTCTCCTCATACGCTAATGAACACCTCGCCGACTCCTCCCGACCATATCTTCCTCCTCCCACCGCCCAAATCTCTTCCTCCTCCTTAGGCGGAGATCACGATAGCAATGTGTCGAGCATGTCACACTCGAACACTGGAACTCTTAATTATGCCGCCTCGGACATGTCCATTCAGTCGTCCTTCTACCACAACGATCCTTCGACATACTCATCGCGTTCCCATGTCCCCATGCGATCTGAATTTCCGGTTCCGTCCGACATTCCTGTCCGAGAGGGCAGCCAACGCATTCCCTCCAGTCACATGGCCCCGACTTCGAGCCCGGCACCGACGAATGGGGCTCAACAACCTCCAATGAGACGGAGCTCCCGAGGCGTGGCAAATGCATACAGCTCGGATATTGCACCTCTCACTGGATTTGTGGAAGGCACCCCCATGCCCACTTCCACCGAGGAGTGGAAGGACCGTGGTGCAACCGTCAGTGTTCGACGAGAGATCGACGCGAATGGAAAGCCTGTCGTTCGCCATTCGAAGAAAGGGGTCCGAGATTTCCAGTTTGGACGGACTCTTGGTGAAGGATCATACAGTACCGTGTTCCTTGCAACTGACCGTCAGACTCTCAAAGAATACGCTATCAAAGTTCTGGAGAAACGGCATATCATCAAGGAGAAGAAGATCAAGTACGTGAACATCGAGAAGAACACCCTCAACCGCCTCACCGATCACCCGGGAATCGTTCGCCTATATTACACCTTCCAGGACGAAGCGTCACTGTACTACGTTCTGGACTTGTGTAATGGGGGTGAGCTTCTTGGGGCGTTGAAGAAAACCGGGACTTTCGATGTTGAGTGCACGCGCTTCTACGGAGCCGAGATTTTGGATGCGATCGACTACATGCATTCCATGGGTGTGATACATCGTGATTTGAAGCCCGAAAATGTGCTTCTCGACGATCAAATGCACATCAAGATCACCGACTTCGGCACTGCGAAACTCCTGGATATTGGATCCCCTGCGTCCGGGCCAAGCTCAATAGAGTCCCCCCAGAACGATCGATCGGCGTCGTTTGTTGGCACGGCCGAATATGTCAGCCCGGAACTACTTACCAGCAAGACTGCAGGAAAGCCGAGTGACTTGTGGGCCTTTGGATGCATCATCTACCAGCTCCTAGCTGGCAGACCGCCATTCAAGGCGGGGTCCGAATATCTGACCTTTCAAAAGATTGTCAACCTCGAATACGAATTCCCACCCGGCTTTCCTCCCGCCGCGCGAGATCTCGTCGAACGATGTCTGGTTCTTGACCCGGCACGGAGACTGACAGTCGAGCACATCAAGAATCATGACTTTTTTGATGGACAACAGTTTGGAAAATCTCTGTGGCGCTCTAAGGCTCCCAGACTACGGCCGTATGTCCCGCCTCAGCAAGAGCCCAGTATCATTCGTCTCAACGGATATCACAACACACAAGCAGCCGCCATTCCGTCAAGAGTTCAGTCCCAATCTCGACCCAATGGCTCAACGTCCCGGCCCTCGAGAATCATCACAGAGCTCCCACCGCCGACACAATTAGATCTCGAATGGTCTCCCGTGCTAAATCGGAGCAACGAAAGAATCTTGAAGCTTGGCGATCTCATTGTTCTATCAGCGCCGTCAAATTCGCCAGTAAAGGGTGACGATGGCCATAAGAAACTATCGCGATTCTTTGTGGGCAGCAGTACCAAAAAGCGCCAACGTCTCGTTCTCGTGACCTCAAGCGGAAGAATCATCCTTGCGCCAACGGGTGGGGAGGAAAAGCGCGCCAAGCTGGAGATATCTCTGTTATCCCCCGGGTGCATGTGGAGTGTTCAGGTCGACCCGAAAGGCCAGAATGTCTGGTGTGTTGATAGTGTGAGTTGGCAGCTCTTAAGCGATTTGTGCCTTTGCTATAACTTACTCGGGAATGCTAACAAGAAAATCATAACCATTCAGGCCGGCGTCCGATATACCTTCGAGGAGCCCAAGCCGGTTCCTCTGTCACCGAACGATGCAGTTCTCGGAAACTCGGCTGAGGACTGGATTGAGACTTTGGAGCGAGCCAAGGAGCTTGCCATTTCCCAAAACTCTCTGGCCAACACGTCTGATAACGGACTCGGTGACTTGTCCGCTTCTTCCAGCCCTGCTAGCACCCTCGGCGGGAGAATGGGTTACCCTGAAGGATTTAGCATCAGTGGTCGGTCCGGCAGAGGCCATTTGAGTAAGGCTCAACCGAACTCTGATGATGCCTCTGTGAAGCGCAATCGGTTCAGTAGACGACAATCCAAAAACGGTCTTGGTCCAGCTTTCTAGGAGTCTGCCGACTGACGTTTGAAGGAGTTGTTCTTCTTCATGACTGAATCACGTTAACAAGAGCATGTGGAGGGCACACTTGAGTGTGTTTTTTAAGAGCACTACTGCATTGCGGATTTTCATACATTGGTTGGGTCATGTCTCTGCTGCATTTCTCTCTGTATTGCACCCTTTTCCTTTCACAAAAGTGTATCTTGTTTTCAATTCTACGTATCACCGTTTTCCCTCTTTTCATTTCTCCTTTTTCTTGTCCCATTTTCCGTTCTAGCAGTTTATTCTTTCCTTTTAGCTCCAGATTTTTCCAGGCTTGAAGAATTAAGATGGTAATTCTTCTTTTTGATATGGCCTTTTTTGGTTTACTAAATGCCATCTACCTACTTTGGAACAGGCTTTTATAATATCTTTTCTTAATTTTGATGAATGATTTTCTTTGATTGATGCTCTGACATGTTTAAGATCTCTTCTACGGTATCAGCCTATGTGCCTAGGATAGGAATACATAAAATAAAACGGCTCATATATCCCTAAGGTCCAAAAAGAGGGTTTAAGACATAGAAGCCTGGTGTGCTTTATATCCTGATACAGCACTCACGGCACTTTAAGCTGGTGGAAAAGCTAATGCTCTCTTCAACCATTCAACTAGCTATAATTCCCTCTTCCTCTCCTCTCCTAAGAGTAAAGGTGGGTGGTGGGTTTGACGATACTTTCCATGTCGACAGCTGAAGGCCTGACCATCAAGCTATAAGCTCTTTTATCCGATATTGTGATAGCTAGTACTTTGCCCACCAGGTCACTACTAGTACATGATGATATTGATTCGTAACTGTGCCTGAGTCGATCCATCTTGGAAGAAGCATCGAAATTAAGATGCCCACACAATCCCTTTATGTCCACTAGAAATGTATTGTCCCTAGGTACAGGTTGAGCAAGCATATTGCCACCCGACTTCTGGTTAAATCTATCTTGAGATGCTTAGGGTCATACCTATCTTAAGAAGCAAGTTACAGGAATCGGCTGCTAACCTAACATCTAACTAGTATTATCTTTGCTATCATACTCACTCTCCTCACCCTTAATCACTTCCCTATCCCCCAAAACTCCCCCTTGAAGTAACCGTCGTGAGTACACATGGTCGCACATCTAGAGAAAAGGCCGACGAGTGGGGACTAGCGAGTGAGATGTAGAACAGAGAACACCCGTGTTGTGCTGGCTGCTGGCTGCTGGCTGCTGGCAAATGATTTCCCGGCGCCCGAAGGGGCAGCACAGACGTGTACGGCGACAAATGGTGCTGGGGAAAATATCGATGTGATAGACGGGACAAACCTGTTAATGGGAATGTGCCCGAATCCTGGCGGGTTATTGCGTCGGCTGGAGTGTAAAAAGCAGTCTCGTAAGCCTGGATAAAGGCTTCTGTCCTGGGAGATTCAATACCAAGGACAGCTCTCAGAACAGTTTCGGGTTCCGGACCCCAGGGCTTTCCTCGGATATGGGGTTCCATGTTGGCCCAAATGAATATCAAGTCGTCAAAATACTGCGTGGAAGCCAGGCAGTCCAATAGTGTCCTCGAAGAGGCTGATGTTTCCTCACTAAGCATCTGTTTTAGCTCGTGTTGAAATAGATTGGCAAGGTAGCGTATCCCACTGCCAATCTGTTTGCCATGTGGATCAACACCGAAATGCGAAGCTGCTGCAGCCACCCCTTCATCCCATAGTGCAAGGTCTGAAAACTACTTAAACAAAGTCACCTTCCGCCACCCACTGATCTTGAGCGGCTGACGGCTGCTTCGACTGAGATCGGGACGCCAGCTGCAGAACATTGGGATCCCGAAGCCGGGTCTGGCGAGGTTGAGGACAGTGATGACAGAGGTGATGATGAAGGCAGCTGGGATATCATTTTGAATTCATCCTGAAGGGAAATTGCAGTAAAAATGGTCGGAAAGACATTGCACTGTAAGAAATTCAACCGGATTTATCGGAGACGCTCGCCGAAACGAAGCCCGACTGTTGATTTGCTCCCTACCAGCAAGTGTTCGGGGTGGAATGTATTGGAAAAGGTAGACAAGACTCAATATATTCACGCCTTCCACCATTACTAGTCTGGTATGTTTGCAGATTGTGTCAGCATAAATATCTCTTCTTTTAGGGTTATCCGCACCTACATGTCTAAAAAGGAGGCTAAATGAAGCCATAACCTCGTCCATACGAAGTTTCTCAAAATAAGGGTTACAAGGGTTAATCGCGAAAAACTGGATTTGTGGACTCCTGACATGTATATACTGTACATGCTTCTACTGCTATCTTGTGCAGGCCAGTGGGTTTTTCATGGACTGGGGTTGGTTTAAACTGGCATCGACAGGACGATAACGCCCCTGTAACACACCACATACCAAACATGCTATGCAAGCAGTCTAGCGCGCGATTTGCGATTTGCGGCGGTTAATATGTATGCAAGAATCTGCTGACAATGATGGTAACATTCTTTTGGTCCTTTTCATCCCCGGAGCTGTTAGCCTACATACACCTTGCTCGGAATGGAGCTTCCACCCACCACTCCGCCTCTCAGGTCTCAAATCTTCATCTTGTCATAGCTGCGTCTAATTTCTCATTTTATTTGATAACCATGATATTCACGCGTCGCATTACATTGGATTTATAGCATGAATGCTGTACATCCAGGACGGCCGAATTCCAGGCTTCAAGCTCTTTCAACGGGCTACTGGGATACGCGGCATATTACGGTTCGTCATTCTTGATGATGCGCCTCTGTAGCCAGTCGAAGGCTGTGGCTGGCATGTGCTAATAGCTTCATGCAGACTTATATCACCGGCAACGCCATTGCCATATTGACAGACGCAAATGCGCTGGTTCAGACGATTTACAACTCCGACGATGACTCGATCCTAGAAGCTATTGTCTTTGACGAGACCTCGGGGTGCATTGCTACCTGCTCCAGCTCATCCGTGTTCATTTACAAGCCAGCAACTCTCCCGTTTCTACGTGTATGAACCTCGCCCTCCCTGTACTCTCTGATCCCGCAACTATGGTTCCGCTACTTATAATTCTCCGAATCTCAACTTCTCTAACTCGTTCACTCTTCGACCGTTATAGTGGACCCTCGAAAGTTCCTTTCCCGTGACGTCTCAGGGACGGCCACCATCGCTATCATGGGGTGCTTCCAGAGAGCTCCTCGTCGGGACTCAACAACTCCAGTTGTATCGCGTCCAAGATCCTCCCGTTAGTGTGTGGAAAAAAGACCTCCCAGCCCCAGTCAAGACGGCTACACTATCATTTGACTCGGGATACATCGCTTCGTGCGGCTACCACGACTCTCTCGTGAAAATATGGTACCGCATTTCGTACACTCTCGATGAGGTCCGGTTTGGCCTTTCGATTCTCCGACATCCAAATCTCGTTACGATAATGCAATGGAGACGGCCATACCACGTCGACCAGACGGTTGAGAATGTCCTATATACCGTGTGTCTTGATAACGTCGTGCGAATATGGAGAGCCTCCGAATCCCAACCACATCGGCCGACACTGTGGGGATCGATTGACCTGTCAGCATCCATCCACGAGAATATTGCATCCCAACCAACTCCCCCACGTCATGCGATACTCTTCCTCCATGGTCGCGACTTTTCCACGGCTGTTGAGCGGTTGGTGGGCTCAAATAGTGCCGGGACCCAACAAGCCTCGGATCAGATGAATCTTCTGATTTCCATTGCAAATACAAACCCGGAAATTTGCGCCGTTATCGATAGCTCCGGCAGTGTGTCGTCATGGATCTTGGAGAACGTATCTGGAAACCAGTTGAGTCCGTCGCCAATATATAAGCTGTCTCAATCGTTCAATGCTGTTTTTGAGTTTCCCGTGGACAGCCTTTCGCCTTCTAGTCATTTCCAGATTTACAATTACACCAACCACAGCACTGGAAAGTTCTGCGTGTTCTTCCACTCGTTTGGTGGAAGCATAGACATATACCGAGCCAGTATCGCAACTCTTCTGGGTCTCGAGTCGAGCAGTTCGAAACCAGTCCATCATGATTCCTGGAATGGGCACAGCTCAGCCATTCAGAAGATGGTCCGAAATTTCAGCGGTCGCGCCGTGGTTACTCGAACCCGACAAAGCGAGTGTTTTGTGTGGAAGCACACACCCTCTCAAGATCTGTCTGCTCCTACTTCATTTCGCCTACAGTCAACCATCGCGGAGTCTAACCCCATTCGCCGTATTTGTGTCCTCAGGAAAGGCAGGTTTGTCGTACTGCTTTCGGACAACACTGTATCAGTCTGGGATTGTCGCGCACATCAGGCTAAGCAATTGGACAGGCAGGCCTTTTCCATTGCCGGAAAGCCGTTGTGTCTGATAGTCCTCCCTCGGCGCCATGTCAAGGATTATTATATTGCTTACATTGCGACGATCTCGGCTTGTCAGGAAGGATTAGTCTGGGAGATAACTCTGCCCCGATACTTTGACCAGTCTTCATCGGATACCGAGGCTGTCACAAATGCAAGCCAGATTCGGGAATTCTGTCGTTTCAATTTGAAAGGAGCAGAAGGCCTCGCCTACGTTCTGCCCGTTGACCCCGCAGGCTCTTCCCAGATACCGTCAGGCTTTCTTGATGTCTTTGCGCGAGATGTTGCCATTTCATACACTCACTCGGGCCGAGTCAATTTCTGGACTGCTCGCGTTGAGCCAGATAAGGATGCAATAGGGTGGCTGTCAACATCCGCCATGGAAACTGGTGTCAACGAGCCCGCGCTGGTCAGCGGCAGTACTCTTAAGAAAGCAGCATTGGCCAATTCCAGTCGATCTCAAGTTACCATCTGGGATGTTGGTGCAGCACGATTGGAGTTTACATACGACTGCCCGGATACGGAGACCATCACCGATCTAGATTGGACTTCGACACCAGACTCCCAGTCAATTCTTTCAGTGGGTTCAGCATCTCGAATAGTGCTGCTCGCCCAATTGCGTTTCGATTACCTCAACAAAGGCCCAGCCTGGGCGTCCATCCGAGAAATCTCGATTCTGGGCATGACTCCTCATCCGATTGGCGATTCTACCTGGCTCGGGGATGGGCATCTGGTTATCGGAGCGGGAAACCAGCTCTTCTCATACGGACGGTCGTTCGGCATGTCGAAGTCCCTGGTAACGGGCTTGCACCTACCCCATAGGAAGGATAAGCAGTGGGATCTGTTTGATGTCGTCCAGAGACTCAACGGACCGCTTCCGGTCTTTCATCCACAATTCATCAGTCAGTGTATTCTTTCGGGAAAGAATCGTTTGGTGCGACAAATCCTTGTCGCATTGAGCACGACATTGAAGTACCATGTGGAGGGAGAAGTTATCGACAACTATCTCGGATTGCCAATCGAAGACTTTTACAACAGCTCGGTAAGTACATGTTGAACTATATCCATGTTTGTTAGTATCGTTGTCTTGGGCTCTATTCTAATTTCATGCCCCCAAACGGTACAGTCGAGGTTGTTCGGTTCTCAAGAATCAGCATCTGGGGCTGGTGAATATTTCACCATGAATTCCGCCTCGGAGGATCGACCTGATGAAACGTTCTCTGAAGACTTTGCGATAACCATCCACGAGAAGCTTGTCAAAGTTCGGATTGAGCAACTGTCTGGACACGAGCAAATCCAACTGGCCGATATTGTTGAGTGTGTCTCAGAGGTCGAGCAACAGCGACGATCTCTTGATGATAACGGAGCACGGTTTCTCCTGTTCTTCCGCCAACATGCCCTCCGGAAAGGAAGGACCAACGAGATTCACATGTCCTGGCGAGAAATCAACTGGGCTTTCCATTCCACAAGCCAAGACGTTCTAACGGAAGCAGTATCACGCCAGTGTAATGGGAAGATTCTGTGGAGTGACGCGCGTGAGACTGGCGTTTGCATGTGGCTGTCTGATCAGACGGCGTTGGTAAGTTCCCGCTGTCTTTCCGTCTGTGCATCGCTACACGATATATTAACATCCCCTCCAGAAGAAACTTTTCGAACAGATTGCTCGGAATGAGTACACTAAGAACGATGACAAGGATCCGGTCAGTTGCAGTTTATACTACCTTGCACTGAAGAAGAAAACAGTCCTGCAGGGTCTGTGGAGAGTTGCTGTTGGAATCCGCGAGCAGCCCGCCACGCATCGTCTTCTCGGCAACAACTTTGACGACCCCAAGTGGAAAGTGGTCGCCCAAAAGAATGCATATGCCCTGATGAGCAAACGCCGATTCGGTACGTCTGTTTCCCTTCTGTCAAACATCCTCCAAACCTAGGAAAATATATTCGGCGAGAAGAGAGGGCCCTTACCAATGTGCTTTTTAAACATTTCTAGAATATGCCGCCGCCTTCTTCCTGCTCGGGGATCGGCTCCAGGACGCAGTCAACATTTGTCTTCACCAGTTGAAAGATCTCCAACTTGCGGTAGCCATAGCTCGTGTCTATGAGGGAGACTCTGGGCCAGTCCTCAGAAGATTACTGGAGGAGGATGTTCTCGAGTTTGCCGCTCGAGATGGCAATCGTTGGATGGCGTGTTGGGCGTTTTGGATGTTACGCCGCAAGGACATGGCAGTTCGAGCCTTGATTGTAAGTTGCCTCACCCACAGACGATTTCCAATTAGTCCGTGGAGTATTTGCTAACAAATTTATCTAGACCCCGGTCTACTCGTTACTGGAAACTCCGGCATCTCCTGGACTCAGCTCCCAGTTCTTCCTTACCGACGATCCAGCCCTGGTGGTTTTATACTCACAGCTACGGCAGCAGACGGTGCAGACTCTACGGGGAGCGGCTAAAGTGACGCCCCGAGTTGAGTGGGAGTTTGTTCTACACAGCGCAAAGCTGTACGACAGAATGGGCTGCGATTTACTGGGTCTTGAGCTGGTCCGAAACTGGGAGTTCCCCAAATTTGCCGCACCGGTGATCAACGGATTCCGGGACGAGAATGTCAACCCGTTGAAGATGCTGAACCGGCGTAGCTCACTCATTGTCGATGATACGCCAGTGTCTACGTTAACACTGAATCTGAAAGCGGGCGGCAACCTGCGGCCTGCTCCGGCGGTGTTCCAGGAACCAGATGCGAACTCGTTGTTGGATAGCTTTGGGTTTTAAATTGTTGCCTAGACGGCGTTCTGGTCTGTATGAGGGCTAGGCAATTTTTTTTTTCCTGCTGGTCATTTTACATGTTTCATACATCTCTAATATTATACCCCCACTGACTCTCACGCGTAATTAATTGTAAAGTTCCGCCTCGATATGCGGGGGTGTGTGTAATATGGAAAGATTGGAAGCCGAGTCTCGTGCTGCGTAAAGCCAAGACCCTGGGAATTCTCGTCAAGCGCCAATCAACCCTAGGGTTTTGTTTTTGCTTTTAGATCGTAGCGAAGCAATATCTAAACTTGAAAGCAGAATCGGCGTAAAGCGTAGTCAATATTCATTGAAATAATCTCACCTACTGTGAACTCAAGAAGTTCGAAAGCGAGAGATGTTTGATTACACAATTTATACCGGGGAGTGAAATGACATAAGCTCTCGGTGCCCATGAGCAATGTCCGTCCGGTGTGAAGTGGATGCGAACAGGTCAAAAAGTCCTTCCCGGGTCAGTGAAGTCAGGAATTTGCTAAGTTACTTCCTCCCGACATGTACAGAAGAATTAGAAATCAACTTCATCCTTTCTTTTTTTTTAACCCTCGCGAATGAGAAAAACAAAATCAGACTTATAAGATAGCCCTTCGGACGGTTGGACATCAAATATACAGATTCTCCAGGCACAACCAACCATGTCAACGCCAGCATGTCATGACAGAATTCCATCCACGCAGGCCGGGAGCTTCACGGTGCGTGGAGTTGCCGTGGGATTAGCTGTCGGACTGCTAATATGTTTTTCCAATATGTATTTCGGCCTGCAAACCGGATGGTAAGAAGACGCACAACTCCGATGGCTGGGTAGTGGTGTCCGTTCAATTTGGGCTAACCCTCGATCTATTCCGCGTTTAGGGTGAGCTCGATGACTTTGCCGGCAAGTTTAATGAGCTTCGCCATGTTCAAAGTCGCCTGGCGGTTTCTCAGTTTTCCGTTCACCCCAATTGAGAACGTTTTGGTTCAAACGGTGGCCGGAAGTATGGCGCTTATGCCCCTTGGATGTGGCTTTGTCGGCGTGATTCCCGCGATGAACTTTCTGCTGGAATCGCAGGAGCTTGGTCCGCTGTCTTTCAGTACCTGGCAACTCCTCATTTGGTCGATTGGCCTGTGCTATTTTGGAGTCGTGTTTGCGGTTCCTCTGTATGGTTTCCCTCTGCTCCATTCACCAAGTCACAGTAGCGCAACTGTATGGCATCATATCATGTACTAACCCTAATGTCGGATATTTGCGTTGGCTCTCCAGTCGGCGCCAGGTTATCATCAAAGAGAAGCTTCGCTTCCCCAGCGGCTTTAGCACTGCGGTTTTAATATCGGTGCTGCACGGCAAGACGCGTCAACACTATGAAGACAGCTCGGCTGCCGATGTTGCTGCGTCTGGTGCATATGGAAGCCTGATTGCGAATGAGCCCGAGTCGTCCTCATCCAGCAACGAAGACGACGATGAGTCTGCCCAGAACAAGTGGGAGTCCAGTGTGAAGCTCCTGGTCAACTGCTTCCTCGTGTCCGGTGCATTCACCGTGCTCACATACTTCGTCCCCGCCATCCGGGACCTCCCTATCTTCGGATCGGTTGCGGCAACCTCGTGGCTGTGGACTCTGAACCCGAGTCTCGCCTATGTTGGTCAGGGCATCATCATGGGCCCGGAAACCACTATGCACATGCTGGTGGGGGCAATCTTGGGCTGGGCGGTTCTGTCGCCGCTAGCCAAACATTCGGGCTGGGCCTCGGGTCCCATTGGGGATTGGGAAACCGGAAGCAAAGGGTGGGTTGTCTGGGTTTCCCTGGCTATCATGCTTGCGGACTCGGTTATCAACCTTTCCTACGTGGCGTCAGAGTGGATCATTCCGAAGCACGTCTCAAATATGACTACCGGATACGTCCGCCTGTACGCCCCGGCCTGGCTTCGGACCTCGGATACCCAGAGATCCCGCAGCTTCACTCCAACAGCCGACGACGAGCCTCCAGAAACGCAGGCACTGCTAGGAAACTCATCTGCTCACGACATCTCAGATGTCCTGCCCGAGGATGCGCCGGAAGATCAGCAGGTTGGTAGTACTGTGGTGTGGATAGGTCTTGTGGCCTCGGTCGGCCTGTGCATTGCCAGCACTCACTTCGTGTTCGGAGACTTGGTCCCGATACACGCCAATATTCTTGCGGTTCTAGTAGCTCTTGTTCTGAGCATCATGGGTGTTCGAGCCCTGGGCGAGACGGATCTGAATCCCGTCTCGGGAATCAGCAAGCTTGCACAGTTGCTGTTTGCCGTCATCTTTCCCCAACCAAGCAGTGCAAATGTGATCATCAACCTGGTCGCCGGTGCAGTAGTACGTTGATAACCAACCCGCCCTTCCTCTCGTGTTCCAGTTCTTTCTCTCAAGTAGTCTGCTAACTCAATCCACTCGTGCTATAGTCCGAAGCGGTAAGCAAATCCTGTCTCGCATCTGTGTATAACAGCCATGGATATCCAGTATACCCATGGAGACCGTGCATTTGTGCTAATCAAACTTTCTTTCCCGCTTTGTTATACAACATAGGGCGCTCTACAAGCTGGCGAACTGATGCAAGATCTAAAAACAGGGCATCTTCTTGGAGCCGCCCCCGCAACCCAGTTCTGGGGTCAGGTAATAGGAGCAACTGCTGGAGCCATCGCGAGCGCCTTCATCTACCGCTTATACACCTCGTAAGTTTGCCATCTGTGTATCACACAATACCCAATGCAAGCCCCCTAACCTCCTCTGTCTTGGTAATAGCGTTTACACCATTCCCGGTAACTTGTTCCAAATTCCAACAAGCTATGTCTGGATCTTTACCGCTCGTCTGGTTACCGGGAAAGGATTGCCTCCCATGGCCCGGGAGTGGGCTATCGGCGCCGGTATCCTCTTCTCCATCATAACAGCTGCCAGAATTGTTCTGGTTGATCAGAGATGGAGAGTATTTCTGCCCGGTGGTATTGCCGTGGCCGTTGGTAAGCCGTCACGCACCCTCGGCTATCATTTCCATTCTATCGGTTTTCTTCAGTTCCATATTGTATTAACTTGATTATAGGCATGTATAACGTGCCATCCTTCACTCTCGCCCGCGCGGTCGGTGGTCTCATGAGCTACTACTGGATCTCTGTCAAAAATAGAGACAGCACGCCATTGATCATTGTAGCTTCGGTATGTCGTAGCCCCGCGCTCATTGCCATGTCTCCATCTAACTCATTCACTAATTCCACTCCTCTTACATCAGGGATTCATTCTTGGGGAGGGTATATGCAGTATTCTCAATCTGATCCTCCAAAGCTTGCATGTTCCTCACCTTTAATGTGGCGTTTCTCTTCACTGGGTCATTTCAGGCATCATCAGCATTGGCTGGTCTCATTTTGTTCTTGTTTTATTTTGTAACCCCATTGGTATCTTCCGGTGTTCTCGGCTCCCATGTGTGTATTTGGTTCCATTACTATCCTCTCCTCTGATCTTTCTGCCCTTTTTCAAAGACTACACGCCATGAACCAGTATGAATAGATATCCCAATTTGGTTTATCTAGCACAGTTTCCATATTCGGCTCTTCTCATTTTGGGAAGAAGTCGCCCAGTTAATTTGAATAGACAAAGCGCGGGCATCATGATCTGTCGCTTTGAAGCTAATTTCACCATCGATCTGGTTCACCGACTTCAAACTGTACGATTCGGTGGCCGGATCAACCAAGAACAGGGTTTGGCGCCAGTGGGTCTCTTTTCCGAATGGTCCGGTTGTGAAGGCCACGCGAGGAGGTCCCAGACGCTTCCAGGAGTCCATGTCCAGTTTCTCGGAGTCGGTACGGCTTTGCGCGAAGAAGGTATCAAACCACATTAGGAACCCATCAAGTTTTCCGTCGTGAGTGGAAACGGGGGCCGTGAACTTGGAGGTGAATTGGAGTTCGGCAGCCGTGATTTCGTGGAGGTTCAGCTCCTTGAACACCACAGGGGTTCCTGCCAACGACTGCTCGCGCAGCGTTTGGACGCGGGCGTCTTCGTACGACTTGTCCTTCATGGCCTTCATGTCAAAGCCATATACGTCGTCCCAGAAAAGCACGGAGTCGGTAACCAGTTCGGAATCGGACACGGGGGCAATGAGCATAGTAGTAGCACTCGGAACCAGTAGACCATCGGGCTTCAGGTAGCGGTCGCGCGCCCAGATGACACTCGGGAGCATGGCCTCGTACAACAGGCCGTATCCCATCCACTCGCTTATGATAATGTCCACCTTTTCGACGGGGAGGACTACCTCCTCCACCTTTCCGGACAGGCAGGTAATTACCCCGGAGAGACCGTTGTTGAAGATGTTCTCGCGGGCCTTGTTGATGATTGCGGAGTTGTCAACAGCAAACACCGACTTCGCGCCGGCCTTCGCGCAGAACATGCTCAGAATTCCTGCATGTTTGTGTATTAGCCTAGATGTCTGCTGACGATATAGAGCTGAGTTATGGGGACTTACCCGTGCCGCATCCAACATCCAGGACAATCTTATCCTTGAACAGATTTTTGTTGTTGTAGACAAAGTCTCGATACGCATCAGTGCGGATCGTATCTTTCAGCATGGTTTCGTGGATTTCTATCGAAAAGCTTTAGTATTGGTTCCATTCAAGCGTGCATTTCGTGGACATTTCATGTCGAAAACTGGGTAAAGCTAACCGTTGCCTGCATATGATTCGAAGTAGTCCTTGTCCACCCGCTTCTCTGCGGCTGACCGCGAGGCATCCGCAGGCTGTGAGTCGGTCTCATCATTACCCCATCGCTTGTCGAGTGTTTCTTCCACTGCTAGCCGGTAGTTTGCAAACTTCTCGGCCAAAAGACGAAGCTTCTCTTCTATCTCGGCCTTTTCAATGGACAGCTGGGAGGTTGACTTGTCCTGCTGAAAGCCAGGGGACTCGTCTGTGAGTTTGTCTAGAAGCTCATCAAGCTGAAGAATGAACCCGTCGTCTTCTAGGACGGGCCGAAGATACTCATCCGCCTGGAAGTCTTCGGCGGATATTGTCGTCGGCAATTTCTTGTCCTTGCTAGTTGTTGACCGAACTATTGGTAGGGTTAGGGTTTGGTGGTTAACAAAAAAAAAGCCCACTCGTTAACCTTGCGCAACATCCCAAGCTGGAAGGCAAGTGCAAAAACCAATAGGAAGATGTAGTAAATACCGAAGTTGCAAAGCTTCACTGCGCCGTGGAAATCAAGAGAAAGGCGTTTCACGGTCCCGAGGAAGTCAAATCCGTGAGTGGACTTGCAGTCCTCGAGCATGGACCCCGCATCAGGGTACACTCTGCCGTCAAAGAACGAAACCACTGGGGTTGATTCTTCCGCATCTGACTCGACATCCTGCCAGCCATTCTCAGATTCCGAGCTCGCCTCGCTCCGAGAATCGTCTTGGTTCATACTGGAGGATTGACTGGTGTGTACAAAGAAGAGAGGGAATGTGGGATATAAGAAAAGAGATAGGGTTGGAGTAAAATTTTACAGGGAGGAGATGCCCTCTCTCTCCTAGAAGAATGTTTACTTAATTCTAGGTATAGCAATAATAGTCTGGTATTTTTTCAAAGCAGCTATTTAACCCTAGGGCATAATACAGCATAAAGTTGGTGGCGGGCAGGAACCCGTATCCATGGCAAAAGGAGGGGCACTATTTAAACACGCCTCCCCGATCGGTTTCTTTTCTTTTCATGCATGCCATATGCGGGTCTCACCCACAGTACCCGCCCCTAGCTGATTTCTGGATACATCTGAGGGCGATTAAGCCAACATGAGTACACTTTCTTTTTAAGTGGGATAACTCACGCAACACCCTCCTTGCACTGTTGAGTGTTGAACCCAGAAAGGCCTATCCAGACAAGGCCAATCTGAATAGTCCCCTGGCACGACCAGATAATTTGGTCAAGTATTTGGCTGTGAACCGGCTGACCGTGGAGCTTTCTTTGGCTGAGCAGTCTAAAAATTCTTCTAATCGAGAACAAATAAGGACTTTGCTTTTTCATAACTGTCTATATCTGATTTGGAAAGTTGGGCTTCACATAGATAAGAAGAGAGAAAATAAGCATCACCATCATTGAGATCGTCGGCTCTAGTCGGACTCATCACCAGTTTGAATTGCTTTATCATCGACGTCGTCATCGACATCAGAGACTGGTTCTCCCAAATCAATGAGCCGGGTCTGTAAAAAAAGGAGGTGTCAGAGGCGTGATACAGGGCGAACCAAGAGTGGAAATGCGCATCGGACATTGGGAATATCTTACCTGATACTTCGAGATCTTCTCTTCCAAATCACCCAAGACCATCAAAATGTCATCAAGTTCGCCTTGCGTATTCTTCTTGGCTTCTTCCGTGTCTCGAAGGGTCTTCTCAACCTCCTTGAGTTTTGTCGAAAACTTACTGGCCGCATCCAGGGAGTCGCGAAGTTCCTTTTCAGCCTTGACCGCCCGGGCGGATTCAGCGGCGAGCTTCTTAGCGAAGTCGTCCTTCAGTGATTGGGTCTCAACTGCTTTCTCCTTCCTCAGCTATATGGAACATCAAGGTTAGATCGGACACATGGCTTTACGTCAAGCTATGCAGAATAATGCCAGGCCACATGGTGCTAATATTACATACCTTCATGATCTCAACTTCAAGGCGGCTGTTTGTGGCGCTTAGATCGGCAATTGTTGCCTCCAACCGCCGCTTCATCCTGTCTGCTTCAGACTCCACAAGCATCCGTGCTTGCGCGATTTTTGCTGGGAGACTGTTCTCCAAATCTGCTTGTGCTGCCTTGAGTTTCCTATAGGATGGTTAGTTTGACAGGAGATAGAAATGAACATACAAGCAAGGGGGAGAAAAACCATACGTGATATCATCCCGAAGTCCGGCCTTTTCCTTATTGCATACAGTCTCCAAGGCTGAAAGCTCCGCCGAGTGAGCCATGTCCGCGTCTCTACATACGATTCAATGAAATGTTAGAATGACAAACACGAGGGGCTATGGACACACTGGCTACAACAGACTCACCGTAGTTGATCCTCCTGTTTTCTTTGGGCCAGCTGGGCATCTTGCTTCAAGCGGAGGATGTCTTGGGATAGCTTCTCATGCGACACCCGGTGGGATGCCACCTCCTGCTCGAGCTGCAGCTGAAGTCTTTCCGACAGACTCTCCTTTTCTTGAAGTTGCGCCCTGAGGCTATCGACAAGTTCTCGAGATATACCCTTTTGAACACCGTTGGTCATGACTGGTATTTCAAAGCCTGGCTCTCGGTCTATTGACCGAGAAATCCGACTATAGTTGTCCTTGAAAAACTCTACAAACGTCTTATCAAAAAAGACATCAGGCAGTCTGTTCGAGGACTGGTCCAACTTCTGAGGGAGGACTTCGAAGTCTCTCATCAGTGATGTAGATCTAAGACTGACTAGTCGTGCAAGGTAGCGTTCGCGCCCCATTCTTGATATTAGGACACCGTGAAGCGTGGGCCGCGGAATTGGCGAGTCTTTGGTTGAGAATTCGTATACAACGCCAAGGAGCATAGCACAGAGACCCTGAACAATCTCATCAACACCGGCAGGCTGAAGAACAGCCTGTATAAGACCTTGAACGTTGCTGCCCTCGGAGAGGAAGTCATTCACTGCGTCAAGATCTTCAAATAGCCAGCCCAGAAGCAGCATCAGAATGGCAACTGAAATTCTCGGGTCATCCTCTTTTTGGAGACTCGAAATCAGGCGGGCACTCAAAGTCTGAATTGAAGTCACAACTTCCTCGCCGTTAGCCTCATCGCCCTCGGTAACCTGGAGAGCATTGGCCTTGGCTGTGGGATTGTCGAATAGAAGGTGAAATAGTATCGTTGCAGCAAACCAGTCCCTATATGGATCAGCTGCTGGGCCTGTCTGAGGTGGTCGTAACAACACGGTCAAAACGTTTGAGGATTCATCATTTCCAGATTTATGTCCTGCTATTGCTCGGGAAAGAAAATGAAGCCGAATATTCTCATGCTCAAAGAAGTAAGCCTTTAGGCATTGCAAGGCTGCATATCTCATGTCGAACTGAGCCAGGGCGGAGAGACACAAGGTCACATCAAGAAGGCCATCAATGACATAGACGCGGGATGGGGCCGCTGCTGGGTCAGCGCTGTCAGGGGCCTCGACAATGCCCGGGACGACGAGCTGAGCAAAACCCTCCTGGAGAGGTGCATTTCCACGAATAATGTCCGCACAAGTTGTAAGAGCCTGGAGAAACCGAAGTATTTGAATGGTGACTGTCAGTCAACAGTAGCTGAAGCGCTTCCGTAAGGAAGAGGGGGGGAAAGGGGGCATTCAAACCTCTGCACGAATCCGCGTTTCCGACTCTGGATGAAAAGCCACGTTCAACACTTTTAACAGAAAGCCTGTCTTCCAGAAAGATTCTTGGTTTTGGTGAGTGCTGGCGAGACCTGGCACAAGAAACAATCGGACAACCGCAAGGAGAGCAAATGAGTTTCGACTGCGTTGAGACTGTGCCCAGGAAGATAGTTCCTCCGGGGATGGCTCGGAGGGAAAGGCACTATCGAGAAGCTGTGCTAGGCGGGAAATGAATCCGGATTCCCGGAATAACGTCTGGTTGGAAGCGTTCTGTCTCAGCAGATTGGCAAGGAGAATCAAGCAGTCCTCCACTTCCCGACCACCCTCCCCTAACGATCCTTCTTGTTGTATAATAGAGAATATCCTCTCAAACGCGCTCTCAAACGCAACTAGCTTCTGAATATCCGTAGACGATGGAGTCAGGTATGTTAAAAGTGTAATTGCCTCCGACCGAACAGCTTCCCGGCCATCGTCAAGCATGCCAACAAGTCGGGAGATTCCTAGCGGGGCTGTAAGAACGCACTCTTCCGTTCGTTCGGTTCTCGCTGACAATATGGCGGAAAGTAACTGAAGAGAGTATAACCGAGAGTAGAAATCGCTCGTTTCGAGGAGGTCAAGTAGGAGGGTGATATTTTCTGTCCGTTGGGTGAACTCGTCCGCGAGCCAGAGCGCAATCTCCTCTGAAGCTTCCAAGCTGTCACTACTGGAATTAAAGAGCATCAGCAGAGTCTCCAGCACAACCTTTACGGTATCCACATCGTCGGCATCTTTCCCCAGACTTCCGATAAGGCTGCGGAGGGCACCGGAGGCCACTGATGCTGGATAGTCCTTTGCAAAGCTACGGAGCCCAAGGATGGCGGCGCGTCGATCTTCTAGCAACGTGGCCGATTGGAGTCGACTGCTCAGAATGGTGATGGTGCCACCGACTGACTGTTTTGGCGGTGCTGAAGAGACTGAGAACATCGTATCGAGTTTGAGGGATCCATTTATCAGTTATCCATATAAGACTGACATAGGGCGGACTAGAGAAGGATGAATGAAAAGCGATTCAATTGAGTCTGGTGAAATTCAGGGACCAACATCCAGGGTTGAGTTGTATCCATATTTTTTTCTCATAGCTGGAAGCTGACATACTGATTGAAGATTGATATCCCTTATCTAATCTTAGATAAACTTCGGTTAATCATCTCTTCCTTACCTGACGAGTGCCTGTAATGTTAGGCTTTCTACGAACCTGTAAAAAAAAAAAAGGATTCCAGATGTTTTTCTGACCATTGATTTTTTTCCTTCTTTTCATACCTCTCAGACCAAAACTGAATCGGACACTTACTCGCACTTTTCCTGTTTGATTTTGAATATTCTCATCATCTTTCCACTACCATAACCCATACCTTGTCTGGTTTGTTCACGAGACTCAACTTCGACCCATTTTTCGTTTCTTTTTAGCACCACGGAACAGCTCATGCTGGTGAATTCACTCGTGATTCTTTGGCAGCGCACGTCGCAGCCTGTCATCAGTCAACATGGGTATTCCCGCGGCCTTTAGATGGCTATCCAACAAATACCCCAAGATTATATCTCCGGTGATTGAGGATCAGCCTCTTACGATGGACGATGGCACAATAATCCCCGTGGATACGACTGCACCTAATCCCAACGGAGAAGAGTTCGACAACTTGTATCTGGACATGAATGGAATCGTCCATCCTTGCTCTCACCCAGAAGACCGTCCTGCCCCGAAAGATGAGGAAGAGATGATGCTCGAAGTCTTCAAGTACACCGACAGAGTTGTTAAGATGGTTCGGCCTCGTAAAGTGCTGATGATTGCAGTGGGTAAGGATAAAACCGTGTTACAGAACAAATCACTCTTGAATTTCGTGGCTAATTTTATGTCATTATTAGATGGTGTTGCACCGAGAGCGAAAATGAACCAGCAGCGATCGAGACGATTCCGTTCCGCCCGTGAGGCCAAAGAGAAAGAAGAACAAAAACTGGAGCTACTACAGCTTTTGAAGCGACAGAACGGTGGTGTCGCCCCTGTCTCCGAAGAAGAGATTGCCAAGAAGGCGTTTGATTCGAATTCGATCACTCCAGGCACCCCTTTCATGGATATTCTTGCCAATAGTCTCCGGTATTGGTGTTCTTACAAGCTTAACACGGACCCGGGCTGGGAAAAGCTCAAGATCATCATTTCCGATGCTACCGTGCCCGGAGAGGGTGAGCACAAGATCATGTCCTTCGTCAGATCGCAGAGAGTTTCCGCGGATTACGATCCTAATACTCGACACGTCATTTATGGCTTGGATGCCGATCTGATTATGCTTGGTCTTGCGACTCATGAGCCGCATTTTCGGGTTCTTCGTGAAGATGTGTTCTTCCAGGAATCCAAGGCCAAAATGTGCAAACTATGTGGCCAAAAGGGCCATGATGCCGCGGCTTGCCAAGGCCTAGCGAAAGAGAAGGTCGGGGAGCATGGTGAGAAGGAAGCGGTTGTCCATCTGAAACCGTTTATCTGGTTGCATGTTTCCATTCTTCGCGAATATCTTGCCATTGAGCTGAATGTTCCCAGTCTTCCATTCAAGTTCGATATTGAAAGAGCCATCGACGATTGGATTTTCCTTTGCTGTTTTGTCGGCAACGATTTCCTTCCTCACCTGCCCGCCCTGGAAATCCGAGAGAATGGAATTGACACATTGATGTCACTCTGGCGCGAGAACTTGCCAACAATGGGGGGGTACGTCACCAAAGATGGCCAGATTGACCTTACCCGAGCCCAAGTCATTCTGAATGGACTGGGAAAGCAAGAAGATGCCATCTTCCGAAAGAGAAAGGAACAGGAGGACCGCCGTGAAGCCAATGCGAAGCGCAGAAGGCTGGAAGATCAGGCCAGGGGCAGAAATGGGAAGAAGGCTGCTGCCCCCCTCCCACAGACTGCGCGTCTGTTTGCAATTTCAGATCTCAAGGAGTCTACGCAGGTTACTCATGAAATGGTCGTCAATCGAGGCGCCCACGAAGCCGCCAATGCCAACCTGGCTAACAAGAGTGCCGCCAGCGTTCTCAAGGCCCGGCTTGCTGCAGGACTGTCAAGCGAGACAGATACCCAAAGCCCCGACACTGAGCCTCAAGGGAAGAAGCGCAAGGCAGATGAGATTGAATCGGAAGATGGTGCGAAGCCCGAAGGCGAGGACGAGGCTAAGCCTACTACTAACTCGCAAGCAGGAGAAGGGCCAGTTGATAATGTTCGTCTGTGGGAGGAGGGATATGCAGACAGATACTACGAACAGAAGTTTCACGTTGACCCGAGCGACAAGGATTTCAGACATACTGTTGCTGCCGCCTATATGGAAGGTCTCGCGTGGGTCCTTCTCTACTACTTCCAGGGCTGTCCGTCTTGGGAGTGGTATTATCCATACCATTACGCTCCGTTCGCGCAGGATTTCGTCAATATTTCGGCCCTGGACATCAAATTCGAGAAGGGTAGGATCGTGAGACCGTTTGAACAACTCATGAGCGTTCTTCCTGCAGCTTCGCGCCATGCGCTTCCCGAAGTCTTCCACGATCTTATGCTGAATGATGACAGCGAAATCATCGACTTCTACCCCGAAGATTTTGACATTGACCTCAATGGAAAGAAGATGGCTTGGCAAGGAGTCGCTCTTCTTCCGTTCATCGATATGACACGCCTTCTTTCGGCTGTTCAAAAGAAATACCCCGAGCTTAGCCCGGCCGATTTGCAAAGAAACGGTGTTGGATGGGATGTTCTACTAATGTCTGACGGCCATCCCGGGCTTTATGACGAAGTTACAACTCACTTCTATTCCAAGAAGCAGGGCGACCCTCAGTTCACTCTTGACCCTCGAACCAGCGGCGGTCTTGCTGGAAAGATCACGAAAATCCCCGGTTTCATCCCACATGGGCAGTTGTCATATCCGCTGGAGACCGATGCCATGCCCGACCTTGACTACGATAGATCTATCAGGTTCGTCTTCAGTTATTCTCTCCAACTTTTCCCCCTCTTTTTCCCCTACTAACTCGAAACTTGGCTCCCCTCTCAATAGTGTAAAGTATGACTTTCCGTCGGACGGCAGCCATATCCACAAATCCATGCTGCTCCGGGGTGTCACAATGCCCAAGACTGTGTTGGATCGGAGCGACGCAGAAATATTGAGATCGAAGATGAACAGAGGTGGCCGTGGCGGATACTATGGTAATGGCCGGGGTGGTGGTGGTGGCCGAAACTTCAATACCCCTGGGCATTACGGGCCACCGGGTGGAAATCGCCCGCCGTATGCGCCGCGCAACCAGGGTGGGTACAATCAAGGATCTTACAACCAAGGCTCTTACAATCGGGGTGGCTCTCACAACGGCAATCAGGGCCAGTACAACCGGGGAGGTTCATATAACCAAGGCTCCTACAATTCGGGGCCTCCTGGTCACGGGCCATACAACCCGGGCCATTACAACCAACAGAATCAGCCACATACTTATCATCAGTATTCGGCCCCCCTTCCTCCTCCTCCGGGACTAGGAGGGATGCCCCCCTCTGGCCCTCGCAATTCTCATGGCCCAAACTTCTATCCTCAACACCACACACAGGGTGGTGGCGGTCGTGGAGGAGGAAGGTTTGGGCCTCCTCCACATCGTCAGGACAGCAACTTTCGAGGTGGTCATTCGCAGAATGGTGGCCAACAACGCTTTGGACCTCCCCAACCCCATGATCAGCCGCCCCGCCACTATGATGGTGCTCAGAGACGGCATGGAGGACGGTAAGATCAAGTGATCTGGTTCTACTTATGATAGAACCCCGTCATTTGTAAGACCGCTTCATACTCTTACACTAATATGTACATCACTTCTTGGACGATGTTGACATGTAAACACAAAAAACACTGCACCTGAACTTTTTTCTTTTCGATTTCGGGATAGGCTGAATGGGTTGTTTGAACTTGGAAATACGCGCATTAGCAAAGGGAAAAACATAATGAGAGAGTCGTGATATGCAATCAGCGCAGAAAATGCCAATTTCAAGAGAAAATGCCACCATTGAAAAAGCTAATTATGCAATGATGATTGTGATGTGGAGTGTCAAGTGTAAATGAGGATCATCTTAGAGTCCAGCACACTCTGCTGGCCATTGATAACTTTATCAGCTTGGTCCAGTCCTGGGCCGGCGATAAGCAAATGTGGAGGCCATGCACGTTTTGAAAGCTTCGTTTCTTCAGCTAAAGCAGCTTTGTGTTAAAGTTTGGTGTTGACGGAATATTTTCGGCCATCTGAAAGCTAGGTGCCAGAATCAACCCCTGCATAGCTGCATGATATGGAGACCCCTCACACCATAGGCTTTCGCTCACCCTAACTTGACATTTCGCCTTCTCGATTAATTGGGGGTTTTTTCATCTCAGTATCGCACACCCGCACACTTAACCCTCCCACAAAGCATGCGCCGACAATTGCACGAATTCCTTGTGTTAATCTTGTTTCTGCTTCTCAATTCCTCACTCCTCACGCCGTTCAACTTGACTCTATTTCTTCCTGCCAATTCGGCGACAGGCCTTCCCTCCCTCTCTCTCACTTACTAGCCGCACTACTTCCTGTTCTTATCAGTGTTTGGCTTCATAGGCATAGAACCTTTCTACCATATAAAAAGGAACCACACACTTGACTTTCTCTTCTAACTGTTTCGCCGACTCTTCACCACCATACTGTCAAACCTCACTGCTGCTGCCATGATTGTGAAACCAGAACTCTTCTCTACACCCTAATAATTGGCCAAGTTCCCATTGCATCACCATGGCTTCACAGGGAGACGCTGGCTTGGTCAACTCCTTGTTTGACCGACTAGCTACTAGGGTATTGTGATTCTAAGCACCATAGTCCTCGAGATGCTTTTTGCATGTTCTGCATACTAACGGTAGTTTGTAGCTCCCTCATCGAACTGGGTCTACATCACAAGACCTCCTCAGCGACGAGACTGTATCTATATCGCGATCCACGCTTATCGCGATCAGCTCTTCCAGCATTCTTCATGTCCTCGATTCGTCTCTTCTCCTGTTACAAGACCTCTCGCGACCCTATCCGTCGATAAACAGCCATCCGCGACATGTCATTCTCTCTGAATTGTTTGTTATCTCCCTTGCCGCAGATTGCTGCTTGGCCTACTGGGGCAGTCTCTCCCCAAAAGAAGATGCCGCCAGGGTCCGGGGACGACAGCCTGCTGTGGTCCTGGAGCCTCTCAACGATGCTCTTGTGAGTCGGATTTTCGAAGTGCTCAACCGTATGCTTAGCCCTATTCCAGAAACTTTCGTTCTTCCTGCGCATACGCTCCTGGAGGATCCCAGGTCGCAACAAGGCAGCGAAGGATATCATATTCCGTCACCCTCATCCACACTAGCCGAAGATTCCGCTTCTACCGAAGGCTTCCTAGCAATTCACATGGTGAAGCTAGTCGCCGATATAAGAACTATAATTGAGTTCATCTCTGCCTCGAATTGGCAAACCTCGTTTGACTATGTCCGCAATTCTTTGTACTCGTTGCGTATCTCGGTAACCCCACAACAAGCCTCCGCACAGCCTAGCCCTCTGACAGAAGACGAGAGGTCGGCGCTGGTGTCACTGAGACTGGTTTCCTTCTTTTGGGTCGATGGACAGAAGCTTGGATTAATCCTCTCGGAGATCTGCTCCGGCTTCCTCCACTACGGAAAACCTCTCCAAAACACCATCGCGGTGATCCTTCCCCTGTTAATAATGCGCTGGGTGGATCGCTACCCCGACGATTTTGTACAGCTTCACGGACGCCGGAGAAGGCTAGACGGTGGTGCGGACACGTTGTTTGACATGGCCCAGGCCGTTGGTCTCGACAACGGCCGTCGCCGCGCGACCTTTTTTCCCTTACAAGCGGCGCTCCTGCTTCTGCTTCCAGAGGTCTTTGAAGTTGCTAGCAATTTACGGGAAGCCAAAAGCAACGGAATGTCGAAACGTGTGGCATTCTTAGACGGAGTGCGAAAGATCATCCGAAATCGGAATCCACATGCCTGCTACTGCCTAGTGTTGCTGTTGAGAGCGGCTCGCCATTTTGACCTGGACAGCGATGCAGCCTTTGCCGGATATGCCCTCGATGTGCAAGATGACGTGCGAGATGCTGTTTTCCGGCAAACCGCCCCGGTTAGCTCTGATGCGATAGGTTTGGACCAGGACATGATGACTGCTGCATTTGTGAGCTTGGCCCAGCTGAGCATGGACAGTTCCGTTGAGTCTCTAGTAGACTCTTGTCTGACAGCATCATCTCCTCTCACGTTTAAAATTGCCGTCATCCAGGGATGCTGCTTCTTTGCTAAGATGGGAGACCCAAAAGCTTACCGGCCTCTCTGCTCTTCAGTAGCCCCATTCATTCAAGCTACGATGGAGGAATTCGCCGATTCAGTTGGGGGGAAAGAGCATCATTTCGACATCGACGACGACCTCCGCCAGCTCATTTGTGGTGTTTTGCAATTTTTAGACATTTCTCCCAGATTCTTCCTAGATCCAGCTATCGCGGGTTCAGAAACGCTTCTCAGTAATGGCGTTTTCGCATCTTTGCTGTTTTGCGTGGCTTCTCCGGATGAGAGCATTCGGTATCTTGCGAGCAGTGTGATGAAGAGGCTCTTCGCAGATCCGGCCACTCTGACAGCTTTGAAATCTCTTGGGAACACCCTCGGCGATGAGGTGAGAATTGATTTCTGGACAAAAAGGTGCGGCAGTTATCCGAATACTATCCTTCCCTCTCTTTCACTACCGGCTAACCGTTGGCTTGAGTTACTCTTATCGTATAGCTCGGGTGTGTTGTCTGATCTCTGTGACAAATTCACACAAGATGGAAGTGTTTCTAGCATACGTATAGCTGAAGAGTACCTTGCAGCGCGTCGACTTCTCGTCATGTCCGTTCCAGTACGTTTTTTGCTTCACTAGCAATGCAAAATTTCATGGTTACTGACTTTTTTCTTGATCTTCTATAGGAGCTGGGTGAGATTTCTCCCGAAATCGCGGACTTCTCGTCGACAGGGGCCAAACTAGAAACCACTTTGTTAGTTGGGCTCTGCTCGGCAGATATTGAAGTTTGCCGGATCGTGACCTCGGGCATCAATGTTTTTCTCGAAGGATGTTCGGCTATGGATGACGTCTCAAGCACTACTCAGCGGCCTAGATTGGCACTGTTGAGAAATCGGGACGTATACGATGAGATGGCTTCTCGGAGTTTTCGATTCACTGGATTGGTCGCGTTTCAAAAACGCATTCGAGGCCTCCTTCGACGCTTCCAATTCCCCACTTCGGGTATTCTATCTGCGTGGGAGATTGTCTTTGACCGCTGGATACACTTATCAAAAGATGTGTCTTCCTCTACTGGAGTTGAAGTCATAAGTGACAGAACTCTAGCCGAATGGCGAAACTATTCGGGTTTCCTGGCATCTCTCGGTGGAATATGCACAGCAGCCCAAGCGGCAAACATGGAAGAGCCCGCAGTCAGTGGGCTTCGCTGGATTGATCGTCTCACGTCTGACATCCATGAAGAACCCCTTCTCATCCGATTTCTTCGAATCAGTGTCCAGCTCCTAGCATGTGGAAGCGTCCGAGTCCGAGAAGCGATTCGAGAAGTCCTATCATCTGAAATTTCACCGGCGCTTTTCCAGCCTCTCTTCAAGTGTCTCGATGTTCAGCTGGACGTTCTTTTTACTGGAGCGTTAGCCTTGTCCCCTGGTGATAGGGGTCCGGACAGGAGCCAGGACGCCGAGATCATCTTTGCCGAACAGTCCGCCTCCCTGATCAGGTCACTTGTAGAGAGACTCGATACTCCTACAGATCTTCTCGCGGCCTCGTCAATACACCTCGGTGGATTGACATTGAACTTTGCCCGCTTTCTTGAGACAGTGCCGGAATCCATCAACGCATTACGAGTCAAGATTAAAGTCTGTCAGCTCTGTGAAGCCGTAACACAGAGAAAGGAACATCTAAATCTTAGAGATGATGTTCGAATCCGCAACCAGCTATTGGAAAATGTGTTTGGATGGATTGCTAGGCCCCGAACGCCTCATCCGGACGGCAATGGTGTTCCGTCTCACCATGACGAAGTCTCTCGAGTTCAAAAAGATCTTGACCGGGCATGCTTAAAGTGTCTTTCGGAGCTGACATTCCGTCTTCCACTTCAGCCCAGCGATGGCCAAAATACTGATGCTGGAATAAGTGAACTGAAGTCTCAGATGTTCCATACCTATTTCAACAGGTTCCTCTCGTTGCTAAACTATGACCAGTCCGAAACACGCAGAGGCGACCCAGTCTCAGCGCGGGATGATGCTCCGTCAATTTCAGATCTAGCCATCGTCATCCTTTCAAATCTTCTCAGTGCCAATATCGACGTGGGGCTGAAGCATTCCCTCAATATTGGATATCATGAGAACACCGACATTCGCGCCGCCTTCATCAAGGTGCTATATAACATTCTGCTCCAGGGTACCGAATTTAGCAACCTCACAGATGCGGCAGTTAGTGAGAAGTACGATGAGCTCCTCGAATTATTGACTAGAGATAATTCATTGGTCCTAGCTTTGAGTGCGATATGTCCCACTAGCGAGGTAGATGAGCTTACTGTGTCTCTCTTAACAATCTTCGAGCCCAGAGGCCTTACATTCAATCTTATCGAAGCTCTCATCAAGCAAGAGATTGAAGACACCGAAAACGAAGCTGAACTCCTACGTCGCAACTGTGTTGCTACAAAGATCCTTTCAATCTATTCCCGCTGGAAAGGCTCGAGCTATTTGAAGTCCACCCTTAAGAAGGTTCTTGAGCGGCTTATGCTCACTGAGGAAAATCTGGATTTGGAACTGGATCCTGCGCGAGTGAACTCCCCTGATGAACTTGAGAGTAACGCCCTTCATCTGCGAGTTGTTGCAAAAGTATTCATCGAGGCCATTTGCGCTTCCTCGACGAGCATGCCGATCGAATTCCGAAGGATTTGTAACATCATCTCGTCTTCTGTCCAAACACGATTTCCCGAGGCAAAGTACACAGCCGTAGGAGCGTTCGTATTCCTCCGTTTCTTTTGCCCGGCCATCGTGGCTCCGGAAGTTGAAGGCTTAGTGTCTCCTGCACCGTCTAAGGAGATGCGCCGAGGTCTTCTCTTGATCGCGAAGATTGTTCAAAATCTGGCGAACAACGTGCTTTTTGGAGCCAAAGAGCCGTACATGTTCCCATTGAATGATTTCCTAACCCAGAACATCTACCAAGTGACAACGTTTCTTAGAGAAATATCTGTAAGATCCCCAAAGCTGACTAGGCGACCAACTGAAGCTTTTATGCCTCTGCTAACTATTAATCTAGGCCGCTCCTCCTGATCACCCTCCCCAAATGGAAACGGAATCGTTCGATTTCGGGTCTTGTGTTGCACTTCACAGGTTTCTCTATGATCACTGGGATCATGTCCGACAACGACTGGCGTCCCAAGAGCGGAGAGACCAGGCAAGGTCTCTAGTTGATATGCCGAATGCTAAACCTCCTGTCCTAGAACCGTTGGGAGGCTTAATCACCAATCTTGGGCCACCACCACTTGCCGTTACATGGAACCGGCCATTGATCTCGTCCAATAGTCCACCAGCGTATTCTCGGTTTCAAAGTTTCATGCTGCGCAATGCCTTTCGCAGTTCTGAGTCCTTCCTGACGTCCAGGGCTGTATACGACGGTGGTGAAAGCAAGGTTGGTCTCTCTCTCTCCTCATTTCCCTCAAAGGAAACGCAGATGCACGCATATCGAACTCCCTTTCCTAACGAGAGGCATAGGATGGCATATCAATCATCTGCATCATTCTTCGCCATATTGATGTCGAGAATATGGACTACGATACTATAATCTACTGCTATCTTAAGGTATCTAAACCACCCCTCCCCCCTTGTTTTTTACGCCGTCCAGCATGGAATAACTAAACACAATATTTGGCGTAGATTGCGAGCAGGTTATGGCATCGGCCGTTTGGTCTCCTAGTTGATGCAACATGCTATAATGGCCAACCTGATGCCCAAGAGGACCTGTTTGAGAAACTAGAGTGTCTAGCTCCAGCGGAACTGTCCCGCAACCTTTCCCGAATCTACGTCTATAATATGAACAGCGCATTCCGGTAAGCCTTACCACAATCGCACATACTTCTTATAGTTCTCAGTCACTGTCTAACTCTTGTTTAGGAAATGTTTTCGGCGGTTATTACGACTGTCCTCGAAAAAAGAAACGAGTGTGTTCAACGTCAAGAATGTTGACTACCATCTGATCGGCAGTCTCCAAGACTTGCAGACACACTTCCACCTCAGTCACGTTCACTTGCCAAAGGATACTATCAGCGTTGTTACCGATACCAGATATGTGTTCCAGCCGATTACAAAACTATCGAAAACAAAGGGAAAGATCGAGGTCATGATCAAGGTTGGCAGTCAATTCGTTCAAATCACCACAACCAAGAAACAAGAAGCTCTTCCAGGATCCCGTCTTTCAACAACTGTCAACGACATCTTCCGCCTTGGAGATGTTGACGAAGCCGCAACCTCTATCCAAACGGAAGGAGACTCGGCCTTCGGGCTGCGTGCCGATAGCGGGAAGGTTGTGATGTACTTCACAAGTCCCAAGAAGGCCGATATTCTGCAAACGATACGAGGTGCGAAGGCAAAGAACGCAAAGGATGTGAGAACGCATAAAGCTTTTGAGAGACTCATACATCCTCAAGATGTTCCTGGAACTTTGCTTAATCTCGCCCTTACAAACTTATCTAGCTCGGATCATGTCTTACGACTAGCTTCGTATAATCTTCTCGGGGCATTGTGTCGAGCCTTCAAGTTCGAAGTCGCATCAAGCATCATGTGTGCCAAAGGTCGGTATCTAGCCCTCCCAATTCTCCAGCAAGAAAACTCGAGGCCGCTGCTAACACCAGAGTGCTTTGTCCAGAAATCTCCATCCCAATGGACCCGTCTTCTTTTGTGATCCATATCAGCAAGAGACTTGCCCGCACTGAACCACAGCTCACTCACGATTTCCTGACGGAATTTTTTGTTGGGTGGGATAGCTTCCCTGACGAACAGAAGGCCCTGAGCTTAGCATACATGGCCCCGTGGATTCCCGGCCTCCGGCACACGACACTTGCCAATGAGCACGACAGCGAAAAGGGCAGAGAAAAGGTCGCTGTGCTATTCAGGAAATTGGTCGACATTGCTCTTTCCGGTGGTGCTCTTTTGTATCCTCTGCAGCATTCTGTCTGGCCCATCCTCGCCAATGACGAAGTGCTCCTGGACATATTCGTTGACGAATTGATGAAGACAGCAATGAACTTTGGCCAGCAAGACGAAACTCTGGACCTCATTGCATCTATTGTTTCCACCCTCGGTACCATTACTTTGCGTGGGAGACTCATTGGCCGTTTACGAAAGGCCATAAATAGGTCTTCCCAGCGTCCTACCAGACACCTTCCAGACAATTCAGTCTGGCCAGAGATCTGCGTTTTGCTTCGGTTTTGCCTGTCACTCTCCTTTGATGCTGGGCTCCAAGCTCAGTTATATCTGGCAGATATTTTCCACATTGTGACAATGCTCGCAAATACTGGATCTCCCGATATCCGGTCTCTTGTTCACAAGCTACTCATCAACACCCTCCACTCAGCTTGCACATCCTTCAAACTCGATGATGCCAGTCTCAGCAAGCTGCGTGGTAGTCTTGATTCGCTGAACGAGCCTCGAAACGACTTTTTTTCGAATGCAACTGTCCTCCCACGTGAGGGGACGTCTGTCTCTACTGGCCCGGAGGCCAGTGTTACATTTGTGACAACCGAAGCTCTGTCCACGATTCTGATTGATATCTGCACTATTGCTGCTCCCAGTGTCGATCTGTCAAATTCATGGCGCTCCCGGTGGATGAGTCTAGTGTCGAGCACCGCCTTTCAGAACAATCCCGCAATCCAGCCCAAAGCCTTCGCGGTCATGGGCTGTCTTGCCCGTGAGGAAGTTGACGACGATTTGCTGTATCAGGTCCTCGTAGCACTCCGCCATAGTGTATCCAGGTTCAGTGACGATGGGAGCAGTGAGATGTTTGTTTCTATTGTGACATCTCTATCGAAGATGATGGCAAAATTACCATCTGCTTCCCGATACGGTCTTCAACTATTTTGGTTGGCTTTGTCCCTCTTACGCTTGGTGCCACCCCTCCTATTCAACTTTACCGTTAACTTTTTGGAGTCTGTCTTGGCAAATATCAATACCTCCGGCGATTTGAGCGGTGACAAATTGGTGCCTCTTCTCCTGCAAGGGCGGTCTTCACTCGAAGAGGCTGCTGTGCTCCTTGATGAAACCTATGGTGTCCGTTTTACGGCAGATAACTTCCATTTCGCGGTTTGCGCATGTTTGTCTCGTGGTCTCACTGATACTGTCACCCGCCCTGCAACCATCCGACTTCTCTGCTCGTTTCTCAAACTTGCAAAGCCCAAATATGAGCCAAATATTGCCGATCCATCCAGCATCGACATTTCGGTCTCTCCTTACATTTCGTTGATGTTAGCCCGCTGCGCTAGTCAAGAACAGTTTGAGGAGATTAGAGACTGCTTGTGGTCTCTCACGAGCGACCATCCTCCATTGGACAGCCTGACTTCCGAAACTTGGCAGCGAAACATCGGTGGTATAAAGGACAAGGATCTCCTTCTGAACACTGCCATCGAGCTAGTTGATTTGCAATACCTGGAAGATGCGATGCAGACTCGCACTATCAAATGGCTCACACTCCTTGCAACTCAACGACCATCGGTTATCGCCCACTTATACGGCCCCATCTCTGCCATGCTGGACGAAGTGTTAGTGCACTGTCAGAACTCCGCAACTTTAGAGGAGGCCCATCACTTGCTGCGGATTCTATCATCAAGCCCTAAGTTTGGAGCGAAATTTGATTCCACAACCGCACTCATGGAGATATTGAAGGAGCTTGGCTTCAATGGATTGTGGAAATCATCTTCTTTTATCGAAACCCATGAGCCGACTGAGAGAGCAATCATCTTAACAGATCGGATTATTAGGCTTATTATTATTTAGTCCTATCTCTATTAATCTATTTATTTTATTAAGTTAATAATAATATACTCTAAAAGCGGTTTTTAGCTCTCGTATTAGAAAATAAGAAATAACTACTACCCGTGCCACGCACCTACTAAAGTGGGTGCTCTATACTAAGATAAACTAATTACTAAAATGAACTACTCTCCTTATTTTTAACTATAGAACTTCTTCTTCTTCCTACCTCTCTATTCTATATTTATTTTCTTACTTTTTATATTATTTAATACTTTATTTAAATAGCTACCTAACGAACTATTATATAAGAGGCTTATATTTACTACTCGCTTCTATCTATATAAATTTTAGCTTATTAAAGAGAACTAAATAGCTTACTTTATTAAGAGTTATAGATATCTAGTTATATAGTAAGCTCTCTTAGATATTAATTAGTAAGTTAGTAAAGACTTTCCTTACGTTAAAGAGTATTTCTATTACTTATAAGATACTATTTAGATTTATAGAATCGCGTTATTAGATATAGAATATAGATAAGACTAGTTTTTAGATTAGAATTAGTAAAGCTAGCTTATTTCTTATTAAGAGAAAGTAAGCTTAATATCTAGCTATACTAGCTAATAGAGAGTTAGCTATTACTATTAAGGTAATATCTTAATAAGACGAGGCGTTCTAAATAAATACGTCGCTTAGCTCGTTCTAAAGCTAATACTTAGCTATAGTTAGGTAGTACGTTTACTATCGAAGACGTATAGGAGCTTATTATATAGTAGAAAGAAGATAAGGAGGTATAAGTAATATAGGTAGTTAAGGTAACGGAAGAACGGCTATATAGACGTTTTAAGCGTATTATTACTAAAACGGTACTTATAGCGCGGAAATAACGTACTATAAGTAAACTCGACTTACTACTTATTTATAAGATAAGAAAGAAACTAAAATAGTTAAAGAGATAGGTAGTTATAGTTAAAATAAAATCTATAGTTAAAAAAATAAAGAGAGTAGTTTATTTTAGTAATTAGTTTATCTTAGTATAGAGCACCTACTTTAGTAGGTACGTGGCACGGGTAGTAGAAGGATAGGTTTACTTAGCTACTATAGAAAAAGGGGTAAGATAACTAAGATCTTAATAAGAAGAACTTAGATATTATAGAAATCTTTTCTTATTATTTTATTAATTTCTATTAATATTTTATTAAAATATCTATTTCTTTTACTAATAATTAAAATTTAAAGCTTAAAGGCTTAAGTGATTATAAGCTTTAGGTTATAAAAGAAAATATTATTAATACTATATTATCTAATATAAAAGTACTTATTAATTAGACTAATAATTAGAATAATAATATTATTATAGCCCTTTTACTTATTTAACTAATTATTAAAGATAGACGCCTTATCTAACTTTCTAATATCTCTAGTACCTTTAAAGCTTAGAAGACCCTAGAGTCTATATATAACCCTATAGGTTCTACTATAGATTTTAATATTATTACTACTCTTTAAATATTAATTTAGAAAGCTATAATAATAATATAGAAATTCAACTTGTATTTTAAAGATAAAGGAATTTAATAATATAATAAATACTAGGGATTTAAGACTTCTATAAGTTTATTAAAAGCTACGTACTTAATAGCTTAAATAATAGCTTTTAAAGCTATCCTTCTAATACTATATATATATATAAGAATAATAATACCTTTAATAAAAGTACGCTTATAAAGCTTTATACTAATATTATAAATTAATCTTAAAGATTCTCTATTAGATAATAGAAGTATTAGTTATAAAGGTAGGTAGGTATATTATAAGATCGGAGATCTTCCTTAGTCTCTTTCTAAGTTCTATTAACTTATAGGAAATTTCTCCTCTATTTATAATTCTATTTTCCTAGCCCCCTTCTTTATCTCCTCTTTATATAAGAGTTAGTTTAGAGGAGTAACTCTACTCTTATATAGTTTTCTTATAAGTATAACTAACTAGGATTTAGGATATTCCTTAGTTATTATTATAATCCCTCTATAAAGCTTTAGGGCTTAACCTATCTCCTAAGTATCTTAAGTTCTAGTTTATTCTTTATATTACTTAAGGTCTTTCTTTACCCTTACCTGATACTTTTATTTATATTATTAGTTATAGTATTATAATTTACCTTTTCTTTTAAGAAGCGACGTCCCGTTACTATCTCTTAGTAACTTTTCTTTTTTACTAGTATCTCATCCTTTAGTTTTTTATTTTTATTTTTTAGAATATAGTAAGAGGCTTTTATATTACTTAATATAATAGTTAAGATTTTTATATTATTTATTTTTAGAATATTTATTTACTTTTTTTAATAATCTAAGCTTTCTTAATAGCTTTTCTTCTAATAGTAGATTTTTTAAATATATCTACTTTCCCCCCTTCTTTCTTTAAGGATAGCATCTAGTATTTTCCCTTTCTTTTCTATCTTATATATTACTTTATTTATTCCTAATATCTCTTTTAAAATATCTTAAATAGTTTTATTTTTATTATAGCTACTATTATTCCTTATATTCTAGTACCTCTAAAATATATCTAATATTTTATTTATAGCCCTCTTATTAGTTAGGGAATAGGCTTTAGCGATAAGCCTTATTTTTCTTATTTTATTTATATATAATTTTATAGCGATATATATTATATCTATAATAGGGGCGCTCCCTAGGCTCTTTCTTATTTAACTTATCTTTCTAAAATAGATTATTAATGAATTAGCCCTATATTTTATTATTATATCTAATACGTTTATATTTAATTCTTTTAGAATTTAACTATAGACTTTAAAGTTCTTAATAAGACTTCTTTTTATTTCTTTCTTAAAGGGGCTTATTATCGTTACTAACTTAACTCTACTCTTAATTTTATTTCTAATGTTTAAGAGAAGTTAGCTAGATATCTTTCTAAGTCTCTTTTTACTAATTTAAGTTCTCTACTTAAGTTTTAAGCTATAGCTCTTTCTAAGGCTCGTTCTTAATAAGAGCTTACTTATTAATTTATCTATTAGAACTAAGATTTTACTTTTATAACGCTAGTTATTATAGGTCCTTATTAAGAATTTATGAATTAATTTTTTTTATTTTTTATATTTAAATAACGTAACCTCTTTAATTAGCTAGATAGCGCTATAAAATCTTTAATCTCCTTCTAAGACTTTCTTATTCTTAATTATTTTATTCCGCTTCTACGTAGTTCCCTTCTAGAACTATAACGTTAGTTTATTTCTAAGAAAGTATTAAAATATTACTCTAATATTAGCTTAAAACTTTTATAACTATCCTTTTATAGGTTCTACTATAGGTTATTAAGTTAATAGTATTACTAGTAGTTTTATATATACCCGTGCCACGCACCTACTAAAGTGGGTGCTCTATACTAAGATAAACTAATTACTAAAATGAACTACTCTCCTTATTTTTAACTATAGAACTTCTTCCTCTTCCTACCTCTCTATTCTATACTTTATTTTCTTACTTTTTATATTATTTAATACTTTATTTAAATCGCTACCTAACGAACTATTATATAAGAGGCTATCTAGTATAAGCTAGATAATTTAGATAATTTTCTTTATTCCGTTACGAAGCGCTTCGATATCCTATACCCTCCTTTTATATACTATTATAATAAGTATATTAATAATAAGCTAGAGTAGAAGCGAGTAGCTACTAATATAAAGCTTACTATTACTAAGGAAGCTATTATTTTTAGATATATTAACTAATTAGAGTAAGTTAATCTAATTATCTATTAAAGCTTATACTTACTACTTACTTCTATATATATAAGTTTTAGCTTATTAGAGAGAACTAAGTAGCTTACTTTATTAAGAGATATAGATATCTAGTTATATAGTAAGCTCTCTTAGATACTAATTAGTAAGTTAGTAAAGACCTTCCTCGCGTTAAAGAGTACTTCTATTACTTATAAAATACTATCTAGATTTATAGAATTATATTATTAGATATAGAATATAGATAAGACTAGTTTTTAAATTAGAGTTAATAAAGCTAGCTTATTTCTTACTAAGAGAAAGCGAGCTTAATATCTAGCTATATTAGCTAATAGAGAGTTAGTTATTACTATCGAGGTAATATCTTAATAAGATAAGGCGTTCTAGATAAATACGTCGCTTAGCTCGTTCTAAAACTAATACTAGGCTATAGTTAAGTAGTATACTTACTATTAAAGATATATAGGAGCTTATTATATAGCGGAAAGAGGATAAGGAGGTATAAGTAATATAGGTAGTTAAGGTAATAGAAGAACGGCTATATAGACGTTTTAAGCGTATTATTACCGAAACGGTACCTATAGCGCGGAAATAACGTACTATAAGTAAACTCGATCTACTACTTATCTATAAGATAAGAAAGAAACTAAAATAGTTAAAGAGATAGGTAGTTATAGTTAAAATAAAATCTATAGTTAAAAATAAGGAGAGTAGTTTATTTTAGTAATTAGTTTATCTTAGTATAGAGTACCTACTTTAGTAGGTGCGTGGCACGGGTATTATAATTAAATAAGAGCTTTTTTATTCCTTAATAGATACTTATTTAGAATATACTTTCTATTTAAAGGTTTATTATTAACGTTAGATTCTTTCCTAGTATATAAACTTATATACTTTTAATTATCTTTTCTTAGTTTATATTAAGCTAACTCAGTTATATACTAGCTTAGTTACTTTTATAGCCTTAAATATAGGCCTATATTCATTCTTTATATCTATTTTAAACTTATTTACTTAAGAATAAAGAATAGATAAGTATTTTTTCTATTTATTTTATTTTTTATCTTTATATTAAGTAGTTTCTTTATATTATCTTAGTTTCTATTAAAGATTCTTAAGATTTCCCTTAAGTTCCTATATATTATATTTGATAAGCTATTTTTCTTTCTTAACTAAGAAAAAGAGGTTACTACTTTCTTTTTTTATATTAATAACTTATCTTATTTCTTATTCTTCTTTAGACTTCTCTAGTTTTAAGAGAGTTATCTAAGAGACTTTTCTTTATTAAGGCTTTAATAACGTAACTAAGAAAACGTTATATATTTATATATATTTTTCTAGTAGTTATATTTTATATATAAGGCTACTTAAACTTTATATAATCTTTATTAATATTTTGATTAAAGTTAGTTTCTATTCATCTTTCTTAAATGAAATAGATTTTATATTTAATTTTATTATATCCCTTAGTTAAGAGGCTTTTAGTATATACCTTTTATTACATTTTCTTTTTTAGTTTTATAATTTATCCTTCTGAACTGAAAAAGATTTTATATTGAATTCTATTATGTCCCTTAATTAATAGGGTTTTAATATATACCTTTTATTATATTATACTTTACTTTTATTTCCTCATATAGAGTTTCTACGTGTTCAATTATAGTAAGTATCTTTATGATCGCTATAAAATATTTTATTCTTATTATGTAGTTCACTATAGGTATAATTATATTTGTATCTATTATATTAAAATATTAAATATATCTAGAAGGCTTAAAAAAAGTTTACTAAGATTTCTTTTCAAAATCTATCTAGTAAAGGAAGTAATATTATTTAATTATATAGTTTATATTTAGGTTTCTTTATACTTTAATACTTTATATAACTCTATATATACTTAGTTAGATCTTTTAAGATATATTTCTAGTAGAACTTTCTTATTACTAACTTAATAGTCTTCTTTTCTCTTATATACCTAACGCGTAAGTTATTATAGTATTATTTAAGATTTCTAATTTTTAAAATGATATATCTAGGGTATATAGTTTCGTCTTATAATAGAATAAACCTTCTATATCTTCTAAGTATTTTTCCCCTATAGTATTCTTTAACTAGTTTTATTTCATAATTTAATACTTTAAATTTAATATCTATAATTCTTAAATTCTTTTATAAAACTTCTTAGTTAGTTAATTAAAAAAAGTTAAGTAATTTTATAATATATTTTAACGTTATATAATTAGTTACCCGTGCCACGCACCCACTAAAGTAGGTACTCTATACTAAGATAAACTAATTACTAAAATAAACTACTCTCCTTATTTTTAACTATAGATTTTATTTTAACTATAACTACCTATCTCTTTAACTATTTTAGTTTCTTTCCTATCTTATAGATAAGTAGTAGATCGAGTTTACTTATAGTATATTATTTCCACGCTATAAGTACCGTTTTAGTAATAATACGCTTAAAACGTCTATATAGCCGTTTTTCTATTACCTTAACTACTTATACTACTTATACCTCCTTATCCTCTTTCCGCTATATAATAAGCTCCTATACGTCTTCGATAGTAAGCGTATTACTTAACTATAGCTAAGTATTAGCTTTAGAACGAGCTAAGCGACGTATTTATTTAGAACGCCTCGTTTTATTAAGATATTACTTCGATAAGAATAACTAACTCTCTATTAGCTAGTATAGCTAGATATTAAGCTCGCTTTCTCTTAATAAGAAATAAGCTAGCTTTATTAACTCTAATTTAAAAACTAGTCTTATCTATATTCTATATCTAATAATTTAATTCTATAAATCTAGATAGTATTTTATAAGTAATAGAAGTACTCTTTAACGCGAGGAAGGTCTTTACTAACTTACTAATTAGTATCTAAGAGAGCTTACTATATAACTAGATATCTATATCTCTTAATAAAGTAAGCTACTTAGTTCTCTCTAATAAGCTAAACCTTATATAAACGGAAATAAGTAGTAAGTATAAGCTTTAATAGATAACTAGATTAACTTACTCTAGCTAGTTAATATATCTATAAATAGTAGCTTCCTTAGTAATAGTAAGCTTTATATTTAAAGCTACTCGCTTTTACTCTAGTTTTTTATTAATATACTTCTTATAATAGCGTACGAAAGTAGGGTATAGGATATCGAAGCGCTTTATAACGGAACGAAGAAAATCGTCGAAATTATCTAACTTATACTAGATAGCCTCTTATATAATAGTTCGTTAGGTAGCTATTTAAATAAGGTATTAAATAATATAAAAAGTAGGAAAATAAAGTATAGAATAGAGAGGTAGGAAGAGGAAGAAGTTCTATAGTTAAAAATAAGGAGAGTAGTTCATTTTAGTAATTAGTTTATCTTAGTGTAGAGCACCCACTTTAGTAGGTGTGTGGCACGGGTAGTATTTCAAATAGTCTTAATAAGTAATATAGTAAATATACCTAATACTTTATATTAAATATAATTACCTATATTCTTTATTATTTAGTAACTAATTTTATAAATATCTTTAAGAGCTTTTATAAGAAGTATCTATCTAATTAAATAAATACTACTTCTAATTTTACTCTTATAATAGTATATTTAATATTTAATATTACTTTTTATAAGGCGTTTATTTCTAACTTTATAAGTATTCTTACGTCTTAACTCTATAGAACCGTAGCGGATAAGAATACCTTTTTTTAATATTTTTAATACTAATTTCTATTCTTTTCCTTATTTTATTAGGGCTTTTTCATTCTATTTATCCTTCCCTTTTAAGAAGCCTAGTATTAATACTATTATATCTAAATATTTTAATATAAATTTTTAGTAATAGTTTCCTTATCTTATTAATTTAGGGTTACTTACTATTCTTAATTTTAGCTAATCTATAATAATTCTAAGTTTATCTAATTACATTTATTTTATATTTTCTAATTATAAATCCTAAGTATTTTATATCTTTATTAAATAATTTATTTTTAGATACTTTTATATATAACTTAAAAGCTTATAACGTTTTTATAACTAATTTTAGATACTCTTTATAGACCTTTTTTATTTTTCAAAAATATTAAGATATTATCTAGTATATAATATAGAAAATATTTATATAGCTAGCTAGAACTTAATTAATAAAGTTTGAGAAAGTATTAGGAGCTCTAGTAAATCTAAAAGGTCTAACTAAGTATTTAAGATATCTATACTTTATATTAAACGCTATCTTCTAATTATCTCTTAGTTTAATCTAGATTTAGTAATATACATTTCTTAAATCTAACTTAGAAAATACTTTATATTAATTAAGTTATTTATTAATCCCTTTAATTAATAAGAATATTATTTTATTTTTAATAATTATCTTATTTAAGCTTTTATAGTTAATATAGATATAGATAAACATATCTATCTTTAGAACGAATATTATAAGCATATTAGTAAGGCTTTTTTATAATTATATTTTATCATTTCAATAGTTTTTACTTAAGGACTTTCTAAGTAAAATTACTTACTTTATATTAGTTAAATATATTATTACTTAGTAGTTATTTTCCTTGTATTAGATTAATAAGATATTTAGTATCTTTAAGTAATCTTTTAGATATTCTAGGAGTTAGAACTCTGTTACTTTTAAGTCTTCTTCTTTTTCTTTCATTCTATTTACTTAAATATATCCTATATAGTAGATATTATTTTAAAGTACTTATTTCTTTACTAACTGATTCTTTTATATCTAGTTTTCAAGTTTCGTTTCTAAACTATAACTTATTTATTTTTAAGTTTATAATAGCTTAGACTTAGAATAATATTTTTTTAAAAATTAAGAATTTTAGGTCTTCCTATAAGTCTTTTGATTATAGTAGATCTAATCGAGACTTTTCTTTTTATTTTAGTAATATATTTTATTTTAATATTATATTATATATATCGGCTATCCTAGTTTTCTTTCCTTAAGAGCTCTTGACTATATACTCTCTCTATTATAAGTAAGTTATAATTATATTATTAACTCCTTATTATTTAAATATAAGTTAACTCCTATATCTAAATCTATTTCTATTTCTTATTAACTTTATTATATTTTAATTTTTTATTTCTTTATTAAATTACTATATATACCTTTATAGTTATTAATATTTTAGGTCTTAAGTCTCTTAAGATACCTTATTGTTTTCTAAGTAATAGTTAGGAGAACCTTCTTCTTCTTTAGCTCCTTTAATAGTAATAGTATTTTAGACGTAGATAACCTTTGAAACGGGGTTTAGATTTAGATTTTTAGTTTAGTAGATGCTTTCTTAATAACGACTTTTCTTATAGTAATTATATCTCTTTTATATAAGGATAAAGCTATTATTTACTACTATAAAGCGGGAGTCTTTTTATTTATAGTTTATCTTCTTATAGATCTTATATAATAGATAGCTAAGCTTAGTTCTTTTAAGTAATAGCTATAACTTTTTAATTCTTTTAATAGTTATAGTTTTCGACGTATTCTATTTTTTTTACTAGTAGTTCTCTATCTTATTAATAATCTTTATAAGAGAGTTAAGATTTTCTAAGAAATCTTCTCCTTTATTATTTAATATCTTATTAATTAAGCTTAATAAGAAACTTAATAGTATTTATAGTTTTTTTAATAGTTATTAGACTTTATTAGATCTATATTAGAGATAATATTAAAATATCTTATTATAAAGTCTATTAGTCTCTTATTATCTATATACTTAGGCTTAAGTAACTTAAGTTAATACGTTCTAAATCTATTCTTAGATAAGAAATATATTTTTATAGTATATATTATTAGCGCCTTTCAATTAATCTCTTGACTTATAAAGCTAACTTTAAAATAATTATTCTTTTAAATAACTATATTGGTTTTTAGAATAAAGAAGACCTAATCAAAGCGTTTTTCTTTTAAGATATCTAAGTAATCCTTAAGTTTACGTTAAATAGTTTCTTACTATTAAGTAAAATATATTAGGTTTCAGATTTTATCTTAATCTTCTTAACTTTATCTAAAAGGTTTTTATAATCTCTTATAGTTACTTTAATTAATATTCTAAATCTAGCTTTTATATTTTTGTAAATTATTATAAGAGTTTATATAGTACTTTCTTACTAGATATTACTAAAATACTTTATAACTTATATAAGAACTTCTTTGATTATAGTAGTCTTCTTAAACTCTCTTTATCTATACTTAATTATATCTTAATTAACTTTAATTATATTAGTCTAGATTAAAGACTTTTCGCTTATAGGGGGGTAAGTAAAAAGGTAGCTTAAGTTAGTATATAAGGGAGTTTATTAAGTATTTAGGGTTATAGTTAAAATTTAGGAATAACTCTAGGTATTCTTAGTTGAATCTAATATATTTTAGAAAAGAAAGAAGATAATTATAAAACCTATATTACGGGTATAATTCGTAGTTATATAGTCTAAGGGACTAATAAATAAGTTATAATTATAAGGCACGTATAGAGAAATATATAAAAAGGGAAGCTTAAATTTTTTCTATCTTAAGATATTTCCTATGAAAGCGCGGTAGATATCTACCTTTTATAGGTCTTTTACTAGCTCTTTAAGGTATTTATATATATATAGATAGTAACATACGTGATTATAATATACTCTAACCGATTAGGGATCTATACAGGTTTAAAAAAAAATCTTTTATAAGAAATAAGCGGTTTACGTTAGTAAGTAACGCCTAAAGGAAAGAAAGAAGGCCTTAATAGAAGGCTTAACTATATAGTATTAGTAAGTATCTCTAAGTAGTAGTAAGGAGGGGTAAATATCTAGATCTCTAAGGTCTAGACCCTTAATTTAAAAACTCTTCTTAATATATCTTCTTTACTATTTTATATAATTATATATATATATATATTTATATAGTTATAAGATTTAGTTTTTCTAAGGGATTTACTACGCTTTTACTTAATTAAACTTATTACTATTTAGTTTCTTATCTTTTATTAACTTTATTTCTTTATTTGAATATTATCTAAGTACTATTTTAAATCTTAAGACCCTCGTTTTCCTATTTTAGTATTAAGTAAAACCCCTTACCTACCCCCTTATTAGTTTTATCTTCCTTATTTCTATTAGTTTTATAGATTCCTTATTAAGAATTTATTTAGTTTTATTATTATCCCTTAAAAAGATAACGTAGTTACTATAACTTTATCAAAATTTTATATAGTTTAATTTTACTTATTTTCTTATAAAGAATAGCTAGTCTGACTATTATTCTCCCTTTTAAAAAAAGTAACGTAGTTACTATATATATAACTTTATTAAAATCTTATAAGGATTAGTTTATTACTTTCTTTTTTAAAAAAATAGCTTATTATCTATAATACTATTGAAAGTCCGCTATATTATATATAATAAGTTTATATATATTAACTAAAAGATAAAGATATATCTAAACTTAATATTTTATTAATAATATTGAATAGTTATTACTTTTTATTATAGTTTAATAATAATAATATTATAAAATACTTCAATATAATTTTAAATAAAATAAAATAAACTTAATAAAGATAATCGACTTTCTAGTTAATATTAATTTAAACGTACCTATTAAGATAGAAGGCGTTTATTATTATAGGTCTAGCGAGCCTTATTACGTTAATAATAGATATAAAACGATTAAGTATATAAATTACGCTAAATACGTTTATTAGTAGAATATTAGATATAAATACTTAATATAAGTACCTAGTAAGAGGCGTAGATGATATGATATAGGGACGTTAATAGATTCTGAAAAATACTACCCTAGTTATTAAATATATAATTATAGATTAATATTAAGTGAAAGTTAAGAAGTTAGTTATAGTAAAAATTGAATAATATAATACGTATATCCCTAAGGGCTTTAACCCTAATATATTTATAGTATCTTATAACGATAAGGTATTATATCTAGCCCCGCTAATAACTTAACCTTAAGGGGTTAACGTAGGCTTAATACTAATATAAGGCCAACTTATACGAGATAGAAAGACGTCTTAAAATACCTACGTTAATAAATTAGAACCCCTCTTAGAAGATTAATAGTTTAGCTTAATCTATATTTTATATAGTAAAATACGCTATTAAACCCTTAGATACTAGGCCCCCCTATTAAAGATATAAGAATAAGTAATCTTAAGGGAGATAATCATTCCTTAACGATTTATAGCTTAAGTAACTATTACTAAAGCGAAGATAGAATTATAATAACTTAGATAACGTCTACGCTATATACCTTAAACTACTAGGATATAAGTGAGTTATAGATAAGATATAGATAGTTAATACGTACGCTAGGGAAGCTAAGTAACGCGTTATAGAAGATAGCTTAATAAGTCTAATAATTAGTTAGTAGCTATTTAATTAAAATAGAATCGTAAGTATATAAGTAATATTAACTTTAAGTAAGTTATAAGAGATTAGCTTAGAAATAATAAGATAGTTAAAGAAAGCTACTATTAAGCTTAGAAATAAATAAGTAATAAGTAAGCGTAAGGCTACTATAGCTATAATATAACGAGCTAATACGCCTCGCTATACATTCTAAGTCCCTATAACTAGAATAACGTTAGGGGGCTAATAGAGATAGCTATTTATTAAGCGATAGCTTATTAAGATATAAATTTATCTATTATAGATAAGCTGATAATATATAAGTTAGGCCTACCGATCAATAACTTAATTAGAAGAAAGCTAAAACCGCTAACGATAATATACGCTAATAACTTAGAAGGAGATATAGAGATATATATCGTAATAGATATTAATATTAATATTATAGGAATCCTCTATTTAGGTATATAGATTATAATTTAGAAATATAAGAATCATTAGATATATCTAATCCTAAGCTAAACGTAGTTATAAGACGTGAACGTAAATATAGATATCTATATAATTAAGCTAACACTTAAGAAGAATAGCTTCTATATTATTATTATCTATAATAGAATAATAGAATTTACTAAGAACTAACGCCTATTAATAATATAGCTAATACACTTAATATTACGTACATTAGAGGCTAGTATTAAGCTAATTAACGAGAGTTTTAAGAACTAAAGATAACTTAATAATTCTATTTAATAACGAGCTAAAAAAATAAAAGGTTTTATTAAGACCGCTAGCTAAGTCAGATACTTAAGTAGTTATATTATAAGGCCTTACGACTTATAGATAGCTAGATTAAGCTTCTATTATATCGAATTTAAGTCAGAAAGTCTAGGAAAAGATATTAAGATCCCCTTATTATTATTATCTAAGTTTATTAATAGACCTAATATTATAATATTATCTATAATTACTTACTAAGTAGAGTCAACTAGTTCCTATAAGCCTCATATCCTCTTACTATTTATTATTAACTACTAGGCGGAGTTAATTGACCCCCCTAGGCCTAATATTATCTTATTATCTATTATTACTTATTAAGTAGAGTTAAACGACTCTTATAGGCCCGATTATATATATAACTTACTTATAGAATTTATCCTTATTAATTTGAAATATATATTTACTAATTCCTATAGCGTTCTAGACTTATATTAGCTTGAACTGAATATATCTATAATCTAGGAAGAGGAATATATATAGTTCCTCTCTATAGGCCTTTCCTTAGGCGACGCGATACTACTCTTAGATACGTTATGGGTAGAAGTTAAACGGATATTTTATATTTATAGAAAACAAAATACCCTAACTTTCTTAGATATCCTAGGGATAACGATATATACCTACTAAGCTTAGCTAGCTTTAAATATAATACTATAGGGCTAGTAATATATAAAACGATTGACTAAGCCTTAGAAGTTTTAGCTAAATAAGCTAATATAGGAAACGGTAGATATAAGTTTATATAAGTCTACCTTTACTATAAATAATAAGCTATCTCTATAGAACTCTTAGGCCGTATTAATTAATAAACCGGGTAGCCTTATAAGAGAAAAGAAGTTAATATTCAATTATAGGTTTATTAAAGAGATACTACTAGGTATTAAGATAAAAACTATTAATGAAGTAACTATGTACCTTAATTACTTATTATATAGGGTCTATATAAGGTTTAACTTAAAGCATGCGTTTTAGAGTATTCCTATAGCGAAAGAGTACCGGAAGGTATACGCGTTCTATATCCCAGGTTGGACTAAAAGTATTAGTTATAAAGGTAAGTATATTATAAGATTGGAGATCTTCCTTAGTCTCTTTCTAAGTTCTATTAACTTATAGAAAATTTCTCCTCTATTTATAATTTTATTTTCCTAGCCCCCTTCTTTATCTCCTCCTTATATAAGAGTTAGTTTAGAGGAGCAACTCTACTCTTATAGAGTTTTCTTATAGGTATAGCTAATAAGGATTTAGGATATTCCTTAGTTATTATTATTATCCCTTTATAGAGTTATAGGGTTTAACCTATCTCTTAGCTATCTTAAGTTCTAGTTTATTCTTCGTACTACTTAGGGTCTATACCCTTACTTAGTGCTTTTACTTATATTACTAGTTAAAGTATTATATATCGTTAACGTTATAAACGATATTAGAAAACCTAACTAGGACCTATCGAATAAATCTAATAATAATATCGAGGTAAATATTATACTATCTACCTCTATACGTCTAATTACTAACCCTAATACTAATAACTATATCTTTATAGTTCTAAGTAAAAATAAAGACTTATATAAAAACCTATATCTAGATATAGCTATTACTACGTACGTAGTATCTAATAAGGGTTTTCTATTTTATATAAGGAACTTTAATAAGATAGTTAAGTAAGGAAAGGCTTCTATTATTAGATATAGCCTTATAGGAGATAATAAGGTTAGTTATAAAAATAATAGCTTTATTAAAAAAACTATATATATATCCCTAAGCTAGGTATCAAATTAATAAGTATTAATAAGCTAATAAATAAAAGAATAGTTATTCTTAATAACTATATCTATATATAATAATAAAACGAATAAACTAATAATAAAGGGATATAAGGAAAATAACCTATATTATTTACGTTTCGATATTTATGAAAATAATAGCTTTTCTTTTAATATTACTAATATTTGAATACTAAATACTATAGAAGAAGATAACGTTATTAATAACTATAAAAAAATAGTTTAGATAATTAGGTTACGTATATACTAATATAATAAAATAAAATAATATTTAGTTTCTTAATAATAAATATATATATAAAGAATACTTAAAATATATATTATAATAATAGTTTTATTTATTCTTATTATTCAATAAAGGTATTATCTAATATCATTAGCTTAGTATTAGCTAAAGTAAATAAATAATATTTTAGAATTAAGGATATATAGTTAGTAGAAGGGTAACTTTACTACCTATATTATATCAAAGGTAGGGGTCAAATCGGTATGGAAGTTATTAATAGTTATTAGGAAAGCTAGACTAGAATAAGCGGGGGAAAGCTCCTACTTTATCCCCTATAGGATCTAGGCTTCCCCTCCCTAGGTTCCTAAATACCTCCTAGGCTTCCTTATCTATTAATAGGCTTCCTATAAGTATATATTAGGCCTCCCTAGGCTTCCTAGGGCCTTTAGGCTTCGTAATAAAGCCTAATTCCTATAATATACTTTCTACTACTATAATTAATATTTAATAAATATTTAGTAAATATTTAATATAATAAGTATATTATAACGTTTATAGATACCTTTACTAGATATCTAGAAATAGAATTACTAACCCGCGCCACGCACCTACTAAAGTAGGTGCTCTATATTAAAATAAACTAATTACTAAAATAAACTACTCTCCTTATTTTTAACTATAGAACTTCTTCCTCTTCTTACCTCTCTATTCTATACTTTATTTTCCTACTTTTTATATTATTTGATACCTTATTTAAATAGCTACCTAACGAACTATTATATTATATAAGAGGCTATCTAGTATCAGCTAGATAACCTAGATAACTTTCTTCGTTCCGTTACGAAGCGCTTCGATATCCTATTCCTTACTTTCGTACGCTATTATAATAAGTATATTAATAATAAGCTAAAGTAGAAGTAAGTAGCTTTAAATATAAAGCTTACTATTATTAAAGAGGCTACTATATATATATATATTAACTAGCTAAAGTAAGTTAATCTAGTTATCTATTAAAGCTTTATAGCTAAGGTTAGTAATAATATACTCGCTACTCGCTTCCGTCTATATGAGTTTTAGCTTATCGAAGAAAGCTAGGTAGCTTACTTTATTAAGAGATATAGATATCTAGTTATATAGTAAGCTCTCTTAGATACTAACTAGTAAGTTAGTAAAGACCTTCCCTACGTTAAAGAGTACTTCTATCGCTTATAAGATACTATCTAGACTTATAGAATCGCGTTATCGGATATATAGAATATAGACGAGACCGGTTTTTCGATTAGAGTTAGTAAAAGCTAGTTTATTATTACTAAGAGAAAGCGAGCTTAATATCTAGCTATACCGGCTAATAGAGAGTTAGCTACTACTATCGAGGCGATATCTTAATAAGACGAGGCGTTCTAAGTAAATACGTCGCTTAGCTCGTTCTAGAGCTAATACTTAGCTATAGTTAAGGTAGTATACTTACTATCGAAGACGTATAGGACCTTATTATATAGCGGAAGGAAGATAAGGAGGTATAGGTATTATAGGTAGTTAAGGTAGCGGAGGAATAACTATATAGACGTTTTAAGCGTATTATCGCTAAAGCGGTACTTATAACGCGGAAATAGCGTACTATAAGTAAACCCGATCTACTACTTATCTATAAGATAGGAAAGAAACTAAGATAGTTAAAGAGATAGGTAGTTATAGTTAAAATAAAATCTATAGTTAAAAATAAAGAGAGTAGTTTATTTTAGTAATTAGTTTATTTTAGTATAGAGAACCTACTTTAGTAGGTACGTGGCGCGGGTATAGCTAAAGCTTAGGTATATAATACGTTTATAAATTTTAAATAAATAGCTAAAAATAGTAAAGACTAATATAGATTTTATATATTAAAAACTGATAATAAAACTAAGTATATAAATAATAACTTTAAAAAATATATAAAAAAGGACGGAATAATATACTAGATAAATCGTCCCTAGACCTTAGAATTAAATAGATTAATTAAGAGAACAAATAGAACTTTATTTAATAAAACTAGGGCTCTATTAATAACCTCTAGAAAGTTAGAAGATAGAGGTATAATAAGTATATTCACTAGACTTAATAAATTCTAATATATTAAATTCAATCTAGTTAATAATAAAATTATTATATCTAGAGACGTTAAATTCTAAGATAGAGAATTTATAGATTTTAAATCTAAATAATAACTTAGACTTAGAATCTTATATAGATATAGAGCTAAGTAATACTAATACTAATACTATTAGTACTAGTAACTTAGTAGATAATTCTACTACTAGTAATAAGACTATAATAAATAAGACTAATAATAATAAAAATAGTAATAATATCTATAACGATATATATAAGATTAATAAATTAACGCTATTAGTTAATAACTCTACTCCTAATACTTATAACTAAGCTATTAACTCTTTTAAAGCTAATAAATACTATAAGGCTATATATAGGCGAAGAAGTTAATAACTTAGAAAAAAAGAATACTTATAGTTAAAAGCGTAAAAATATCATTAATAATAATAGTATAATTCACGGTCGTTAGGTTTATAGAATAGATATTAATAATAATAATAGTAATACTAATAATAATAAAATAGAATACAAAGCTAGATACGTTATTAAAGGATTTAAATAAGAATATAGAAAAGACTATAAAGAGACCTTTTCTACTACCTATAGACCTAAAGTATATAGAATAATATTAGTATTAGTATTAATAAATTAATACTATATAAAAATATATAATACTTATATTAAATAATAAACTATATATATATCTAAATATAAGAAAATAATTATAATCTTACTATAAAAAATAATATAGTTATAGTTAGTTAAGATATTATAATTCATTACCTAGGAGATAGCTTTTCTATTTAAGGAGTAATTATAATATAAATAACTCTTATTTAGAATTAGATTATTATAAATATATATATAAGTTATTCTATTAAGTTCTTAGAAATACTAAATTTAAAAGCTTAGAGGCTTACGTAATTATAAGCTTTAGGCTATAAGAGTTAAAGCCCTTCTTCTAAAGGAAGGCGTTATTAATACTATATTTTTTAATATAGAATTAGATATTAAGTGAATTAATAATTAAAAAGAAGAAAATATTATAGCTCTTTTACTTATTTAACTAACTATTATTAAATATTGGATTGATTGATGTTATATTATCCTTTATATAGCCGGAAGTTCATAATAAAGAATAAGGCTGCGATGAATAGCCTGGGGAATAATGATGGATATAATATGGATTTACGAAGAGCCTAGTATAGGAAGGGAAGCCTTAGAAGGTATTAGGGATCTAGACGGGAGGAAGCCTAGATCCTATAGGGGATAAGAAGGAAGCTTTCCCCCTATCTATTCTAGTATAGTATTTCATAGTAATTAACTACTTATCTTATTTTTTACCCCCTACCTTTATAAATAGTATTAACTATAAAGTTACGCTTCTAATTCTAACCGCCTTTCCTATATTTCTAATAGGTTATAAGCCCGGCGCTCGTAGCTTTATACCTTACTATTTTCGTTTCGACCTACCCCCCCCCCCCTTAACCTACCTATTAATCCTACGGGAACCGAGAAAACTTCCGTAGTCCCTCCCCCCCCCTATTTTTAGATCCTAGAAGCCGTTTAACTCCTATAGCACTCCGATTTTTTTACGTTCTAATAGAACGAGTTTTAGTAACTAATTCTACCCCCCTTCCCCTACTAAGTTAGCCTTACTATTTACGATATTATATAACGATCGATATCCTTAACTAAATCCTCGACTTCGAGGTAGAAGAGAGCCGAGCTTCTAGCTAATATCTACGAGGCTACCTTAGAACCCGAAGGAGAGACTCTTATATATATACCTAATACCTATACCGTCTACTATCCTCCCCTCCCCTAGGTATAGTTTATAGAAATAATAACCGAGACGGTTACTAAGAACTTAAGGGAAATTAAGAAGGATAGCGATAGGAAGTAGAACTAAATCGTAGATTTAAAGCGGTAGTAGGTATTAATTAAGAAGATCTTAGAGATATAAGATAAGGTTTTATAAATAACCTAAGAGAACGAACGATAACGTAGATCCTCTTTCTAATAGTAGGAATACTAGTTAGAAGACGAAGATAACGATAACTTAGATAAAGACGGGAACTATAGACGTTTAGCTACGAAAGTTAAGATAAAGGAATTTAAGAACTACGCTATCCTTATCGATAAGACCCTAAAGCTAGCTAGTACTTTAGAATAGCTATAGTAGTCTAAAGAGTTTAAGACTACCCTAAGCGCGCTAGGTATTACTATCGAATAACTCTAAGACCTCTAACCCCTAGTAAGCGTATATATAGTACGTATAATAAAGGAATCGATCGCCCCTAAGATTTCCTCTATATTTAAGGATAAGGTAAATACTTATACCCTATTTAGATCGCTAAAATAGAATTTCTAAGTAACTAGGGAGTCGCGGATTAAAAATATTATAGTAGTTTTTAATTTCTAAACCGAACCGAGAGAGGGAGTATACTAAATCCTAAATTAATTTATCTCTATAGTATATAAGGTAAGACTAGAAAGGCTCGTAATCCTAACTATCTTAACCGTAACGGGTACCTACTATTATATTATTACCCGCTACCCTAAGCTTAATAGAGACCTCCGTACTATCCTAAAGAGTTTTAATAAGGATATTAACGATAAGGCCACCCTTATTACGGCTATATCTAAATATATAGCTAAGAATATAAACCGCGTTACGCGTTAGTAGTAATCTAGATATCCTCCTAACTAGAAGAAGGATAATAGCGTGAAGAAACCCGATTACTATACCCCCCCCTCCCCTAAGCCTACCGCTAGTAGTATCCCTATCTAGAAGAAGAGTAATATTTAATACTATTAATATAGCTTAAAAGGTTATATTATAAGTAAGTACTAAGCGAAGGCGAATAGTAAAAAGAAGACTTATAAGCTAGGAGCTATAAATACTATAACTTCTACTAAGAAGCCTACTAAAGGTAAAGGTAATAAGCCTCTAAAAGACGCTAAGCTAGAGGAATTAACTACCCTCTACGGTACTACCTATACCGCTATAGACTAACGACCCTTTAAGCCTTACCCCGTATACTATATCTATATAAATTAGATTTATAATATAGGTTTAGATTCTTATATTTTAAATAACCTATCTTAGTTTAAGCGAGGATCCCTAAAGACTTTTATTAATTCGATTAAGTTAGGGAGTAGATTATTAGGAGTTTAATATATTAGAACTATTTAACTCTAGATAAAGGACGGATCTAACTTTAGGATTATTAATATCTAGTATTACCTTACCTTTCCTATTAACGTTATCTCTAGAATTATTTAGTATAAGAAGGGGTACGTTCTAGTAATAGATTAGCTAATAATTAAGGATAAGGTTATTACTACTATCTTTCCGATAGAAAGAGGCTTTACGCTAGAAGTAAAGGAAGGCCCTAAGGCCTATACGATTATAGATAAGGTTCCTCGCGAGGAAAGCTATACTTTATATACTAAAGTTAACGGTACCGTATACGCTAACGTATCCCTACGTACGCTCTTAGAGAGCGAGGCTCTTATATACTAACGCCTATATTACCTTAGAAGGGTAGCTATATCTCGAATAGTTAAGGTAGTTACTAGTTCTCTAGTTAAGAAGGTAACTAGACTTATCGAGCCTTATAGCGCCTACGAGTTTAGAAAGATAACGTCTTTTAAACTACTAGACTCTAAAGTACCCTCTAAGGTACCTAGGGAGGTTATCTATATAGATATAGGTATTATATAACTAGTATCTATAAGCGGGAATAATTACTTTTTATTAATATATAATAAAGCGATAAGCTAATAATCGGTTTATATAATAGCCTAGAAGAGTAATATACTTATATATATCTAGAAGACCGTTAAGAGATAGGCGCTAGAGCTAGGCTAGAAGCCTAAGAAGCTCTATAGCGATAATAATACCGATATCGGTATTAAGAAACTAGCTACTTACTATAACGAGTAGGGAATCGAGTATATAATATCGCCTCTATATTACCTAGCTAAGAACGGGCGTATTAAGTATAGTATCTACGAGGTCTTATAGAAGACTAGAGTAACTATTATTACTAAGAGTATCCCGCTAGAGCTATAGGATAAGATTATAACCGCGGTAGTTTATATACTTAATTAGACGGTTATCTCTAGGAGCTTTAATACGCTAATCGGCGCCTTTTAGAAGGCTTACGGGATATACGAGAAGGTTAATATATTATACTTTCGAATACTAGGTTCTAAGTATATCGTATATATAAACCCCCTCTAGTAATAGAAGATATTAAGTACTAAATTCGATAGCTAAAATACTAAGCTAGTACCTACGGGCGTAGAAGGTATCTTAGTTAGATACTAAGGCCGCTATCTTTATAAAGTATAGATTCTAGAATTTAGATAGGTATATATTACTAAGGATATCCGATTTTAGGAACGTATCTATAAGCTTTTATATAGAAAGTACGTTCGATCTCACCCTCTAAGAGCGTTACGCTAGTTAAAAGCTAGCGCTATTACTAGTAGTAGTATCCCTAAGAAGGGGATATCTAGCGTATCGGAGCTATCTAGCGTACCGGAGCTATCTAGGGTATTAGAGCTAACGGCCGTATTAGAACCGTCTAATACGTAGAACTTATTAGACGATAAGGAAGTTACGACCGCGAATCCTCCTATTACTAATAAGAACCGCTTAAGACTAGATAAACTCGAAGACCTTAACGAATTAGCTAGTAACTAACTACTAAGAAGTACTTTTATAATAGTATCCGATTTAATTTACTTACGTAATACTAATAAAGTATTAAAATATAACCCTTAGCGAGATTAGAAAGCTATAGGAACTTAGATAGAAGCTATTAAGACTAAATTTCAGAAGGTTATTAAGATAAAGACTTTTAAGGTAATATAGGGAAAGCCTCTAAAGAAACTAATTACTATAAAGCTCGCCTTTTAATAAAAGACTAACGCGGAGGGTAACGAAACTAAGAAGAAAGTAAGATAGTACGCTCGAGGCTTTTAATAACGAGAAGGCGTCGACTTCTATAAAACGTTCGTATCGACCGCGACCCTAGATACGTAGAGGATCCTATTAGCCCTCGTAGTTAAGATAAGAGCTACCTTACGGTAGATAGACGTAGTCTCTACCTACTTATAAGGAGAGCTTAAGGAAACGATCTATATTATCCCTAAGCCTATAATACGTAAGTACCTAGACGAATATCCCGAAGAGGCCCTAAAGGTTAGATAGAAGTTAGGAAGCGCTTAGTAGTATTTTATTCTACTAAAACTACTATATAGACTAAAGTAGTTAAGAAGATAGTAGTAGATTCGCTTCTAAGAGGTACTCGTAATAATCGGATTTAAGCCTTTATAAGCTAACGACGTAACCTACTATAACCCCTAGACCTAAGTAGTTATCTCTTTTTACGTTAACGACCTACTAATCCTTTCCCCTAATAAATCTATAGCTAATTAATTCGAGAAAGACCTAATAAGTATCCTAATCTCTAAGTATTAGGGAGAGCGTAAATAGCTCTTAGGAATAGCTATTAAGATCGAGAACGATAGTATCTTAATTAGCTAAGATACCTATATTAGAGATATACTAGAGGAGTTCTAGCTTTTAAATTACCGAACCGTAACTACGCTAATAGAGCTAGTTACCTTTTTACCCCCTAAGTATAAAGATATATAACCTACCGATTAAGGCTTATATTATTAAATAATAAGAAAGCTCTTATACCTTATAGGAAAGACCCGACCTAACGTAGCCTACGCTATATATTAGTACGCGTGCTTCTCTTATAACTTACGAATTATATACGCTAAAGGTCTAAAGCGTATATTATAGTACCTTACTAGATACGCTTAGAAGGGGATTACCTACTAACGGAGTCTTATAGTATAAGATTAGATATTAAACGCCTAAGCCGATACCTCGTATAGTAATACTAAAGACGTTAAATTTAAATTAACTACTAGCTACGTTATTATACTTAATAATAACCCTATTAGCTAGTATAGTAAACGGTAGAGGTAGACTACCGACTCTTCCGCTAAAGCCGAGATCTACGCGCTACGAGAGACTATATACTACCTAGTATAGCTTTAATATTTACTAACCGAGCTTAACTTTTATATTAGGAATATCGTCCTCTAGGAGGATAATACCGCTACTATTACTACTATTATAAAACCTACTTACTATCTAAACCTAAAACACGTTAGTACGCCTCTTTACTCTACTATTAACTAAGTACGGGAACTTAATATTAGAGTATAATACGTACCTATAGTAGAATAATTAGCGGATATACTAACTAAGCTATTAGGGAGAGTACTATTTAAGAGGCACGCGGGACTACTAGTATATAACGTTCTAACTAAGAAGGGGTATTAAATATTAGATTAATTAATATTATATTATCCTTTATATAACTAGAAGTTTATAATAAAGAATAAGGCTACGATAAATAGCCTAGGGAATAATAATAGATATAATATAGATTTACGAAGAGCCTAGTATAGGAAGGGAAGCCTTAGAAGGCATCAGGGATCTAGACGGGAGGAAGCCTAGATCCTATAGGGGATAAGAAGGAAGCTTTCCCCCCATCTATTCTAGCATAGTATTTCATAGTAATTAACTACTTATCTTGTTTTTTACCCCCTACCTTTATGAATAGTATTAACTATAAAGTTACGCTTCTAATTCTAACCGCCTTTCCTGTATTTCTAATAACTATTAAGGATAGACCCCTTAATTAACTTTTTAATATCTCTAATACCTTTAAAGCTTAGAAGACCCTAGAATCTATATATAACCCGATAGGTTTTACTATAGATTTTGTAATTATTACTATTTTTTAAATACTAATTTAGAAAGCTATAATAATAATATAGAAAATTATATCTTAAATATAAAGAAATTTAATAATAGAATAAATACTAGGGATTTAAGACTTCCCTATAAGTTTACTATTAGCTACGCGCTTGATAGCTTAGCTTTAAAAGCTATCCTTCTAATACTATATAGATATATAGGATTAATAATACCTTTAATAAAAGCACGCTTAAAAAGCTCTATACTAATATTATAGATAAATAAAAAAGATTCTATTATATTAGATAAAATCCTATTCCTCAATACTAGGAATAAGAACTAGAATAAGAACGAACATGAGAATAAGAATACTAATACTTTCTATAAGTATAACAGCTTTATAAGAAGAATACTAGTACTAATACTAAGGCTTATAACTATTGCTATATTAATAGTTATATATTAGAGAATTACTTTTTTAAGTATCTATATAGGGCCCTATTATAGTAGTATACTAATAAGACCTTATCTAATAATAAAGATAAAGAACCTAATACCGTTAACGTTATTAACGATATTAGAAGGCTTAACTAGGACCTATCGAATAAATCTAATAATAATATCGAAGTAAATACTATCTTATCTAACTCTATACCTCTGATAACTAATACTAATACTAATAATAATATGTTTATAATTCTAAATAAGAATAAAGACTTATATAATAACCTATATCTAGATATAACTACTACTACGTACGTAGTATCTAATAAGGATTTTCTATTTAATATAAGGAATTATAATAAGAGAGTTAAGTATAGAAAGGCTTCTAATATTAGATATAGCCTTATAGGAGATATTAGAGTTAGTTATAAAAAAATACCTTTACTATAAAAGACTATCTAATATCCCTAAATTAGGTATTAACTTAATAAGTATTAATAAGCTAATAGATAAAGGAATAGTTATTCTTAATAACTATACATCTATATATAATAATAAGACTAATAAACTTATAATAAAGGGATATAAGACTAATAAACTTATAATAAAGGGATATAAGAAAAATAACCTATATTATTTACCTTTCGATATCTATAAAAATAATAGCTCTTCTAATATTATTAGTTAAATACTAAGTACTATAGAAGAAGATAACGTCCTTGAAGTTATATAAAATAGTATAAATAACTAGGTTATATAGGTATTAGTATAATTAAATAAAATAATATCTAGCTTTTTAAGAATAAATATAGATGTAAAGAATACATAAAAGCTTTACTTAATAGTAATACATATCGGAATAATAATTCTATTTATACTTGTTGCTTAGAAGAGGTATGATCTAATTCTATTTACCTAGTATTAGCTAATATTAATAATAATAAGTATATTATAACGCTTTTAGATACCTTTACTAGATATGTTGAAATATAATTAATTATAACTAAAGCTTAGGTATATAATATGTTTATAAAATAAAAAAAAGAGCTAAAAATAATAAAGACCGATATAAAATTTATATATTAAAAACTACTAATAGAACTAAATACATAAGTAATAACTTAAGAATATATATAGAGAGGATAGAATAATATATTACACGAGTCCTCCTTATTCCTTAGAACAAAATAGATTGATTAAGAGAATGAAGAGAACTTTATTTAATAAAATTAGGGTTCTTTTAATAGCCTCTAAAATACTAATAGAATATTACGGATATATATATATATATATATATATATATATATATAATAGATTACCTTATAAGGCTTTATCTAAAAAAATATCATATAAGATAAAATTCGGAGAAATACCTAATATCTTAAATAATAGAGTATTTAATTTAAAATACTATTATCAAAATAAATCTTCTTATATTACTAAACTAGAAGATAGAGGTAAATTAATATATCAACGAGACTTAAGAATTACTAATATACTATATCAAATCTAATCAATAATAAAATTATTATATCTAGAGACGTTAGGGTCCTAGACGGGGAATTAATAGATTTTAAATCTTTAAATAATAACTTAGACTTAGAATAGTATATAGATATAGACCTAAGTAATACTAATACTAGTACTAATACTATTAGTATTAGTAAAGTAGTAGATAATTCTACTACTATAATAAATAAAAATAAAAATAAAAATAAAAATAAAAATAAAAATAAAAATAAAAATAAAAATAAAAATAAAAATAAAAATAAAAATAAAATAGTAAAAATATCTATAATAGTATATATAATAAATTAGCGCTATTAGTTAATAACTCTACTCTTAATACTTATAACTAAGCTATTAACTCTTCTTTAGCTAATAAATAGTATTAGGCTATAGATGAAGAAGTTAATAACTTAGAAAAAGAGACTACCTATAAAGTTATTAAGCGCGAAGATATTATTGTTATTAATAATAATAATATAATTCAATATCGTTAGGTCTATAAGATAAAAACCGATAATAATAGTATATTAAAATATAAGGCTAAATACGTTATTGAAGGCTTTTTATAAAGAGACCTTTTCTACTACCTTTAGACCTAAAAGCTATAGAATAATATTAATATTAGTATTAGTAAATCAATAGTTCATAATAATATAATACTATAAATGCTTTTATATATACTGATATCGATACTAATATTTATATTGAGCTTCCTACTAGCCTTTATAGCTATAATAGAATAGGAAAACCTGATAAGGCTATATATAAACTAAAGTAAAGTCCTAGACTTTAGTTCTAATGCTTACGAAATAAAGTTTCGAAATATAATATAATACCTATATTAAATAATAATACTCTATTTATATCTAAAGATAAGAAAATAATAATATTCTATTATATATATAAAGTAGTTATCGTAAGTTTAGATATTAATATTAGCCTTATAAATAATCTAATAAATGACTTATCTAAAGATATTATAATTAGTTACCTAGGAGATATCTCTTCCTTTTTAGAAATTAATTATACTATAAGTAATTCTTATTTATAATTAGACTAATATAAATATCTAGATTAGTTATTTAATAAGCTCGATATATATTAGAATAGATATAATAGATATAGAATTATAAAACTAGTTAATACGCTAATAGTTAATAACCTAAAGCTATTAGTTAATCTGTTTACTACTTCTAATAGTAAAAAAGACTTGTATATATAATAATTTAGTTCCGTATTATATATCTAAGTATTAGAACTAGAATTAATAGAGTTTTTATAGTTATTTAACTATCTAAAGATATAAAAAATCCTAATAAGTCTTATTTTATAGCTTTAAATAAGCTATAGGGTTATTTACTAGGAACTAAAAATAAGAAGTTAATATATAATATTAAAGACTTCTATACTAATTCTAGTAATGATTATCTTAATATGAAGCGTTATTATAATACTAACTAGGCTAGAAATATTAATACTACAATTAATACTACTAGCTATATCTTTATTATTAGTAATAACCCTATATTAGAGGCTACTAGTACTTAGAAAGTTATAGCGTTATCTAATACCGAAGCTAAATATATAGCTTTAAAAGAAGCTATAAAAGAAGTAATAGACTTTACTATATTATAACATTATTAAGGTATCTACTAATAATAATCTTAATATACCTTTAATATATTATTAATATTCTAGTATTATAGTTAGACCGAATATATAGATATTAGGCTTCGATAGGAAGCCTTTCAGTTAAAGGGAAGGTTAGTTCTAGGAAGCCTAGAAAGGCCTAAAATATATCTAGGAATATTTTTAAACTTGATAGAAAGCCTAGAAGGTATTTAGGAGCTTAGCGGGAGAAGCCTAGCGGCCCTAAGAGATAAAATAGAGGTTTCCCCCGGCTTATTTTAATTATCTTTATTAAATAGATTATTAATATTTTTCTTATTAAGTTCCTATTTACTTTTTTAGTAGTAGATATACTAAAGATATTATTCTATTAGCTAATATACCTCGTTTCTAATAGCTTTACCCTCTATTATTTCTCTTTAAACCACCCCTCACTTACTTATCAATCCTATAGAAACTAAGAAAGCTTCCGTAGCTCTCCCCGCCCCTTACTTTCTTTAATCCCTACTAAAGCTAAGAAAACTCGTATAGTAATTCTATTTGATACCATTCAAGCTATAAAACTTCTATAGCTACTTATTACCCCCCTATTTTAGACCCTATAAAGCTATAAAACTTCTATAATACCTTCCTATTTTTATATTTGGATTAAATAACTTGAGTAATAGATTAAACCCCCCCCCATTTCTTAGTTTAGCTTTACTCCCTATATAGCTAATATAATACTATAAAATGGATAATATCTCTAACTAAATCTTCTAGATCGAAGTAAGATAGAATAGCTAAGAGATAAAGCTTAAGATACGTTTAAATAGATAAGATAACGTAGATAAAGATAACGTAATACTAAACGATATAGTAAGATAATATAAGCCTTTATTAAATAAGCGGTATCAAAAGATAAATACATAGATTTCAATAGAAAAGAAACTAAAGTTTTAATTAATATTAATAAAGCTATCTTGAAATCTAAAAAAGAGACCCCTATATATTCCCTAAACGCCTATAGGATATATCTATTACCCTCCTATTTCTTAAGAATAAATTATGAATATAATAATTAAGAAGATTACTATAAACTTATAAGAAATAAAAGATAATAATACTTATTTAAGAGGTTAGATTTAGTAGATAAATTAATGAAAACTCTTATTCAATAAACTAATAAAGCTATAAAAGAAAGTTATATAAATAACTATAAGAAACGAAAACTAAGATAACGTAGATCCTTTTTTAAATAATAGAAATATAAATTAGAGATTAAAAATAATAAAGACTTTAATAAAGATACGAACTATAGATATTTAGCTATAAAGGTCAAGATAAAAGAGCTTAAGAGCTAGATAGTCCTTATCGATAAGACCCTAAAGCTATTTGATATTTTAAAATAATTATAATAATTTAAAGAGTTTAAGACTCCTTTAAACGCCTTAAGTACTACTATTAATAAGTTTTAAGTTACTAGAGAGAGTTAAAGAATATTATAGGGATATTTAATTTTTAAATAAAATAAAAAGAAAAACCTATTAAATCCTGAATTATTTCATCCCTATGATATATAAGGTTTGACTAAAAGGGCTTATGATATTAACTATCTTTACTATAATAGGCGCGTACTACTATATTACTTTCTACTATCTTAAGCTTAATAGAAACCTTACTCTATCTTAAAGAACTCTAATAAAGATATTAATAATAAACCTACTATCATTATAACTATATTTGAATATATAGTTAAAAAATATAAATTATATTACGTATTTATAATAATCTAAAATACCTTTAGTTAGAAAAAAGATAAAAGCGTAAAGAAAGCTAATACCCCGTCCCCCCTTAAGCCTATTATTAATAATACTTTAATTAAGAAGAAAAGTAACTTGTACTATTATAAAAAGTTATATTATAAGTAAGTATTAAATAAAAGTTAATAATAAAGAGAAGACTTATAAGTTAGGTATCATTAATATTATAACTTCTAAAAAGAAGTCTATTCAGAGTAAGAGTAAAAAGCTATTAAAAGATATTAAGATAAAGGAATTAACTACTTTTTTTAATATTACTTATATAGCTATAGATTAATAACCTTTTAAGCCTTACTTTACTTACTGTATTTATAGAAATTAAATCTATAATATAGGCTTAGACTCTTATATTTTAACTTATCTAAATTAAAAAAAAGTTCTTTAAAGACTTTTACTAATTTAATTAAGTTAGAAAGTAGCTTATTAAGAGTTTAATATATTAAAACTATTTAACTTTAAATAATAGATAGATCGAACCTTAAGATTACTAATATTTAATATTACTTAACTTTCCTTATTAACGCTATTTCTAGAATTACTTAATTTTAGAATAGGTATATATTAGTAATAAACTAACTAATAATTAAGGGTAAAGTTATTACTATTATTTTTTAAATAAAAAGAGGTTTTATATTAGAAGTAAGAGAAGGCCTTAAGGTCTATATAATTAAAAAGGAGCTTCCTTATAACGAAGGCTATACCTTATATACTAAGATTAATAGGATAATATATACTAACGTATCCCTATATACGCTTTTAAAGGATAAAACTCTTATATATTAGCGCCTTTATTACTTTAAAAAGGAAGCTATATCTTAAATAATTAAGGTAGTTACTAGCTTATTAGTTAAGAAGGGAACTAAACTTATTAAGCCTTATAGTACTTATAACCTTAGAAAGAAAATATCTTTTAAATTACTAGATTTTAAAGTACCCTCTAAGGTACTTAAGGAAGTTATTTATATAGACGTTAGTATGATATAATTAGTATCTATAAACGGAAATAGCTATTTCTTATTAGCTTATAATAAGGCGATAAGCTAATACTTAGTATAAGCGATAACTTAGAAGAGTAACGTATTCTTATATATTTAAAAAACTATTAAGAGATAGGCGCTAAAGTTAGGCTAGAAGCTTTAGAAGCTTTGAAACGATAACGGTACTAATATCAGTACTACCTTTTCTACTACCTATAGACCTAAAAAATATAGAATAATATTAATATTAGCATAAATAAACTGATAGTATATTATATAATATGATATTATAAATACTTTTATATATATTAATATCGATACTAATATTTATATCGAACTTCCTATTAGTTTTTATAGCTATAGGAAAATAAGAAAACTTAATAAAGTTATATATAAACGAAAATAAAGTCCTAGACTTTAGTCCTAATATTTACGAAATAAATTTTCGAAATATACTATAATACTTATATTAAATAATGATTCTAAACTTATATCTAAAAATAAGAAAATAATAATATTCTATTATATAGATAATATAGCTGTAGTTAGTCTAGATATTAACTTTATAAATAATCTAATAAATAACTTATCTAAAGATATTATAATTAACTACCTAGGAGATATTTCTTCTTTTTTAGGAATTAATTATATTATAAATAATTCTTATTTAGAATTAGACTAAAATAAATATCTAATTAACTTATTTAGTAAGTTCGATATATATTAGAATAAATATAATAAATATAGAATTATAAAATTAGCTAATACGCTAATAGTGAATAACCTAAAGCTATTAGTTAATATAGATATAGCTTTTAATAATAAAAAGGACTTATATATATAATAAATTAGTTCTTTACTATATATCTAAGTACTAGAACAAGAGTTAATATAGCTTATACGGTTAATTAATTATCTAAATATATAAAAGTATAAATAAGTCTTATTTTATAGCTTTAAATAAGCTATAGGGTTATTTACTAAGCACTGAAGATAAGAAGTTAATATATAATATTAAAGACTTCTATAATGATAACTCTAATATTAATTATCTTAATATTATAGGTTATTATAATACTAACCTAGCTAGTGATATCAATACTAGAATTAGTATTACTAGCTACGTCTTTGCTATTGATAATAACCCTGTATTATAGGATTCTAGTACTTAGAAAGCTATAGCGTTATCTAGTACCGAAGCTAACTATATAGCTTTAAAAGAATCTATAAAAGAAGTAATATACCTTAATTATACTATAAAATCAGTAATAAAGGTATTTACTAATAATAATACTAATATACCTTTAGTATATAAAGATAATATATTAGCTATTAAATTAGGTAATAATCTAGAATCCTATAAAAAAATAAAATATATCGATATCGACTATTATGAAGTTAGAGAAGAAGTATAAAAAGAAGAAATATTACTTTAATATATAAATTCGAAGGATAATACGGCTAAGAGCTTTACTAAAGTATTAGACCGGAATAAATTCTTATTACTTAGAGATAGACTGAATAAATATAAGAAAGAAAGTTATATATATAAGCCAATATTAATATAATAGGGAGTTATAGGCTTTATACCCGAAATAATAATAATAAATAATAATAAATAACTAAAGTATATATTAATTAATTAATATATACTTTACGGGGGGGGATAAAGGTTATAAGTAATAATAAATAATATAATAGTAAATAATATAACTAATAATTAATAACTATAACTAATATTTAGTAAGACGTTACTAAATAAATATAATATAATAATAAATATAAATTCCTAAATTAGTAGCTAATACTTATTAGGAATCCCGTTATATATAGTATAAATACTAGTATATATACCTATTAATAATCGAAGTAAATACGTTATTATATAACTAAGACGCTATAGAAAGTCTTTCCTCTTATATCTAATAATATATATTATATTATTATAACTATTAATAACTTAATATTTCTATTAATCTTATTATTATCTAATAATTATTTATTAATTTAATTATTAAATAATTATTACTTTATATACTAAATACTATTATACTAATATATTCTATAACCCCTCCTATTATTCTATCTATTCTAACTTCCCTATAAATGCTACTATAACTTATATTATACTAATAAAATATTACTTATAGTTATTATTCTAGTTATTATTATTATTTATTTATTATTATTTATTTATTATTATTTCTTATAACCCTTATAAATATTCGATTCGATAAGTAGTTATCGAGTTCTTAATAAGAATCGATAAATCGATAAAGTCTTTAATAAAAGAAATAGATAGTTTAATAAAATATCGATAGAATAATAAAGTATTTAATAAGATAATTAAATATCTTAATAGAATAAATAATAAGGTATCTAGTATTATTATTATTATAAGAGGCTTCTATATTACTTAAGGTAGCGGTCTGGATTTTTAGATTATTTGCTTTTAGAATATTTATTTACTTCTTTTAATAGTCTAAGCTTTAATAATAGCTTTTCTTCTAATAGTAGATTTTTTTTTAGTATATCTTCCTTCCCCCCTTATGAATCTCTAATAGGTCAGAGTGCATTGCGGTTACGTACTAACGTATACTAATACACGTAGATACTGCCTAGCGGTCAGCATTTGAGTATATAACTAAATGCATATAAATGCCTTAAAGAGGTAGTAAAAGACTTATAAAAAGGAGACATCTGCCACGCTTTCATAGGAAACATCTTAAGATAAAAAAATTCAAGCTTCCCTTTTTATATATTTCTATATACGTGCCTTATAATTATAACCTATTTATTAGTTATTTAGACTATATAACTAGGAATCACACCTTTCTTTCCTTAAGAATAAATAAGGTAATAGATCTAATTAAGCTATAAGTCCCTCGGCTCCTTAGCCGCCCGGGAGGGGCGTACGTTAATAACCTCGTAAAGTATGAATATATCTATTATACCTCGTTTATTTATTATCTTCCTGTAGTATTTCTTATATTAACCTTGAAAGGACTCTCCCGTATCCGATGTCTCTTTCCTATTTGAACTAGATGATGATACTCCTTCCTTGCTGGGATCCAAATTGAGAGAGCTCAGCCCAGCATTCAAGCTCCGTTCTTCGCGCTTCATTTCGTATTTTAATTGCTGGACAGCTTTGATATGCTTCTTACTTCGCTCGTGGGCTTCGTATTGCTTTTCACTCTTGAAGGATTTGTTGCAGACCACGCATTCAATTTCCTCGACTGGCTCCTCTTCCTCCTCCTCACTGGAAAGATCGAAATGGCCATTGGAAGAATCTCCTTCCCGGGAATGCACCCAATCAGCAACGGACCCAGCAGCAAGTTTTTCCTGATTAGCAGCCCGAGATCTGGCTGCTTGGGCTGCCGAGGCATTTCGGAGTGCGGCTTGCCGATCTGCATCAGTACTGGTGTTTTGTTTGCACCTGGGATCTCTCTTTCGAGCAAATGCGACCAGGAATCTCACTGCCTCGTTGAATTCTCGAATGGCATCATCGCGGCATTTCTTGTTTTCCTTTTCCATCAACCGGCGAACTCTTCGATCTGGGGCATCAGACACCCGGTATTTGTCTTTCCACGAGTAAGTCTTTACTGTTGAGAATGACGACCAGGCCACATAGAAAGGTCGCACAATGTCGTCATAGCTATCATTGGCATATCCGAATGAAGGGTAGGCAACAGCAGGACTTGCGACTGCGATTTCTTCATCAGACAAGTGCCCAAAGAACTGGTCTAGTCCACCAAAGAAGCCAGACACTTCGTCCGTGAAACGCGTGGAGGTGTTAAATCGGCCTGCTACAGCGAGGACTTCTTCAGCTGTGGTAAGTCGCACATTCCGGAATGTTGCAGACTCTGAATCGTGGTCATCCACCGGCACTCCACCAAGAATCGCGTCTCGATGAGAGTCGTACCAGGCGCGCTCCTGTGGATCGGAAAGAATTTCGTAAGCAGTTTGAACTTCTGCGAAGAGGCGAGTGGAATTCTCTATATCATCTGGATTTTTATCTGGATGGAGAAGAAGAGCCTTTCTTCTATATGCCTTCTTGATTCTAAAAAAAAAAAAAATTTACAAGAAGAGAAAGGGAGATCCAGGTCAGTCCAAGTCTCCAGGCTAGCGGATTCACTTGCACGTGTGCCTTAATGAAGAACCCATACTCATCGTCAGTTGCGCCTTGGTCGACATCCAAGAGGTCATAATAGCATTTCTGTCTCGGCTGAGGACTGGTCTCCTGAGCGGACGACTGTTGCGCACCCATGCTGGCTTCAGTTAGTTGAATTGTGTGGTTTAAACGGTTGTATAAAATGTGATTTCAAATGTAAGATGCCGTGAAGCACATTTACCAGAAAAAAAAACCACCGGGATGCCTGCCTATCTTATCGGGTCCGATAGTGGGGCAACAAAAACTCGATCTCATGGAGGGGTGCGCCTTCTGAACTTTCTAGGATTGTCAGTTCCCAAGCTTACCTCAGCAAATCCCGCCTCGACGCTTCAAACGAAGTCTTGTTTTGCTATTTCAGTCAAGGAGGAAGAGAACACGAGAAGCATGCCGAGCCGGCAAATGGGACTTGATTCTGGTATTATATTATGCCCCCTACAAAGAAGAACGCCATCCTGTCATCAATATGTTCATAGGTCTGTATCGGTGTCACCCTCACTTAGGGTTTCGACCTCGTCAATAGCGCCAAATCGTTCCGAACCCCCACCCATGCGAGGATCGTGGTCAGAAACTGAAATGACAGCTTTCCCCTGGACATATTTGACACCCTGCCGCCACTCATGCCAATCTTCTTCGTCACGGATCAAGAAGCCGATCAACATGCTAGGGTCCATCTCTTTAATGTGTAATCGGCGTAGGCGATGTGTGTGGAATGATTGAACATCCGCAGTCGAGTACTCGGACGGGTTTTCATGGAAAGGAATAGCAGGCCGGGTGTGGTGTGGGTCGAGATAGAATAGGTATTGGCCCTGGGCACCAACGAAGTAATGGGACGACGACGGGCGGCCTCTTTGAAGGCTGTTAGTCGAGCTCACAGATCACCAATCAATGAAAGGGACTCTTCAGGGAACGGATGTGAAGATAAGCACTTACCCTGCAATTCCAACAGACTGAGGCATCTGCAGGGACGCAATCAAAGCCTCTCTGTACACCGGAGTCACCTTGTCGATGCCAAGCCGGGTGCTCACTAGAATCAGGGTCGGAATGAAAGTTGTACCATCTGGCTTCGCAACCTTCATGAAGTTATCCTCAAAAACATCCGGTACATCGCCGGTAGAGTAGACGCGGATGGACGACTCATGACGGTTGACAAGGTCCCTAATGAAAGTTTGTTATCGCAACGTTAATGATGACCCAGCAGCAGAGAAATAATATATGGGCAGATCGTCTAGACTTACTCGATGCACTTTGCAGTGGCCGAAGGTCCAAACCACTCTCCAGGATACTTGCCACAGACCTGTGAGCCATGCATGACAAAGTTGTGAATGGAATACGGGGATCTCGGATCATCTGCGAAGTTGGCAATGATTTTGCGCTCCTCTGCGTCATCCACATTCCTTCTCCATTCTAGAATGATTGGAAACGAGGTCATGAAAGTATCATTAGCACCGCTCCATCAAAAATAATTATATAAACAAGATGCTTGAACTTACCGCGACCAAGTCTTGAAATGGCAATGGCGTTTGCCAGAAGGCTTTGGCCTGATCGAATCATGCAACCCCATCCAGTATCTGACGAAAAGCCGGTTTGTTCGAGAAGTTGCGACTTGAGCCTAACAGTGAAGGACATGGCACTGGCCGCATTCGGATCCTGTGATTTGGCAATCGGGGGGAAATCTGACCGATAGGTCATCCAAAAGCGGGACTGGAAATCATCCCGGAATGCCTGTGGCCAGCCTCCATCTTCGGGGGTTATTGTGCCATCTTCGTAAGCTAATGAAGATGAGACGCTGCTCGACGCAGAGTCTGGGGGGGTGTCCGGTGCGTTCTGCGGTGGTGCGATAGGAAGTTTAGAGTCGGGGGCGGGGGCAGCGCTTGACGGGCTAAATGACGTCGGTGCGGGTTCGCCGGTGGAGTCTGGCCGGGTGGTAGAAGGTGTGGGTTGTTCGGGGTCGGAGAGTGATGTGCTGAGATCCGTCTCGGATTTTGAGGATGCACCGTTATCGTGGACAGAGTAGGAACATCCAAGGCACCAGATAGGAACATCGATAGTGGTATCATTCACCGGTTCTGGGTCCCAGAACAGCTGAACCAGCCGTTTATATCTTGAGAAGTCAACCGTGGCCATAGTCAAGAACAAAAGGCTCTAGGAATAATTTAGAAAAGGGATGGATTGGTCAAGAAACTCTAGACGTCCTGGACTAGAATGAAATAAGAGATATCACGGTGTTGACAGAGAGTTCAGAAAGAGGGAAAAGAGATGGTATTACTCTAGCTCCAGTTTGTCACCAAAGAGACGCAATCAATCATGCACCCAATAAAATGAATGTAAGCTATGAAGTAAGTCAGGCTGCCATGTTCGGGTTAAGGGTTAAGTGAACAGGTACCTGCATGCATGTACTTTACAGGGCTACAGGTCAGTATATACCACCAGCCGAGGAGAGTGTACTGGACTTAGATTTCTAGAAATTCAAGAATTTGTTAAAAAAAAATATAATTATATTCATATACTTACTATGCCCAGCAGGTCGGGTGTGTGCATTATCAGTTAGGCCTTATATATTTTCGAGTGTGATAGTTCTTTAAATATTTCCGGGAAGTATCGGGACGTGAAGGATGGAAGTAACTTGTTCATGGGTATTTCTCCCGCACCGTATGGTAAGTCCCGGAGGGAGAGAGTTAGAGTCGGCAGAGTTCAAGGTTGGAGAGTTTGATTTCCATTTGGTAGTGAAGCTAAAAAGTAAAAAATTTAAAATGGCCACATGACACATCACCAAATGCAGCATTAGCCTCTTTGGTTGATGGCATTCTCATGGGGCCTCAATATTCTTTATAAATACAGTTCATGATTCCCACGTGAAATCATGAGAACTGACAGGATCCATCATTCTTCTCTCTTAAGCCTAAATGGATTTTCAAAATGAAATTTGCTCATGACTTTAAACAAGCACTCATGTGTGAGGGTAGGTGGACTGGCTCGGAGTTTGGCTTCTTGGCGTCCCCTGTCAGAAAGAATGGCACAGAAACTAACTGGTATACAGGTTTCCCTCCACATTGGGTTGACCAGGCCATTACTTATGGGGTCCTGAAGAAGTGTCTGAAGAAAGTGAGAGAGGAACTTGATCAACTTGGACTTAGTCCCGACACCTTACAAGAACTTCTCTCAACAGACTCGAAGTCGCCCGTTTTGCTTCATTACGGCCTAGAAAGTGAGCACATGCAGTGCCCTGGGTCCATGTTCTGAGGATGGTTGCTAACTTTATGATTGAACAACTCCTCCAGTTTCCGAGCCGCACGTGTTACGGCCCAAACTCCAGGTCTTGATCCACGTCCAAAATGCGACACCGATCGAGGTCGTGCTTACTCCGGCATCGCGAATGCTGCTCGAGCGCATAGCAGAGAAGGGCTTTGATATTCACAAATCTGCCGACGAGATATCAATTCCATGTTCAAGTGCCGACGTCCAGGCATTACTGGCCGAGCCATGCATCAGCGTCCAGGAATCTCAGTCCCAGCTTATAGGCACCCCCGCCGATATGGATGCCAAAGACTCCGATGATATCAAGATGGCCGACGAGGGGGCATGTGACCAGGTTCCAAGCTCGAATAATGACACCAGCACTTCTCAAAGTGCTGTCGAACAGATCGAGGTGCCGTTGGTATTCGATTCCGAGTTCTTCAGCATCCTGCAGAGTGGCGTGTGCAGCCTCGATGCCCTGCAGCAGCACGAAGAAGAAGCAATGTCCTCAGATATTGCATCGTTGGGACAGATAGTCACGCAGGTGGCCAAACCTTCCCGCTTTGGCAGGTCGGACCTTCGTCCCTGGCGCGATATTTTCCAGTTGTACCTGGATGCGCAGGTGTTTTTTTCCACCCACGAGCGTGACCTTGGAAGCCGGACTGGCAAGGTTGCCCTCAAGCAGCTCCAATGGTTCCAGGCCGAGGTGAAGAAGCGTAACATTGCGAATCGCTTCCAGCTGCGCGAAAGCCACCAGGCTCTGAATCAGTTCATGGTTCTAAATGGAACTCTTCTGAAAAGCGTTCAGTTTCAAGAGATCAATAGACTTGCTGTCACAAAGATCTTGAAAAGTCAGTTTACCGGCATACCATCAACCTCGGGTCCCCGCATGTTTCTTCCGTCTCTTGTGTGTGCTACTCTGCTAACCTGTCTTTGACATTAGAATTCGACAAGCGAACGGCTCTGGGAGTGCGAAATCAGTTCGATCACGTCAAGGTTTCGAACAGGCTTCTGGCCCAGTCAGTGTCCAAGGACATTTGTAAGGTTATGGCCAATGAAATAATCTCTATAGTGCCACAGATTGATGACTACCTCTGCCCTGTGTGCTGTGCAATCACCTGGCGAGCCATTCGATTGTCTTGCCAGCACGTCTTCTGCATCCGTTGTGTCGTCAAGATGCAAAGACGCCTCGAGAAACACTGTCCCTTGTGTCGGGCCGATACGGTCTGCTCGGCCACTGTTGGTAAGTTAAGATACGCTCTATGTTTGTATTGTATGCTGCCGTGGCTAACCCGCATATCTACCGTATAGACAATCTCGATATCAAACTTGAGAAGTACCTACGGAAGTACTTTCGTCGGGAAACCAAGGAGAAAGAATACGCCGATGATATGGAGCGGGGCATCGAAGCTTTTGGTCCCGGATATCGTCCTAATGAATGCCGTGTGATGTAGCCCATCCGGTGCTTGAGCATATGCGGTGTCTTGAGAGAGCGCGAGAGAGAGAGAGAGAGAGAGACCCACGCCATGTGGCTGAAGGCTATGGGGAATTGGTATGTTTTTATATCATGATTGTCATGCCTTTTGATACCATTCCAAGTTTTGTTGTTTTGGATTCCAGCGTGCGAATGTCACGATAGTATTCGAGCACATCTGTGCTCTCATGGTTAGCTAGTACTTAGTTGCATGCCCAGTAAGATATACTCAGCGTGTATATCAGAATTCCATACCCGTTTTCAGATTGAACCAATGGCTATATAGCCTGACCCCCCTCTGAACTCACATGTTCCTTCTGATATGTTTACAATCAAGGCCTGTGACACACATTGAGGACCGAATACCTATGGCACGGCGGCCGTCAACTAGAAGTTGCATGAACTCTCGGATTTATTTTTCGCCCCTATTTCTCTAACATCCGGACATATTTGGCCCAAATCAAAACCCCTTATATGGATCAAATCCGCTGCAGCATACAAGTCCTTCAAACGTTGTTTGTAGCGTCAAGAGCGTCAGTGAACACCTTCAGCAACGCCGCAGGATCCTCCAGACCGACGCTAACCCGCACCAGATTCGGGTCAATCCCAAAGCTAGCAGCCCAATCCAACTCGTTAAAGTGGGCAAGAATGACATATGGAGACGTCAACGTGAAGTTTGTGCCCAAACTGGGACCCTTAGCGGTGTCCAGCGCATCGAAGAATGCCATGGCATGTGACTTATCCCGGAAGGATACCGACAGGAGGCCACCGTAGCCGGCGCCAGGCCGGCGCACAGCGTCGTAGTGTGGGCGTGACGGGTTGTGCTTGGGGTAGAACACCTGGCGCACATTCGGGTGTGCCATCAAAACGTCGCAAATAACCTCCGAGTTTGCATTGACATGGTCCACCCGCACACGGAAGTCACGGCTGTTGCGCTCCATGAAGATCACATCCTCGGCCCAGTAGGCGTTTTCAAAGCCGGCGTCGAACGCGCCACGAAGGGCGGCATAGTATCTTGAAGTAGGGTTCAACGTAGCGCTGCCACCCATGACATTGCAGTCACCTGAGAAGATCTTGGTCAAGCTGCTGACGACAATGTCGGCGGCCCCCAGAACGTTAATGTTGGCAAACGTGCCAATGGTTTCGTCAACAACCACAGCAAAGTCGTACTTGTCAGCCAGGCTGCGGATCCGCGTCAAGTCGGGGCACGTCAGTAGCGGGTTACCCGGGAACTCGCAGAAGAGCCCCAGGAAGCGCTCGCCAGCTTCACATCGAGCCTCAAGCTCGTCTAGCTCCTCACTGGAGGCATTTCCGTAGAACACGGCACCGGGCCCGAACTTTTCCAGAATCTTGAGTGTGTCGACATAGGGAAAACCAAAGCTGATACTCTTCATCTCGCCGCGGGTCTTCCGGAGCATACGATGGGCATGGTATATGGCGTTCATGCCACAAGGGAACAGGTAAACATCCGACTCCCGGGGCTCCGGTGACGTAGACTTGGAACACGGTGCTCCGTTCGGCTCCGGAGCTGCCGAAGGCTCCGCGGAGCTGCACTTGACACCGTTCTCCGGAGGAGGCGTGGCAGGATTCCGGCTAGTGCCATTTGTCTCAGAGCCATTGGCGACGGGACATAGAGATTCCGAGACGGGGATGGCCATAGTGCCGGCTATACGGCGCTTGATCGCCGAGGTTGCCCGGTTAATCAAAGACAGATCCAGGTTTCTGCCAAATCGCTCCTCCAGAAAACGGAGGCTTTCCTGGGCTTCGGAGATAATATCATCGGCACTCTGTGATGGGGGGGTAGGAGCATGCGACGGACGCAGCGGAGGCGACACCGGGCCATGGTCCAGGTCAGCCGATTCGGTGCGGCGATACCGGCGTGGGCCACGGAACGGCTTCATAAGGGGTGACAATGGGGTAGATGGCGTAGCATTGGCAGTCGGCGGCTTCACGGCATCCAAGTCGGTCGGGATGAGGATACCCTCCCGGAACAATGAATGGCAAAATTCCGAGCGGCGGCTAGACGTACCGTCGCCGGTATGCTGCCAGTACTGCTTTGCAATGGGGAACAGATCCCCAGGGAAGAGCACGGCAGATACGGCCGGGGCCAAAGCAGCCAGCTGCGGAGACACTTCGATGCTGTTGGGGTCCAGCCGCAGGTCGATGACGGAGAGCTGAGACGCGGAGGTGTCGGTGCTACGCTGGAGAATGAACTCCTGGCACCGGCGAGCAGCGGCGGCAGCGGCAAAGACCATGGCACGTTGACCAGTTTCGCCATGGCGAGACACAATGTCTGCGGCAAACTCGACAATACTCTTGTGAATAAAGAAGCTGATACAAATGAGTCGGTCGGAGACCTGTCCGTCAGCCCGAGTCCCGGTATCTCTAGTATAGAGAGACTTCGTTCACACACTTACCGCGGATATCCACACTTCATCTTGGACACAACCCAGTCCTGGCCTTCCTCGTAGGCGACATTGGCCTTCCACGTAGGAAGAGACACACTGACAGCCTTTTAAGATTGGTTCACCCCGTCATGTCAATGTTAGTCTGGTTCGCCACGTGTGACTGCAATCTCTAAAGACTGGATCGAGGGACGTGAATCGTACATGTTTCGTATCCCGAGGGATAGACTCTCCAACTTCTAATGCGGTAGCCATGACTGGAGATTCTGGTTGGCTTCAGCAGTGCAGTGCAACGAAGTTTATTCTCTCACTTTAGTGAGGTGTTCAGCCTATCGTCTGTGTGTATTAGTTAGGAAGAGGCACCAGATTTTTTGAAATATTCCCACTGGCCAGTTGGAGAACGATTGAGATATCAAATAAATAAAGGAGAGGGAGTCCTGATAAGAATGAAAGAGCCAACACTTGGGGAGTCCATGTCTTTAGGATAATGACAGGGGGGGAATAATGGGGAAGAAAAGTGGGAGGAGGCCACAGGAGGCCACTAATCGAGTATAGTATAAGTAACTGGCGATGCTGTCTGCGGGCATGCCAGTTGGAAAGTGTGGGTCGGATACTGGGTGGTGATAATGGTGATCGTATTTGGAGCCAGTCAACATTGGTTACTTAGTCCCGTCATGACTTCATGATGCGGACTGAGCGGCCGAAAATTCGGGCGACGCTCGGGGCAACGACGGACTCGGACCAACTAAAGAGAGCATGACAAGATACCTAGGATGGTCAGCTGGCTATCGGTCTCCTCGAAGGCCTGGCCCGCCATACTGCAGACAGGGACGAGAGGGTGAGCAGTAAAAGAGGCATGTATCACAAGACCCAGGTGGATGTGTTTGGGCACGCGCTGTGCAGAATGGTTGCTATATCTGTGAAGGCGCGGGATATCCGAAGTAATATTTGGAGAATCCGGGACACACCCGCATGGGCGGGGCATGTTTTGGGACGGGAGCTGAAGATTCAACCGAGACCCCCAGCGAGTGTGTCCAGTGCCAGGAGGAACATCGGGGTGAGTCAACGTGGGGTCCTCTTTATCACAGTTCCTGGGAGCATTCAAGAGCCTGGCATGGCCAAACACGTGAGGTTCTGGAGAGAACTTCCTCTCATCTCATATCTCAAGAACATACAGAGCACTCTCTTAGGTCACAAAAATTCCGAATAATCATTTCGTGACCTTGTGCATGTGGATGTATTGGGGTAGTGTGTGGGGGTTTCGATATGCGTTAGCATCGATTGGACAACGCAGTTTCGCATTACTCACAGTCTGAAAAAAAGGATACCCTAAACGTTTTTGGTGTGTACCAATAATTGCACATGCGCGCTTTTGCGTCTAAGGCAAGCTGGCTTTCGAGTAAGAGAGGGGAATGGTCCCCGTGTTCTAGCCACTTCACGAGTTCGGGAATATATAGGTAGGATAGGATATCACATATATGAAAGGGTGGTCACAGGGAAGAAGGGACAGCAGGAAATGAAAGAAGAACATTTTGGAAGTTGGAAGAAAAGAAAATTTCCGGACCGCCGACAATCGGCGCCGTCAGAAATTTCCGGGTAAAAGTGGGCCGAGCTGCGGAGGTAAATCGGCACTCTCGAGCATCAAACCAATGTTATGCACACTATAGCTCCCAGTTAGTAAATAGGTGGATGACATTACATAGGACAACATATCTTGCAGTATAGTGATATTGATCTGTTTCTTCACGGCAGATACATTTCTGCCTTCATTCTGGGCCTCAAAGATGAGGGGGCGGGGTAGTATGTGTATAGGGTTAGGGTTGTGCTTCTGATCGACCACGGAATGTTCGAACATCATGTAGCGAACATTGTGGCCGCCGTTTTGTTCTCAGTCAACATTTGCCTCTCTTTTTGCTAGCTCTAGTCCACGGTAGGATGTGAGGACATGTGTGGTATGATTGAATAACGCCTGAGGTGCATGCGAGGATAGGTGTACGATGTAGTATATAATAGATCAATTCCTGTATATGTGTTTATCGAGAAAACAGCCTCGTTGGTTTGCCGCCGGGAAGAAATAACGGACATCCTAGATCAATCTCAAGCCCAACAAGGCGAAGAAAAGAAAAACGTACCCAATAACCCAAAACAAAATTCGTCAAGCTGAAGGAAATATCCATGCGGCGAAACCAGAAATGAAAAGACAAAATGATGCAACCCAGATTCAAAAAATACAAAGCACGAAAACAACGGCCAATTCCCGTGTAACAAAAACGGACATTCACGTCATTGAACCTAGCGGCTGCCCCGGCGAGACCCAACGCAGCTGATGCTATCACTGGGCGCCACGCTCGCATTGTCATCCCAGTTCGTGAAGCTGCTACCCGCACCGGGACCCGGCAACGGCACTTCCCGCGCCGACTTGTAGCTGCGTCTCGACACATCCGACCGATAGTCGCTCGGTGCATGCACCGACTTCATCATCACCGATGGGGGTGCGCCCTTGATGACTGACGGCGGCTTGGCTGTGGACACCGAGTACGTGCTGGGTGCACGGCTGCTACGCGACGAGCCAGAGAGGACCGTCTGCACGGCGGGAGGCGGCGGCGGGGGACGGATAGTGAGGGTAGAGCGGTGGTTGCGCGAGGCCGTCGAGTGACCGTCGACCTCGCTCTCGAGGTCAGGGTACCGCGATGTAGTCGAGCCACGGCGGCCGCTGGCGCGGCTCCGGGTAGCATCCTCCACGGTGTACCAGCTGTTCTTTGACACCACGGTCTGCTGGTCCACGCTGGGACGGCGGCCACCGGCGCTGGGCGGGTAGTATGACACCGCGCTGGGCGCCCCACCGCCGCCCGGGCGAGAGCTAACGTGACTGGGGGGGCCCGCCAGCATCAGTGGGCGGCGATCAGAAGCAGCCTCGCTGCGGGTGCGCGAGCTGGGGGCGCGCGAGGGCGCACCTCCACCGCCCATCTTGGAAGACACCCGGCTGCGTCGGTCGTCGTACATGTCGTCCATGGCGCGGCTCCGCGAGTCGCCCACCTGGCTGTACCGGGTAATGTACTGCGGCACGTTACGGTGGCCGGCGATCTGAGCATACTCATGGGGATAGTCGACCTGCTCAAAGCGCTGCTCCACCATGCGGGTTCCGACCATATCGGACGGGTTGCCCACCGGGAATGTTGCGCGGCGATCGAACATCGGCGGCTCATACATGTCGCCAAAGTCCTGCGCGGGGGCGCGGGAGCTGTCGGTCTTCATGAGCGTGTAAGTAAGCGCAGCGCCAGCGGCGGCGCCAATCAGACCAGCCACGGCAGCACCGGCGGCAAATGTTGACACAACCGAGGACTGCTCCGGCTGCTTCTGCTGCTGGAGCAGAGAGGATGTGCCCTCCATGAGAGAGGTGGTAACGCTGCGTCGCATGAGATACGGGGCATTGGCTTTAGACTCGGCAGCCATGGGTGGGTAGGCGCGGGTGCTGCCAACCATGGCCTGCGAGTTCGAAGCGCTGACTCTGGAGTGGCGGGAACTGGCCACCGACATACCAGGTCGGGACTCGGATGTGGTGACGCCATAGTTCCATTCAACAATGCGGCAGGCCTCGTCGGGGGTCGACTGGGTCTGCCGCACGGTCTGGGCCGGGTGGTAGAGGACCTCCATGACGTTTCCGTCGGGATCGGAGATAGTGGCACTGATGCGGCCGGAGCCGGAATTGGACACAAGCGAGGCAGTGTCGTTGTCGGTGTCGGGACTGGGGAACGGGTCCGAATCACGGGTGGACAGCGAGCGAATTGCGGTGTTTCGGAAACGGGAGACGGACTCAGCCGAAGGAGCTGCGATGACAAGATGAGAGGCTTTTACAGCGGCTGGAGTGGGAGCCTCACGGATAGCGAAAACAGGCACTGAATCGGCCGTTCCGAAAGTAATAGTCCTTCCGGGGGGTAGTCCGACAGCCGGTTGATTAGCAGGAACCAAGGCTCGACTGCCAACACTACTGCCGCCACTACTACTAGCTCTATCGGATATTGCAGCGAGGCCAGCGGAGGGTGAAGAGATGTAGCGAAGACCGAGGGGTTGGAGCACAGCACTATAGAAGGAGGTGGAAGAGGCGAGGTGGGAAACGTCGACGTAGGGAAGCATGGTGACGACTTGAGAGAGATTGACGAGGCAAAAGTGAGGAGGGCGTGAGAGATATATGTATGTATGTATTGCGCCTGGTCCGTGTGAGTATAACGGAAACCGACTATAGTCGGGATTGACCAAAAAAGCTCGGCCAAGAAGGACAAGGGATATCGATCACCCAAGACCGGGTGAAGGAGAGCTGTTCAAGGGGATGGGAACTGGACTTGGGCCAAAGCTGCACACCCACAAGTGACAGGAACGGAAATGCTAAGAAAGGGTGTGAGTGGAGAGTGGCGTATAGTGTGACGACGAAAGAAGGGCTCGTGGTTCTGGTTTGTTGCAATCGGACTTTTGTTGAACCTCACTTTTGAGGCTACAAACTGGGAACAAGAGAATCATATCACCGTTAGCTGTCTGATATTTCGAACCGTGTTACGGCGGGGAATGCCCCGCTACAAACAGAAAAGAGCCCGGGCTGCCCAGGGCTATGCCGGAGCTGAAAATAGCCTGGGAGGTTCTGAACATCGAGCTTTCCACTTTGCTTCTTCGCATGAGGTGCCTGTGTGCCTTCCGTGAGCCACAGATCAGTGGCAGCTGTGTAACCGGGGGTTTTCACAGGCTGGGCGTTGCGGCCTGCAGCACGCAGAGGGGACAGAAGAAGGCAGATAGATCCCTGAAGAAAGAACCGAAAAAGGGCACTTACACGAAATCAGAAGTGGTGTGGGTGGGGCTTGAACTTGGACTGGACTGGTGTGCTTGGAGGCTTTCGATTCGATATATCGGACTGAGGGACCAGGACTGGATATGTAATTCTTTACCCAAAGTTTCACGCTGGGATGCAAGAAGATATGCTGAAAGGATAGAAACCCCCGAGAGTCAGAAACATGCTCTTTTTGTACCGGAGGTCGAAACCACAGATGATGACAATCCCCGAGATATCGCCCGCCTGACTTCTGGCCGAGCAGCGCTCACTTGCGGCGGATCTATTGGATGACACTTCTTGGCCAACAGAAGCACACAATAAAGGCGAGACCGTGTATGCAACCCTCCCGTGGATACTTCGTTTGTCAAGTGAAGAAATCCCAAGACCAGGGTGGGTGATGATCTTCCACTTTTTTTTTTTTTTTGCTTCTTCGTCTTTATCTTGTTCCGCTTGGAAGAACACAGTAAGACAGGGCGATATGTCGTGAAAGGACGTATAACGCTCTGGTACACTGCAACACACCACGAACTTGTCTAACCCAAGATGGGATAGGGCTTTGGGGGAACACACAGACCACCAAGAGGACCGACGAAATGGAGGGCTTGGAAGAGCGAATAGGCAGGGTTGACTGGACAGGAAGAAACCAAACAGCGGGCAGAATAGTGTGATGGATCAGCCTCGGGCGCTTAAAGCTGAGGCTTCGATGGGAGAGGTAAAGACCAGGAAAATACAATAATATGCAGGAAAAGAACAGAAATACAAAACGGCACGGAAGTCCACCTACAGCACTATGATCTGCTAAATCAAAATCCCGGACGACGGAACAATTATCGGCGGATTATATCTGAACTGGCGGATAAGCCGGAGAAAGTGAATGGACGGAGGAAGGAGAATTTTGGAAATGCGGATTTCGCGGGAGGTTGATGGAAAGTTTCAGTTATCCTCAACAATTGTCAAGATGCAAAGTGAAGGATGTCCTGGAAAAAGGAAAGAATGGTGATAGTCGTGACCAAGACGAATTGAACGGGGAAGCCGCGGAAAATGCCGGAATAGAACGGCAGACCGAGAAGGAGTAAGATGACGGACCTGACAGCAGTTGACAACCGTTGGCAGATGATGATAACAGAAACCGTAAAGATAGATCTTGTATGAATGAAGATCTCTCTCTCAGGAATAAGAGCAGAGGATACAGATCTATCACAAGAGAGCCTCCCCTTCTCTTTATATGCCCTCGGTGGACTTACAATAGATTGACTTGTTCCCCTCCCCTCCAACCTCGGAAAGATCTCTGCTCCATCTCTCTGCTGGTCATGCATTTAGGAGCCCAACATGCTGGGTCTTGACGGATTACATGATCCGTGTTTTTTTCTTTTCGCCGTCTGCATGGCTGTCCAGCTCACAGATCCCCGTGGACCTCGAATCACGACTGCAGATTCCCGCTGCGAAACCCGCCATAGCGAAGCGAACCAGCCCACTTTGTGGTGGTAAACAGTGTCTGACCGACTTGAGAGGCTCACAGGCAAAGGTGGCAGAAACCTGTGCCTGACCCAGGCTCGTATCTCCATCTGACCTTACTCCCAACCGCCTCTCCAGTGTTCAGCTGGACCACGCAGTCCATGGCTAAAAAAAGAGAACCTGATCTTCGCGGTTGATGCCTTCCCGACCCTGCTGACAGGACAGAAAGCCTTCCCATGCTGAACAGCTCAACCTCCGACCCCGGTCTGAATCCGGAAATGATCGACCTATCTCGCTTTACTGCATCGGTTGAGTATAGGAGAGACGAAGAAGAACCACCGACGAAGAAGAACCACTTTAGGCCCCCAGCCAGCTCCCGTTCCACCCCTGTCGCGCCTCCCGCGTGGCTTCCACTGATTCGACCAGAGAGATCTATAGTGGCGACCGGCAAACACCGGGCCAGGCCATCCCGGTGGAGATATTGTAGTGTGCATGTCTGGAAGGACGCGGAATCCAAACACAGCTATCGACCCATCCCAGCGACCTCTAGCACTGTACTACCACAAGCTTCAAACACGAACAACACAGCATATGTATATTGACAACAAAATCTGTACTTACATGTACAGCTCACCATCACCCCGCCTCATGTATCATCTCCCCCCCGATTCGCCCAGCTGTGCAAAGCGCACAGTCTGACAATTTTGTGCACCGCTCTTGGGGTTGTCAAGAGGCCAAGCTCTTCCCCCTCTCTCTCACCGCAACACACACATCTTCCCTGGAACATCACGTCTGGTTCCCCTCCAATCCAGCCTGGCTGGCAATATTTGTTGGCTGTCTGAACCCCCCTGGCAAAGCTCCATATATGCCTAGACCCGCGACCAGATCTGGGCTGTGCTGTTCCTTTTTGCTCTCTCGTTGTTTGGGTTTGCTGGCACCCAACCTCCCAAACTGAGACTGTACCTTGCTTGATGCTAAATAAGAGATAGATCCTGCCTGAGAATGTAATATCCGACTCATGACTGGAACTTGACCCCTCCTAATGATCAGGCCGTGTATGGACTCTGTACCCAAACCGTGGAGATGACCCGGCCACGCACGAAGACCACAGTCTGAAACAAGATCCCTGGCTGCTCATCACGTCCCGTATGGTGACGACGGTCACACGCTCCACAAGAACGTGTGAGGGTCAGAATTTACGAACAAACACCACCAGCAACCACTTCACTGCCTAACAAAGAAAGGATGGTGAAGCTGTCAATTTTAGAACTAGTAACTCGCTGATTAAAAACACGTAAAACCCCTACAAACGCCACGGCCCGAGATGAGTTGTCCCACACGGGAGAAAACATGAAGGCTTTCTGCCGACGGGTAACCGTTGGAAGAAGGAACTACAACATTTTGCCTTTTCTCTCTATCTCTCTTGTTTTGTTTGCTTGCCCGATTTCCCGCTGCCAACTTACGCCTGCTGTTTTTATTACCTTGGAGAAAGAAAAAAGAAAAGAGCAGAAACAAGAAGAGGGTGGCTGGCTTCTCCGCACACAAACGCCTGAGCATGACAGTTTGGTTTGGCGCCATATGCGCCACCCGAAAAAAAAAAAAAGAACTGTGGCATATGAATCTGGGGAAGGCAAGGAGGTCATGATCGGGTGTCCGGAACTAGCAGGTCGAGCCAGAGCTCCCGCCTGCCTCCCGTCCGCCGTGTTTTTCTGGTCTGAGTATGCCGTTTGCATAAAAAACAACAACATCGGGGTGCGCTAGAGAATGGTGAAGAACATTGGAGAGGCGAGCAGTGCTGGTGAAGGCCATGTTGAAAAAACGCCATCATGACGCACTGCCCTTCCGAAAAGGGTATCTCAGACCTAGTTTGAATGAAGTGCTGGCTGACGGCTTGAGAGCTGCAGCAACTCCTGCATCGGCCCAACCAGCAAAGGCACTTGCCCCACATACACAAACTGCGGTGGCATACATTTTGCTGGAGTTTGTAAATTGGGCGGACAAACGAGAGACACGCTTCTGCTCGCAGTGACACACCGACTCTTTGCATGTTACACCAGGTTGGTTGACGAGGGGGTCAGTCTGTTCAAACGGATAGGTGAGGGAGGACACCAGAGCAACAACTTACTTTGGACCGGAGAAAACACAAGGAGGAATGAATTCAAGGGGAAGAAAAGACAAGAAATGTCGAGTTGAATCGGGAGAAATGGAGGAACACAATGGGGTAGATTTGGGGGGAAAAGGGACTGAAAATCAAGCAGGATAAGAGCCGAAAACAAGCGCAGGGGAGATATGAATGGGGAAGATGGTGAGAATAAGGGCAATCGGATGGTTGATGGTGGTGATTGGGCAGGTGAAAAAAAAGGAACGACAGAAAAAAGCAAACTGGTCCTGACATCAAACGCCATTGTTTTGGTTGTAAAAACAGCGACAGCGCAAGCACAGGTGGACTCCAAGCTTCCAGAGGCAACTTTGCTGCTGACACTCTGCCATGTTGTTATAGCAGAGCCGCAGTCTCGGCCTCCGGCTTTTAGCAATCATCATCCTCCTCCCACCGTCCCAAACAACCTCCGTTCCGCCCCAAAGTCCCGGAAAACAAACTATCCCATCCCATCCATATACCATTGCGAACGCTCAGACGCTCAGACTGCTTCAATCCATTCCCTATTCCCCCACCAAACCACCGCTTGTCAAAACAAAAGCCTCCGAAATGGCCAATAGCATATGACAATAGATAGAAGCATCCGCCCGCTTGCTCTCAACGGCTTGTAAACATCGTCTTCCAGTGGAGCATGGCACCCCTGGTAGGAAGAGGGGATCCCACCAGGTTGAGAAGAGTAAGTGACAAGTTGAGTAACACAGCCTGTATCTCTGTGAGAGAGTAAAGGAAGATAGGAGAGGAGATGAGAGAAAAGTGGAAAGACGCAGAAAAAAAAAAAGAAGAAAGACAGCAAGCAAGAAAAGAGCGGGTTATTTTTCTGTGAAAAAAGAGCAATGCGCCTGACTCCAAGACCATACTAGACATGAGAACAAGGAAACGAAGGTCAAGTTCAGGGTGAGGGTACCGTTTAGAGAATGCCCCAAGCGTCCTCAGCCGCATGGCAGAACTTGCTGCAAGCAACGCTCGCCGACAGGCTGTAGTTGCTGATAGAAATCTTCTCGTCAACCCACTCGTCGGCGAAATTGTCAGCGCCCTTGGCCATGGCACCAACAAACACGCAAACGCTTTCGTCGTCTCCGAGGTTCTCAATGTAGTCTCGAACGCGAACAACCTCAGACTCAAAGCTGAGGGTGATCTTGCGGCAGTTGGGCGGCAGGTGGTCGGTGATGGGGTTCTGAATGACCCGGAGGAGCTTCTCCTGTGAGTCGGTCGAGCGAATCGACAGACGGTGAAGGAGCTGCACCATGAGACCAGCGAAACGCTTGAAGGTACGGGGGATACGAACAGTGGGCGACACCTCGATCAGGACACCCTTGGCGGTATGGATGTAGATCTGGAGCTTGCCAGCCTTGTTGATAGGGGAGTCAAGGAGGGTAAGAAGGCACTTATTGGAGAAGGGTTGAGGAGCCAGGGTTAGCTTGTTGAGGCCTATATACACTCGGGGGAAGACACTGGGATGATCTCCGGAGGAGGCATACCTGATGGGTAATATCCGGGCGAGCGTCGCTGATATCCCGGTTCATCTTACGCATGATGCCAATGTGCTCATCGCTGTTAAGAAGCGAGAACTTCTCCTCCCGCTGAGCTCCATTGCGGGAACCAGCATACGAGGCCTTGTAGGTCTCAAGACTGGCGTTGGCCAGAACCACGATCAGCCGTCTCGTAGTCTTGTCGCTAGCCGGGATGGCAACTTGCTGCTCAGGGACCAGCTTGGGAAGGGACGGAGGGGGGAGAGATTGGGTCCCTGGAGCAAAGAAGAAAATGGAGTCTTTGGTTAGAAATGCCTGCATATTGGGAGCACACGGACGGGTGACTGGAAGGGCTCAAGAGTGATGGCACGGTGGTTCGAGACGATACGGTGCCACGCCAGACTGTGAGCGAGGGGGGATGGGGAGTATCTGCTGCTGGGACAGGATGAGGAGGAAAAGAGAGGGAGGGAAAGAGGGGTGATAGGAAAGGCATTTGGCCACTGTGATTGAACCAAATAAACAATTTCTGGGATAACTTAAAACTAGAATGGTGCTGACAGAGGCAATATTTACACCTGAGAGGAAATAAGAGCCATGAATGGAGTTACAAGAATGGAATTACAAAAAAGAAAAAAAAGATGTGGTAGCAATGTATTGTTGTAGTGAAGGCAGGTATAAGCAGATGCGACCACCTGGGGACAAAAAGTGTCCCACCACCCCAAAAATGGATGCTCGTGTGTGCAAGAGAAAATTTCATGCCTCCCCCAGACTGGACCAGACGGTATCAGCCCGTTAGAGTAGCGGCATATATAGCAAGAGGAGTGTAGCAATGAGGTAAGATTGCACCATTGGGCCTTTCAAGAAGGAGGGGAGATAATGAGGGGAGAAAAAAAGAAGCTTTGCCTGGATGCTGCATGCTCCAGCTTCAGCAATTCGAAGGGGAATTGGGGACATTCAAGGGATTAGGAACTCACGGGGACGCTTCTTCGCGGAGCGGTACTCGTCAGAAGACATGATGGAAAAAATGTGTTCGTAGGATATGGAGATGGAAGCCGTGAAGAGAGAGGTTTAGTAAATTAGCCGTAGTTGAGGTTGACTTGAGGCCAATATCTTGTCACGAGGGTAGGAGTAGTAGTAGTGATAACAGTAGGCGTTCACAGATAGAACATATAGACGAGGGGAAAAAAGGAGAAGATAAAATGAAAGACTAGAAGATAGAAGATGGCCAATATAAATCAAGAAGTACGAGTTAGGAAAAGGGAACAATAGATAGAATATATGGTGTGAAGGTGAATGATAGAGGAAAAAGAGAAGAAAGACGAAATGTGATTTTACTTTTTTGTTGAGAGGGAAAAGTGGTTATTAATATAACGACTTTTTATTTTTTCTTTATCGTTTATCGTCTAGTGTCAGTCACAACATGTGAAGGAGGACAAGGGTTTTGTACCTTAATTGCGGTCAATGAAAAATACTACCCGTGCCACGCACCCACTAAAGTGGGTGCTCTACACCAAAATGAACCAATCACTAAAATGAACCACTTTTCTCATTTTTGACTATAAAACTTCTTCCTCTTCCCACCCCTCTATTCTATACTTTTTTTTCCTACTTTTTATATTATTTAATTCCTTATTTAAATGACTTCCTAACGAGCTATTATATAAGAGGCTATCTAGTATAAGCTAGATAACCTAGATAAATCTCTTCGTTCCGTTACTAAGCGCTTCGACCTCCTATACCCTACCTTCGTACGCTATTATAATAAGTATGTTATTAATAAGCCGGAGTAGAAGCGAGTAGCTTTAAATATAAAGCTTACTATTACTAAGGAGGCTACTATTTATAGATATATTAACCGGCTAGAGTAAGTTAATCTAGCTATCCGTCGAAGCTTTATAGCCGAGGCCGTAAATAATATACTCGCTACTCGCCTCCGTCTATACGAGTTTTAGCTTATCGGAGAGAATTAGGTTACTTGCTTTATTAAGAGATATAGATATCTAGTTATACGGTAAGCTATCCTAGATACTAACCGGTAAGTTAGCGAAGACCTTCCTCGTATTAAAGAGTACTTCCGTCGCCTATAAGATACTATCTAGATTTATAGAATCGCGTTATCGGATATATAGAATATAGACGAGACCGGTTTTTAGATCGGAGTCGGTAAAAGCTAGCTTATTATTACTAAGAGAAAGCGAGCTTAATATCTAGCTATACCGGCTAATAGAGAGTTAGCTACTACTATCGAGGCGATATTAGTAAGTAGCCGCTATATCCTAGTATTCCTAATCCTCTCCGGTAAGTAGTATATAACTCGCTAGTATAAGCTTACCTCGCTAGATAAAGATATAGCTATATTAATATCTAAGTCTAGCTATACGAATAACGAGCTTAGCTTCCGGTAGATCTAGCATTTCTAGAAGCATACTAAGAAGCATACGACCGGGACGAAGCAGCTACTAATTCTTAATAGATATAGAAGCTACTATACTCGTTAATTTATCGAATATTATTATAACTATAACATTATTCTATTTAGCTTACCTCCCTATCTTATATATCTTCTATAGCTACTTAATATAGTAGTCTTCTAGCCGTTAAAGCATTACTACGCGAAGGCTCTAGACGTCTTAGCCCGTAATAGTATCGCTAATATTAATAAGCTTAACTTCTTAGGACTTATTAAGGGAGTAAGGAAAGAGGCTATAAAGTCGACTACTATTATCTCCGCCTTTAAGAAGACTAGTATCGTGCCGTTCTAGCCGTCTATCGTCCTTAAAAAGCTTTAAAAACGGCTTCTATAAGAACTACTTATACTAAGCCGTTATACTATAACACACCCCCTCTCCTCTTCCCTATTTAACACGCTATAAACATATCGGTAGCTAGATAAAGCTATAACTCATATTAGTAACCTACTATATAATAGCGATATCCTAGATAAGCTACTAAGCCTAATCGGACGGTTTATTAAGGGCTTTCTAACTAATTTAGCCGAATTAGTTCAGACGAAATAAGATCTTAATAAGGCGAGGCGTTCCGAGTAAATACGTCGCTTAGCTCGTTTAAAAGCTAATACTCGGCTATAGTTAGGTAGTACGCTTACTATCGAAGACGTACGGGAGCTTATTATATAGCGGAAGGAGGATAAGGAGGTATAGGTAATATAGGTAGTCGAGGTAGCTAAGGAACGACTACTTAGACGTCTTAAGCGTATTATCGCTAAAGCGGCACTTAGAGCGCGGAAATAGCGTACCATAGGTAAACTCGATCCACTACTTATCTACGAGACAGGAAAGAAACTAAGATAGTTAAAAAGATAGGTAGTTATAGTTAAATAAAAAGCTATAGTCAAAAATGAGAAAAGTGGTTTATTTTAGTGATTGGTTCATTTTAGTATAGAGCACCCACTTTAGTGGGTGCGTGGCACGGGTAGAGGGTACCTTTTTTTTTTCTTGATCTCGAGTCCTCCCTCCTATAGCAGCAATCTGAACAAGAAATCTCTTCTAGTGGGAGGTGATAGGCCCCATATATATATATATATATATATACATATATAATGCAGACTCGGGTCAATAAAAGGGCCCAAAAGTCCGGATCCCCTCTGTCTCCCCCCTTTGCGCTCCTCTCACTCTCCTTTTCCCCATTCCACCCATGTCCACATCTTTACCCACAGGCAAATCCGCGGAATCTGCAATTTACACGGGGGCAGGACGAGCAGCTGCTTGATTCCGGGCATCCCTGGACACCACTGTCCGGTACGAGTACGAACGCACATATCTTAGGTAACTAACTCTCCTCCAAAACTTATCTGGAAGCAAGCCAAGCCGTATCTCCCCAATATTCTACAGAGTTCGACACTCGGCCTTAGTCCCTTTGTGGTTGGGAACATGCAGACCCTGCGTATGGCGGGGGTTGTTGCACGTGAAGAATTTCGCTCTTTGGAGAAGAGGACCTCTTGGCCGATATAGGATATCGTATTGGGGTTTAGGGTTATACACCGAGTTGACCATCATCACACCCACAATCCGTCCGAACGAGAGGACCATGTCCTCCAGATTTCGGTCGTTGAACCCGTCGTCCTTTCGGCTAATCCCGGCTTTCAGTTCCTGCTTCCTACAGTACGGATGTCCGCTATCTAGCAAGACCGCCGCGAAGTGTTGTGATGACATGACAATACGTCTGTATAATACACGTGCATTGCGGCAAAATGGATATCCGACTTCCCGTCACCATACGGCAGCGCAGATTACACCGGGTGGTGGGGATGCTGATATGCGGTCGGCTTTGATTTTGATCTGGGTCTCGGATCCTAGTGGTCTGTGGATACGGGAATCCGAGAGAGAGAGAGATTTGCCTGAGGACGTATCAGAGGCTGATCAAATTATCTCCCCTTTTTAGACGAGGCTGCACAAGTCACAGAGCAGGCACCCGAATACGAGGGAGAAACTGAAAAGACACACACAGATGGCCGTGAATGCCAGCTGAGAGATGCGAGTCGTAGCTGGGTTAGAAACCGGCCAGGTAGAGAGAGGAGCTCGTCGGGTGTGTGAGGTATGATAGCGAGAGGGTGTCTTCAATCAAGAGGCCCGAAGTTCAACATATGCGGAATCATAGGCCACTGGCCAAGTCTATTTTGTTACACAAGGAAAAGAAAAAGTATCTGTGCTTGATGCATGTAACTTCCAAAACGAATCCATCTCATGTTGATGGGCTGTGTTACGCAGGACAACATAGTTTTCCAACGTTTTGCCCCTCTCCGTCCTGCATCCTTTTTTAATATCTCGATCAACTGCCCTTCCTCTCCACGAATTGAACCCGTCTGGGCAGATGTTCGTCGCTATGAACACTGGCTACATAGGACAAAAGAAAAGAAGAAAGAAAACGTGACACCTCTCATCTAGATGTCAAGAGTTTCCGCTTTAGATTGTTTAATCAATGATGGTGGTGATGTCCCGAGAAGTCCATGTTCTCGGCTAGCGACCGCTGGCACTTGGCCAAGATTGCGCCCTGGTGCGACACCTCGTTCAAATGGCTGAGCACAAACTTGTTACCGCCAACAAAGCCGTACAGCGCATAGGGAATGCCAACCTCGTCGCAGAACTCCAGCACTAGCTTCTGCGCCCGCCGCAGGTTGTGGCGCGGCACACGGGGGAACAAGTGGTGGATGGCCTGGAACTGCAACCCGCCGTGCACAAAGTCCATCCACTGCGGGCAGTCCACGTCCATGGTGGTGCGTAGCATGCGCTGCGGGAACGACTCGGTCGGGCCAAGGTCCATGGTGCTCATCGCAAAGTGCGACAGGGTGATTTGCACGTGCAGCGGCAACGTCAACATGTGGCTGATCAGAACAAACGCAGTGCGGCTGCCGGCGGTCGGAATACATTTATACACCACAACGTATCCGTACCAGTACCAGAACAGCACCATGCTCACAATCTCGGCCCAGCGGCACCACCAGGCCGGACCGCGCTTGGGGCCCGTGCCGCGTGCGAGGAAGAGCCACGACTGCAGATACAGGTTGAAACGGCCAAGCGCCATGATGGGGTAGTACAGGTAAGCCTGCACCGATGTCAGCTTCTGCGCCAGCCAGTCGTACTTGAGCAAACGCCCGTGGTAGGTCGACCACACCGATTCATAGAAACGATGGGACACGGCAAAGAAGGGCAGATGCTGGTTGTCGGGGTCGTGCTCGGGTGAGTTGGTGACGATGTGGTGCACATTGTGGCTCCACTTCCACCAACCCAGCGACAGGCCTCCACAAAAGTCGGCGACAAAGATTCCCATCATGGTGTCGATGGTGAAGTTGTGCGTAATGCCCATGTGGCCGGCGTCGTGGGCGAAGAAGGCAAGCTGGTGCCAGAAGAGGCCAAGTGGGACAGCGCTGAGGGCATAATAGCCGTAGTGAAGCAGGACGAGGAACGACACAAACAGCGTGGAATATCGAAGAGCCTCACGGACATAGGCGCTATAGTGGCACTGGTAGAGGCCAGCGGCCTTGACGCGTTCGTGTAGTTCGCGGTATTTGGTGATGATCGATGCCTGGGTGTCAACGTCAATAGCCGGGTACTTTTCCAGGTCCAGACTGATTTGCTTGCGAGTCTGGTAGTCCAGGTAAGCTAGACCATCCATGGCCTCAAAATCAGGCTCGGTGAGGGAGTCAGCGTCAGAGTTGTCGGCACTACGAGACTGGGGCTGCTTCTTCTCATCAAGCACGCCATCGGATTCGGCGGCTGACCCTGAGTCGGCTCGACGAGCGGCATGACGCTTGTGAGGGGCCTTGAACTGGCCGTCGGCGCTCTCGAAGACCGGCGATGGCGGTGCCGACCCGATCGAGTCGACCGAAGAGTCACCGGCAGCATCGGCGGCCGACGACGCTGAGCCGGACATATCGGCTGACGAGCCAGATCTGGCCAGCTGGGAGGAACTGAATATTCCGCCTTGAATTGGGGGCAGAAGGTTGATCCAACGACCCTCAATGCGGCCAATTCGGTAGCGATCCATCATGGCACGAGCCTCGGGAGAATGCAAACTGGGCGGAACAGTGGCATCGCACGTTGGCAGATTTAGTGTCAGCTTATGATGTTGATTGCTTGCAGGGCTATCGCATATATCTGGGCACAGACGATGCATAATCATAAAAAAGAGGAAAAACTTACGCCACGATCTCGTCGGTAGCATCACGGCCAACCACATGCATGATGGCCTTGTCACCGCCAGGATGATACTTGATCCACGCATCAACCTTCAGGACATGCTGGTCGAGAATGACAATGGCATGGCCTTGGCCAATGAGTTCTTCAATATCACACCTTGACATCAACGGGAACTCACGCTGGTGGCGTGAGGATTTCGGCGCTGTAGAAGCGCCATCTGAAGATGCCGTTTGCATTGGCTGTGAGGGTTGGTCGGTTTGACCAGATGGAGATTGGGAAGGGGAATGTGTGGACTTCTTTACAGCCAAAAAAGAAAAGAAAAAAAGGGACAGTTAGTAGGAAAAGAAGATAGAACAAAGCTATCAGCACATACAAGTTTTTTGCTTGTTCAACAGTGCTTGGTCCCAAATTACATAGACCAAATATATAGAAGATGCAGAATATACGGGGAAGTTTGAAGGAAGTCTTAAGGAATTGGAATATGTGGGAGATGTGCTATATATCGTTATCTGGACCCAGATGGTGTGGAAAGGGAAGGAGAGACCCAGACCTCTCCTTCCCCCCCCAATTTACTCCTATCCTTGCAGTAGTAGTGAACAGAGTGCAGGGAATAATGTCTAGAGAGGGGGCACAAAGACAGGGGAGGAAGGAACGAAGTGGGAAGGCGGTGGGAAGCGACATGAGATGTACATTTTATATGAGATCCAACAAATAGAAGTACTTGTTTGACCTTCCCGTGTATTGTTTCTGTGTTTCGAACAGTCGGCTCCAGAATAAAATCAAATGCAGGATATTTAGAAACGACAGGATAGAGAGGTGCATACTGTATGTACTGTAGATGTACCTGTTTGCTCTGCCATCTGTGCATCTCGTACCTGAGATATACGAAAAACACCGGGATGCTCAGTCGGTCTTGGCTTTGGTGCAGAGTAGTGTACAGTACAGACGAAAGATTCCAGAGCCAGAGCAATTGCGAAACAGGGGAAGACTTCCAATGGCCAATGCAGTACAGTAAAACATGGCGATCTTATACGACGGACACTTGTTTTAGGCCGCAAATGCGCCATATGGCGGTGCTGCTTTGGGTGCTGGCCTCGGTACGGCCCCAGGGCAGGAATGTTGGGGACGAAAAAATTCTGCCACTCGTATTCAGCATTTCAATCCTGAGCTTTTTTGGTTCCTGGATTCTGGCGGGCAAAATCTTTAGATTGGCTGCCCCTGATTCTCCTTGGCCCAGACTCTCTCTATCTCTCTACGCTTACGTGGACGAGTCTTGTTGGTGCATTTTGGTAGGCTATTGGCTTTCTTTGCCTGAGCCTTGACCTCGTGGTGAGTTAAGGTTCGACACAGCCTCAACCGCATCGAGCCTCCTTGTCCTTTATCGATCAATCCAGATGTCCCATTACTTACCACTTCCAGGACCTCTTATCGTCCAATCAGTCTGAGAGTTAAGAGGGAATAGACAGTCCGCGGACCACGAGTGAGTACAGTACACAGTAGGATGCACTCTCGCAGCTCGTCTCATCTAGACCACAGTACATATTTATGCCTCGGCAAGTTTCTTGTTACCACCACTTTCTTTACCGCCCTTTGAGGGCGCTCGCTGTTCCATCCATGGTGTTTGGGGGGCTTTCTCGGAGCTCTCCCCACAAAATTGACTTCCCGAACAGGCCATAGCAGCTCAGCAATGGCTTGATGGTGAATTGGGACTTTCAGCTGCATGTGGACAAATCGACGACTTTACTTGTGTCCTGATTGGCTCTAGCATATAACGGCCATCCTTGAATCAAACTGAGTTGGTCGGAATGTGGAGTGTGCGTAACTTTCCGAGCTTCGTTCCGAGCTCTCTTGACACTGATCTTGGTTAAGAGAGCTTATAATCACGATAAGAGGACACCCAATTCGAAGGGGGATGAAACCGTGCCTCCTCCTTGTGCAACCAACTTACTGACCCGCGATGGCATTGATTCGTTTAGAGATGGATATATCTTCCCGGTTGCCCTCCGTCACTTTCCGTAGTATCCACGGACGTGTCAAGCATGCTGACTTCACGATCTCCGGAGAGGTGCGGAATTCCACCCCATCTTCCTAATGTACTGTACTGTACATGCTGTCACCCATGGTTATTTGAATAATTTTGCTGCCTAAAATACTCTTCCACGGGATCCTCCTCCGGGACTGGGGCTCCGCTTCCTCTAAGAATAGCTCCTGTTCATGAAAGCAGTCCGGCTTCTTCGCGGCTCGGGGTGAACAAGCTGTGGGCGATGACGTGGTCGGTGTTCCCCTGTGTGAGGATCGTACAGGAGCCGAAATTGCTAATGCGTGCCGGCCATGAGTGGGTTTGCTACGTTGTCAATCCGTAGCTAGCTTTAAACCGCCACGGGTGAGACACAATGGAATCATCGCGAACAATAGAATGACCCGCTACCCTAACACCAAACCCCAACCCTAACATCGTAGCTTTTTTCCTCCAGCAGCTTTGTCAGCCTCAACCTGATATCAGAACGACGTACACCTTGTCTCTGTTCGATTTTTCTCACCTTTCCTCCATCCCGATCTCTTCCTGATATTCACTGGCCAGCGCCAAATAGTGGCAAAAGGTTGAATTTCCTCTCGTCCTGTTAATCTTTTCCTGATATCTTGTTTGGCATTGCCCTGTTGTGCTTTTTTTGTCTGCATGCGAATGAAACATCATGCCGCATAGTAAATTTCGATAACGCCCGCGTCGCGCCTCCATCCCTCACTTTCTTCCCAGCCTCACAGTTGAACACTGACTTCACCGTATTGAAGGCAGATTCTGTGGGAAGCTCAGTAAACTAGCCAGCTCCAAACAATCTCCGCCAAACCCGTCATATCTCTCATTCTTGGCCCCAACCTTCCCATGATCCCCCACCTTAAATCTGCCTGATACCATAGTGGGATCCGCGCGCCTGCGTCGTCGTTGTCTTACAGATCTACCCCGTCATTTCTAGCTGTCTTTATCTTCCTCCAGATCAGGGCAAGCCTCTGGAAATTTCGCTCTCCCTGCTAGCACAAGCCCGGTCAACCACCACCATCACCGGTCCGTGCATAGCTGATCTTCGGCGTTTGCCTCACTCCCACTCCGTACACCCTTATCTGTGCCTTCTCCGATTTCGCGACCCCCTCCGACGTATTTCCTCCACTCGGGAATTAATTGTGCCCCGGGGCTCCCATCGGTATCCTTCCCGTCAAGCCGCATCTCTCACATACCTGAACGGGGGGTCTTGCATGTGACAACAGCCCGATTTCTCCCCAACTTGTCGTCACCATGGATCCCGCCATTCTTCGGGCCCTGAATGACAAGCTCTACGAACGGCGCAAAGCTGGCGCCTTAGAGTAAGTTGACCAGCCTGTTCAGCCACTCTTCCGTCCCTAAATGGAGAGTGATCACAAATCATCCATGCTAACACACACGCCCTTGGATCAGTCTTGAGCGCTCTATTCGTGAGCTGATTGTGCTGCATGACTACAACAAGATCGATAACATCATTGATCAATTGTGTAACGATTTCGCCTATGCTGTCAACCAGCCCAATGCCAGAAATGGCGGCCTGATTGGTCTTGCTGCTGCCGCGATTGCTCTGGGCCCAGAGCTGCCACGATATCTCTCCAGGATTGTCCCTCCTGTGCTCGCGTGCTTCGGTGATCAGGATGCCAGAGTCCGTTACTATGCATGCGAAGCTATGTACAACATTGCAAAGGTGGCTAAAGGAGAGATTCTATTGTTCTTCAATGCCATTTTCGATGCTCTCTGCAAGGTAAGCTTTTAGATGGGCAAAACATGTGCTATCATCGATATTCTTGCTGACTACGGTTCCTCCATCTCCCACCATACAGCTTGGAGCTGATTCTGAGCTCTCTGTCAAGAATGGCGCCGATCTTCTGGACCGGCTCATTAAAGATATTGTAGCCGAGTCTGCTGCATCCTATGTCTCTGTCCTCCATACCGCAGGGGACGAATCACTCGCTCCGGATGCCAAGCCTGATCCCCATGACCCCAATTACTCCCTTACCACCGCCTTCTCACTCCCCCGATTCATCACTCTCCTAAAAGAGCGTATATGGGTTCTGAACCCTTTCACGCGCCAGTTCTTGGTTGGATGGATCACGCTCCTCGACTCTATCCCGGATTTGGAACTCGTCACCTACCTCCCCGAGTTTCTTTCGGGCCTGTTGAAGTTCTTATCTGATCAGCATCACGATGTCCATGTGTCTACCCTGACGTGCCTCGACCGCTTTCTCAACGAGATCAAGCGCATATCTCGCATCAAAAAAGGTCTCGCCGACAGCCGCAAGTCTCGGGAAGGTGTGAAGCGGAAACGTGAAGATTCGGTTGATAGCGACAGCGGAATGGTCGAGCTTACGGAGGGCGATGAAATCAACAGTATGGGAAATGATAGCGGCGACAGTGATGACGATGAATATGACTGGGTTCCAGGCCAGGATGTTCATATTGACTATCACGCCATCCTCGAGATCCTAACGTCGACTCTTGACACCCCTCTCGGTAAGTCATGGACTTGAAGAAACCCCCCTCTCTTCTATACACGTTTCCTGCTTGCTGACTGTCATTAAACAGAGGAGAACTCCCTCATGGAATCTCTGCGGTGGATTGTTACCTTTTTGGACATTTGCCCGGAAGAAGTTCTACCATTCACTCCCAAAATCCTTGCCCAAATGCTTCCTGCAATGGCTAGTGGCGTTGAGTCTGTTCGTCAGGCTGCTAGCAGGGTCAATACTGGTCTTATGGATTATGTTGTCTCACTCTCCGATGAGCCTGGTCTTAAAGGATACGGTGGCTCCCGGATTGGTACTCCGGCTACCGAACGCTCCGAATATCCGACCCCGGCTAGTCAACGGCCGTCTCTATCTCTCACGCGAGACGCAGAGGGGCGAATCCCGACACCAACTCCCCAGGGCCAGCCAGCTAGCCTCAACATTCCGGGTGCCCCACAGTCCTCGGCTTCTTCAAAGTCAAATGCCGATCTGGACTACACTGCCGCTGTCAACTCGTTGATGCTGCTGTTTTTGAACGACCATGAGGCTACCCGCGTCGCCGCCCTGACTTGGCTCATAATGCTCCACCGGAAAGCACCGCGCAAAGTTCTCGCCTTCAATGACGGTACTTTCCCAGCGCTTTTGAAGACGCTGTCCGATCCATCTGATGCTGTGGTAACGAAGGATTTGCAGTTGCTGTCCCAAATTTCTCGGAATAGTGAAGACGACTATTTTGCAAACTTTATGGTCAATTTGCTCCAGTTGTTTTCCACCGACCGAAAACTTCTGGAGACCCGTGGCAACCTGATCATCCGACAACTGTGCGTCAGTCTCAGCGCTGAGCGGATTTACCGAATGCTTGCCGACTGCATAGAGCGCGAGGAGGATGTCGAGTTCGCAAGTATCATGGTGCAGAACCTAAACAACAACTTGATCACAGCACCCCAGCTCTCCGAGCTGAGAAAGAGGCTCCGAAATTTGGAGTCGAAGGATGGCCAAACTTTTTTTGTCACACTCTTCCGCTCCTGGTGTTACAACGCCGTTTCGACCTTTTCGCTGTGTCTCCTGGCCCAGGCCTATGAGCAAGCCTACAATCTATTGCAGGTTTTGTAAGTGGTCGAACTCCCTGGGCTTTGATTTCCATTCGGGCCATGTTTATCTAACGCGGATTTCTTCTCTTTCCAACAGTGCCGAGTTTGAGATGACTGTAAATATCCTGATTCAGATCGACAAACTGGTGCAGTTGATCGAATCTCCTGTATTTACATGTAAGAGACATTCTTTGAACCCTCTTGGTGGCAATGCATTGTTTGAGACTCGGAACTAATGTATTTTTTACATTTCTCGCCATAGATCTTCGATTGCAACTCCTTGAGCCAGAGAAATACCCCCATCTGTACAAGTGTCTGTATGGATTGCTCATGCTACTTCCGCAATCATCGGCTTTTGCAGCATTGAAGAACCGGCTGAATAGTGTTAGTGCTATCGGGTACCTGCATATTCCGCAAAGAGCGTAAGCATATCTCCAATACAAGCCATGAGAAAGTACATTGAGGCCTAACAAACCCCCTACAGTGCGGCTTCATCAACGAGCTCTTCCAGCTTTGACCGGCCGAACCGACTTAAAGGTCGGGAAGAATCGACAATCCGCTGGTCCGAGCTACTCGAGAAATTCCGGAGTGTACAGGAGAGATCCCGCCGGTCCCAGCGGTTCGGTGGCGGAGACGATACCGGAGCCGCCCCGGGAATGGCTGAACTGCGCATCAGCGACGGTACCGAGGGCAAGGGCGGCCGGGATCGCAATTCCGGTGGGCCACCGGTCCCGGTCAAAGATGCGCCCACACCAGCAGGTACAGGCAATGCCGGAGCATCGGCGCCATCGGCCAAGCCACGGTCCGGATTAGCACGGCCGTTTGGTAGACTCGGAGGAGCAGTCACGGGGAGGAACAAGCGGACTTGATGCACTATTGAAGCGCCTGGGTCCTGGGCATGTTCCCCGGGAATGCTAGCGACGTGTTGATATTTTTCATGTAACATTCGCGGTCATTTGGTTCTTGCATATCTGCTGTACTTGTAAAGGCTGGAGCAGCGACGATGATTATTTGCATATGTATGCGGATTGGTGCATGTCGTGGTTCACATTTCATTGGGGAGGGACTGTTTGAAATTACCAAGTCTTCGTTCTTTTCAAACACCATCTCTGGAAATTACGGGAAAGGCGCGAGGCCGTGATATATGCTAATACATAGAGAAGAAGAAAAGAAAACACACAATAACAACAAGAGGTGCAGCATTCGTAACGCTAAATACAATTCATAAAGAGTCTTGCCAAGCTCCGGTTTCCAGTGGGAACAATCACCTCCCCTTCTTCGGGGTTGCTCTCTCCACGAGTCCCTCAAACACCACATCTCTCCGCCGGCCCAACGTCCGCAACTCCGTGCGAAGCGCCTCAACCTCCGCCCGCGCAGCATCTGGATCAGCAGGCAACCCAGCAAACGCCGCAAGCTCGACATCCAGCCCATTTTTCTCCTGCACGAGAGCCAACAGCTCCGATTCAGCACGCGCCAGCTCGTCGAACGTCACACCCACATCCGGCAGGGCCAGAGGGCCCGCGTGGGCGCCGCGCTCGGGTATGCGCGCGGCCGCGGCCTTGATGCGCCGCTGCAGATCGATGTTCTGGCGCGCCAGGTCGGATGGCGGGCGGTAGTCGTCCCGCATGAGGTCGCGGCGGCGCGCGTCTGCCCGCGCGGCTTCCCCGTCGAGAAAGCGGTGCAACGCGGCTACCCTTGCCGCCGCCTGCGCAAGCTCGGCGGCTTGGGCCTGGAGCTCAACCACGCGGCGGCCTAGCTCGGCCGGGTGCGGGTGTGCGGTGTCGGTAGCGAGCGCCACGGCGGCCATCGCATCCAGTGCGGCGGCTCCGTCCCGGGTCAGCCGGGTGTCCAGGGCGCCCAGCACGGCATCGGCGATGTTCACCGGCTGTCCAGCATCCGCACCGGTGGTCCGCGGCGCCGCCCGGAGCTCTTGCAGCGCGGCAGCCTCCGCGGCAGCCAGCACGGCGCGTTCTTCATCAGCAGCTTCGTTGGCGGCTGCAAGGCCGAGGAGCACACGCAGGGTGTCCGGGGTGCGCTCGAATGCGGGCGGAGAGCGGCCGGGGAACTTGGCAGCTAGCCAGTTGTCAACGTAGCTCCAATCGCGGGCGGTGGACGCCGCAATGCGGGCGACAGAAGGCGAGAAGATTGCCGAGGATGGCGGCAGGTGGGACATGATGGGGGAGGGAAAAGGGGGTTGGAGCGATTCACATGAAGCGGGGTGGATGCAGGGGATTGAAGGTTGAAGATTGGGAATTGCGAGTTCCAGCCGGGGAAAAGAAAAGGGACAAAAGCAAACGCAAACGAGAAGAAAAGAAAGACGCTCAACGTTGACACAACAGGAACAGACATTGATAGATAGCTGATAGAGGAGTGAAATGTCGTTGAGACAACCCTTGAAAGTTAGGGCTAAGGGTTACAGGGCCGATATGCAATTAGAGGACACTATGCTCCTATCGGGGCGCCTGTCACGTCGCCAAAGTCACCGCCCCACAGCCGATTTAATGGCATTTTATTTCGGCGCCTTTTTTATTTTTATTTCTTTTTCTTTTTCTTAAAGTGTCCTCTGCTACGTATCTGGCCACCCTGGCCTTATAGTGAATATTACCTTCATCCTTACAGCCTCACTTTGAAGCAGAAACTAACACGTTCTCATGTTCATGCAATCTTGCCAGATCTGTTCTTTCTGAGCATCTTGGATTTCTCTCCTTTTCCCCTCTCTCTTCCTATCGTGCCTTCTTTTTTTCTTTCTTCTTTCTGCTTTCTTCATCTTCCTCCTTTGCCTTTGTGTATTTTAGGTGTCTTCTTTTAGCGTCTGACTTGTTGATTTATGACATCCGTTATCACTAGGCCCTTCATTGTGGGCTTGGATATTATCTCATTCTTTTAATCCTTGGTTGATTTTTGCCTTCTTCCCCCTCTCTCTCCATGTATCTTTAGCCTGTTGGCCCGCCAGTTTGTCTGAATCTTGCCTTCACAACATCACCACTTCTCCCCTCCTCTCTGTGTCTCACCACGCCTCTGAGCCCAAAATGCGTATAAGCCTGTCTGCTCTGGCCATTGCCGCCAGCCTTGTGGCTTCGCCGCAGATTGCGGGTGCCATCGAGATCCAGGACATCCCCGCCGATCTCCCGGTTGCGTCGCTGGTGTCCGCTGCCCAAGACCTGCTCGTTCGCGGCGAGAAGCGCGACGCCCTCGTCTATTATGACGCCGCCATCGCCCGCGATCCGTCCAACTACTTGACCGTGTTCAAGCGCGCGACTGCCTATCTCTCCCTCGGTCGTGTCAACCAGGCCACCGAAGACTTCAACACCATCCTCTCTCTCCAGCCCGAATTCGAAGGCGCCCATGCCCAGCTGGCCAAGATCAAGGCCCGCAGCGCCGACTGGGCGTCAGCCCGCGAACACTACGCCAAAGCCAAGGGCCATGCCAGCGAGGCCGAACTTGCTGAGCTCTCCGCCGCCGAGCTCTCTGCCAGAAATGCTGCCGCTCTCGAGAAAGCCGGGGACTGGGAGGGATGTGTGCAGGAGCTGAGCATTGCCATCTCCGTTGCCACCCGCTCATCGTCGCTACGAGAGATGCGCGCCCGATGTCGCTTTGCTCGGGGTGAGCTTGAAGAGGGTATCAGCGACATGCAGCATGTTCTTAACCTCAAGCCCGGCGATACCACCCCCCACATCACCATCTCCGCCACCAATTTCTACGCCTCCGGCAACACCGACGCCGGCATGGCCCAGATCCGCAAGTGCCTCCACTCCGACCCCGACTCCAAGGTGTGCAAGAAGCTGCTGAAGCAAGAAAAGGCTCTCGATAAGAAGCTACAACAGGCGACGAAGTCGGTTGACAACAAGCGGCCTATGGCTGCTATCAAGCTCCTGGTCGACACATCGGACAGTGCCGGTATCCTGTCGACTATCAAGCAAGATTATGCAGACCTGCAACAAGAAGGCTACATCCCGACATCAGTCAAGAGCAATCTTTACAAGCGGGTATTGGAACTTACTTGCCAAGCTTTCTTCGAGTCGAATAGCAAGAAGGCCGCAACCTACTGCGCAGAGATCCTCGACCTTGACCCCGACTCGTTGTTCGGTATGCTCCACGAAGGCAAGCAGAAGCTTGATGCCGAGGACTACGAGGCTGCTGTGAGAATCCTCGAGAACGCCATGCAGAAGCACCAGGGCCGCCGTGAGGCCATCCAGCCGTTGCACCAGAAGGCCCAGATCGAGCTGCGGCGCAGCCGCACCAAGGACTACTACAAGGTGCTCGGCGTGTCGCGCGATGCCGATGAGCGCCAGATCAAGTCGGCCTACCGCAAGATGTCCAAGGAGTTCCACCCCGACAAGGCTGCCCAGAAGGGCGTGTCCAAGGAAGACGCTGAGAAGAAGATGGCGAGTATCAACGAGGCGTACGAGGTGCTCAGCACCCCTGAGCTCCGCCAGCGCTTCGACATGGGCGACGACCCGAACGACAGCCAGGGCGGCGGTGGTCGCCCCGGCGGCCACGGCGGCCACCCGTTCTTCCAGCAGGGCGGAGGCTTCCCCGGCGGCTTCGCCGGCTTCGACGGATTCCCGGGCGGCGGTGGTGGTGGTGGCGGCCAGCAGTTCAAGTTCCAGTGGGGCGGATGATCACAAACACCTACCCCCTAATGTTTCCTTTTACCTCTTATTTTTCTATTCGCCCGTACATATCTACTCGTCCCCCTTTTTATTTTATCCTTGGTGTCGTTTTCCTCGTCCTCGCCCCGTCTCCGGACATCCGGAGACAACCGGGTGCGTTGTTTTTTATATCATCCTTCTCAAACCAGGCGTCTCGGGTCTGCAGGAAATCTTTCTCCGCCAAACAGGAGATGTGTCCCTGCAGGGTGCATTGCTTTTTTTGTCTATCTTTTTTTCGGTGATGGGTTTGCATTAGATCAGTTAACGCGCTAATGTGTTTGTGAGAGAGACGTGGCAAAGCAGTAGACTTGCTTGCAATCTGTTCGCGTGTTAGCGATTGGGCCACGACACAGGCGATCATTCTCTTTTTTTTTTCTGGAAGTATCTGGATCTTGCTAGCTTTTCTTTTATGTAGCTAAATACAGAAAAGATCTCTCTAATTCTGAACTTCCTTTACATGGCAAGCTCTTGATGTGATGCCGTGCTGTATTCCAAAGGTCAAGCAACCATGAGCCACTCCAACATTCCCCGTCCAATCCCTCCCTATCCTCAGGAGGAGATCTTCACAACACATATATCACAAGCAGAGAAGCATTTCCAGCAAGTCAAAAGCATGAAAGTCAGACATGCAGATTATTTTTCTTTCCTCGTACACAACAGCACCCACCCGTCCAAAAGGGAGCAGCCAACAGTAAAACACAAGCAGTTTTTTGAAGCAAAAAAAAAAAAGAGATCCCGTCGCCTTTGCCTGAAACAGAGCAAACGAACAGAGAGGCCATACGCCCACACGAAAACAAGAACAAGAGAGGAAGAAAACACGGCGGTTTATCTAGGCGCAACAGCACAAACTTTAGATCAGAAGGACAGAGGTGTTTTCTAGGTTGTTTGGTTGTTGAATCAAAAAAAGATGACGATGATGAAAAAAACGCCGTCCTGTAGAAGTTCCCAGCAGATAAGAGACGAAAAACAGGTCGTGATACGGAAATAGAAAAATGGTTGAGGATGTCGGTTTCGCATCGGAGAAGAGAAAAAGGGGTCCGCCCTCGTTCCGAACACCGGACCTGAGAGGAAAAACGAAGACAAGGAGAGAGAAAAGGCTGATCGATTCTGTGGATTTACTGGTTTCTTTAGAATTGTGAAACTTTATTGTGCTTGTATCGGGAAGTATTCGTTCTTCCGGGTGAACTTTATCCGGAACCCCGTCCCATATGGCTGGGGCCGATTCGACTCCGAAGAGCCATTTTCAGGATGTGGAAAAGTCGAGGAAGAACAAGAGAATCGCGAATCAAAGGAAGTTTCGAAAGAGGTCAATAGAAGAAAGGAGTCCATTTAGGCCTGGTCGTTCCGGTGGATGAAGTAGGACCTGGTGAGAAAGAAACGGGTTAGTCTCCTAGAGCAAGCATCTGGAGCATTTTACGAGAGGGAGAGAAACTAACTTGGAGAACTCGTAGGCGGACCAGCAGATAGCAGTGCTAGGCATGGTAGTCACAACACGGGGGCGAACGCCCTTGAAGAATCCGACAAAGCCCTCGCGCTTGTACAATAACCGGCAGCCAGCAGCGAAGCCGTTGACAGCGCGCAGCTCGGCATCAGCGCCGCTTCCGCGGGTCTGCAGCATGGTCTTGATGACGTCCATGGGGGTGGTCAGGGCAGCAGCAAAACCTCCAGCCACGGCTCCGGCAGCGCAGTGGGTGACGGGGTCGTACTTCTTCGAGGGGTTCATGCTCGTCGATATGGATTCGTAGGCAAGGAACTGCAGGGCCGTGAAAGGCACGGTCATCGACAGGGTGGTCGGGTACGAGACGTAGAAGGCACTAAGACCCTCAGTCTTGTAGATGAACCGGGCACAGTCGGTCATGGATCGGTACATCTTGCGCGAGTCGGCCATTTGCATGCGCTGCTTGATGACTAGAGAAGAGAAAGAATAGAGAGTTAGAGAGAGTGAAATGAAAGCCACGGTCGCGGCCAGATAGATAGTCGCAGAGCATTGTGACACGTGAGGAGCTGGAAACGTGGTAGGGCATATACAGACCATCGAAGGGGTTCATCAGGGCGTCGCTCGCAATGGTGGCACAAGCGCCGCTGGTAGCTAATCCAGAGAAAATGGACGGTTAGCTTGGAAGTACTACGCATGTGGCAGCAGGTCCAGTTCTTCTTTTGTGAAGTGCCGGTCCGCATGTTCTGGTGCAAAGAACAGGTGGGGGGAGGAAATCCGGGGGGCGGTTCTTACCAGCAGCAAGCGGATGGTGGACACCGGCTTGGTTTCCACCCATAACGTGTTTGACGGCCTCGTACGTGGCGAAGTAGACGGCGTGAGCGGGACCTGTATAAGGGAGATTCATAAAGTCAGAACACTTGGAAGCACGAGGAGCGGCAGTATAGAGAGAGCGGGCTGCCCGGGGTCTTGCGCGCAGCAAGGAAACACAAAGCTGGAGGAGCACTGACCGGCACCCACAACGACGCTGGACATTCCGCGCCACAAGCTGAGAACACCTTCGGCCGAAGCCATTCTGTAGGTTCCTTGGATCACTCCCTTGTAGACGGCGGAGCCAGACGTGGTACCAAGAACTTGCATTCGAGTCTGAGATATGGAGAGAGACAAAGTTAGAACGAGCACCGAGTGGGAAGAATGCAGAGGTTTTGGAGACAGAAACTGACCTTGATGGCATCAATTGGGTACATTACGGTGTGCTCCTAGATGCGAGAGAATGGTAAAATCAGCCAAACTAGGTTCAAGTGTATCTTGTCGCAGTTGGCGAAGCAGACAAAAAACCCCCCGAGGGGAATTTCCGAACACGACGAGCGGACATCAGGAGGAGATTTCTATCATACCGCGATTCCAGCGAAAGCACCCGCCAGCATGTTCTGGGTGAGAGAGAAGTTGGGAGGGAGAGACTCGTAACTGGAGATGGGAAAGCAGCGGGTTAGCGATCCGGATGTCAGGTGAATAAGCCAAGGATTACTCACTCGTAGTCCTCATCGGAGTCGGCAGTTGGCTGGGCCATGTTGGCCACAGCTTCCACGGCTCCGCCGAAAGGCTTGGGCTGAAGAGCCGCCAGGGTGAAGGATCGATCCCGAAAAGAGGATCGGCCCGGGAGACAACGAGAGAGGTCAGAAGGAGGGAGAGTTTGGAGTCGGGGCCGAGAGAAGTCGAGTCAGATCGATGACGTTCCGATGACGGCCGAGTCAAGAAACAAGAACAGTCTTGCAGACGAACCAACGCGGAGAGGGGGAAACGACAGACAAAAGCCGGTCGAAGAGGAGGAAAAGGTCGAGGACGGACAGATCACCAAGGAGGTGACAGAGTGAGACAGGAGCAGGAAAGTCGCGCGAAGCCTTCGACTACGGATGGCGGAAAGGCGGACGTAGGACAGGAGAGAAAAAAAGAGGAGGAAAAGGAAGCCGAGATTTTGAATAATATGAGAAATATAGAAGCCCTCCAAGTATTAGGAAGCAACTAAAGCCACTCTAGTGGTGCAATTGCAAGATGGGAGTCGTTGGTTACAGCTAGGGACGTGGAACAGCTATGAAGGTGATATAGAGGGGAGGATGACGGCAGTCGTCTATCACAAGCAGAAGAGAGAGAGAATATGGACTTAAAAGAGATAGAGCAAGGAGAAACAACTATATAAGACACATGGATATAATAAGGCAGCAGTCGAGAAGGCCAAAGACCAGCAATGAGGCTCCAATATCAACCGATGGATATATGGAGATGGAAGTTCGTGATGGATGAAAATGGAAAAGAAAAAAAAGTTACTAAGATGACCAAAAAAACGGAAGAATTCAGGTAATAGCTCTGAAAGGCCTTGGAAGCAACAGATAGCTTAAAAAAAAGGAAGGAAGGAAGAAAATTTAACTCCTAGGAAAGAGCTGCCAAGGGTTTGGAAGTGTAGACAGAGTTATGGCCGGAGAGACATGCATATATCGAGGGTATATACAGTAGTATCAGGGTTCACCCACAGACTCAATCTCAAGACATGTCCGATGCAAGGACCCAGGACAAGGAAGGACAAGAGAGAGAGAAATTTGCATCTGAACATGGAGATCCAGCGGGTTCTCTCCTCTACAAATCAGCAGAACAGCAGAAATAACACCAGAGCGATGTTCTTTTGGCGGAGCTGGTCGTGTCTCCCTCTCCGCGTGTCAGCGGCTTACGGCGGCGAGCTTCGGTGATCTCAGCGGATGAGGACGAGCGAAATAATCAGATCTCAGGGTGAGGACCAGGCCAGAAAGAACAAGCATGTGTGCTCGTGCGACACCTTGTTTTGCGGGCAGCACTCTGGGGTTCACCCAACACTGGAGCCAAACACTTTGCGCCGCTGGAATGTCCCCCAAGCTGTACGCGACAGGCCGGCAGCGCACAAACAGAGCCAGGAGAAAAGGTACTTCACGGCCTACAGTGTGCGCCCCGTTGGCGTACCGTTCCGGCTAAACCTGCACTGTGGTCGCTTTTTGCTTGCCAGCTGGCAGGCCAAACGACTGCCATGGGCATTTTTCCATCTGATAAAACACTCGTGTTCCCTTCATTTACTGCACCAACCAGCCACTTACCCAGCCTCTCCAGTCACACATGTTCGGAGCCGGCTGTAGCCGACGATATCATGGACCGCCGAGTAGTACCGACCACCGCTGTAACCTCAACCCGCTCGCTGGAGTCGTTGAGGTCAGTTCCTGTTGAACAAGCAACTTTTAACGGGCTGCCGTAGCGTTCTCGCTCCCCTGTAAACACCATGTGCCTCAGATTGATAAGCCCCGGGTCTGCACATCTGCTGCTCCTTACAGCCGGTATGTATCCCCGAAGTCTAGCATTGGTTAGCAGAGTCCTGGGTGGAAAGAATGTTTTTACCAGTAGTGAAAATACTGCCTATCCAAGTCATAAGGATAAGCGGTTCGCATAGGTGAATCGCCAGAAATAAAGAGCAGCTGGAATCACCCCGGTGATAGGATCTAGACAGTCCTTTTGCCGTGGATGTGATGGCAATATGAAGAAAAAAGAGTGGAGTGTTGAGAATGATATCAAGCATCTCAAGGGTAGTTAGTGCTCAGTAGCCCCAGCTAAACCAAACTGCCCAAAAATATACGAGATGCCCCAATGCCTTCAGTCGCTGCGATATAAATTAAACTGCTGAGCTGCTGTTCAATGGGCCGGCCTAACCCCAACCCTAAGACCAGAAATCATATTCGCGCACCCAAGACGCAGGTCGAATGTCTATACCATAGAAGTTTCGTCTGCCCTCTAGGAGATACACTCCGCAAGCCACGATAACCCAGAAGAGGAAGTAAAAACTTTCACAAAGGACATTTTGGTCAAGTGGATTCGCCTTTAAATATTTGCTGTCTTGTGGAGTCCACGCCAGAAATTTATAGTGGATAAAAGCCGCCCATAGGCGAATGAGATGCCGCGCTTCGATCAGATAACAAAAGACCCTGGACACTATCGCCAAATTACTTTCTGCGTCTGGCTTCGGGTAGTGTAATATGCAAGAAAACCCCGGTCCTCGGCTTCCCTTAGGCCACCTGCACACCTCTGGCTGTGTGTCTTCCAGCAATCCCTGGCCGCTTCTCTCTCATCTCACGCGCTCAAGTCTTCTCCGAGCCCTGATCGCCGACGGCCGAACCATCAGGGCGACAGAAGAGAAAAAAAAAACCACATAATATCCCGCTCGGCGTAGTATCCCCCTAGCCCACACCCTTCATTGCCCCCGCAGCAAAGTTCACACAAACGGCCCTTGGCTCCCCTGGGACTCTTGGGGCTGCTCGTTTCGCTTTGTGTGTGTCATAAAACATCCACCCAGCCAGTCGGCCGGATTGTTTTTCTTTCTTTTTCTTTGTCACTCGTTTTGTCCTGTCTTGTTCCCACATCCGCCCGTTTCTTCGTAGTCTCTCTGTCCTTGACGCCGTAACTCCGAACCCTAAGACTTTTTTTTTTTTTTTATATATCGCCGGCTTCGCCGTTTTGCCATTCCCCGACATCACATGCTCTGATGACAGTGGATGACTGACTACGAGTGCATGTATCTTCCGTGGGTTCGGTCTTTTGTCTTTTTATTTCTCCGCTTCAAGTCTGCCGGACGCACAATCTGACCAGTTCTGACCTTCCTCTGCAGAAAAAAAAAAGAATCTTCCTCTGCCCCCCACCTAAGCCCTGCGTGATCGGCCACGTCCGGTTACGGCCGATTTCCGTGAATACGGCCTATCTCGGAGCTCGTCTCTCCTAAATCGCAATTGAGCCTTGCTGACTGTCACTACCCCCTCTACTATCTTGCATACAACACCGCCACTCTTAGACTAACAGGGCCCTTCAAAACAAAGATTCAGTACCTATACTCGAACACTATGTGATATATGGAAATATGTTCTATCTATAGACCTAGCTTCACCCCAGAGTAATGATGCGTAGTGAAAGAAAAACAGAAGCAGTTCAGTCAACCCAGACACAGAACTAAGAATCAAGACAAGAAAATGCAAGCCCGGAAAACCCACCCCAAGACGCCCAAGGTATGATGATTCTCCAAACACCGAGAAAAAAAAACTGGAATTTCCCGACACAGCAAATACACCGAAAAAAACACCACTCTCACTCACGCTTCTCTCTGACGTCTACATCACTCCGCCGGTCCGGTGGTTCCGGTGCGCCTGCTGGAACTGGTAGATAAGCCCCAACACACCGACATCCGCCTCGCCGCCCTGGCTAGCCCCGCTGTTCTCGCGACTCGGCCCGCCCGGGCCCGCCTGCCACTCCGACTCGTCCAGCCGGCCCTCGAACGCCGCCTCGCTGCCGGGGTCATCCTCCGCCCCCTCGCCCTCGTCCTCCTCATTCACCGTGCTCTGCTGCCGCAGCTTCTGCGTCACCCGCCGCGCCACCCCGCCCTCCACCGACTCCTCCGCAATGTTGTCTCCGCCGTACCCGGCCCCTCCGCGCCCGCCGCCGCCGCCGCCGCGTCCGGCTCGGTGGATACTACGCGTCCCAATCCCCGACGACCCCGGCTGGTGGTGCGGGTCCAGCAGCAGCGACGCCATCGGCGACGGCGCCACTGCGGGTCCGAACCGCGGCGTACGCGCCGCCCGCAAGTGTTCCGTCGCACCGCGCCCACCCCGCCCGCCACCACCGCTGGGGGTGCCCTGCTGGAACACCACGCGGCTGTTCTGCATGTCACCCGTGAGCACCGGCGACTGGGCTGCGTGGTGGCGGTGCGGGCCCGGTGGCAAGTGGCCAGGAATACCCGTCTTGGGATTGATGACGTAGTTGTCGAGGAAGCCGTAGTACGAAGCGGCCATCTTGCCGTGCTTGGTCGAGTAGTAATCGTCGCGGACATCGGTAGTTCCCAGTGCGCCGCCGCCGGGACCGGCGCCCGCATGGCCAACACCGCGCTTGAAGTCAAACTCGGCGAACGAGCACACGTAGCCCAGCCCATCAACATGGATGGTGAACTCGCGGAAGAAGTCGACGATCTGGTCGCTGCACTTGGGCAGCGACACCAGTAGAATGAATGGCGTAAACACCATGCCGGCAAGCTCCTCCAGCAGGATGACAAACTTGAGCTTGTACAGCTCAGAGAACTCGCGCTTGACATCGAAGCTGTGCAGCCGGCCGTGCCACGAGTCGGGCATAAAATGCGTGTACTCAATCACGTTGCGCATAGCGTACTCCGGGTCGAACACCAGCGTCTCCTCCTGGATAGTGTCGCGCGCCACCTTCCAGATCACACCCAGCACTCCGATGTAGAACAGCACCGTGCGCTCGGGCGTGATCTCGAATCCCAGGAACATCTTCTCGTCCAGCAGCGACGCAATCGCCAGCACAGCTGCCAAAGCTCCGGTTATGAACGTCACCGTGCGTGCCACCCGCTCGGTGACCTGCTTGGGAAACTGCTCAATGTATCGCGTTGCGAATGGGTACGACATTTTCAGCCGGTCGTCGAAGATGTGCCGCAGTTCGTTGAACTCGCGGAACTTCCATTCCGCGAGCGGTGTATATCTGCGAGCAGAGACCGTGCTAGGGTCTCTTTGATACTCATTGTAGTACGTGAAAAAGTACACAATCAAGAAATACGCCACAACAAACGGCATCAAGATGAGGTTGAGAATGCCCGAAAAGATAAACCTCTGCCGTAACTTGCTGCTGAGGATTCCGCGCTTATCCGCCTTAAGGAAGTCCTGGTGCACCTGGCCGCGGGAGTCGAACACAAAATCAATAATGCTGTAGTTCAAGTACCACTCCAGGGCACGGGACATGAGTTGCTGCTTTCGCAAGAACGGCACTGGCAGTGACAGGTCCAGGACGTCCTTGTTGACCATGGCAATAAAATAGTTGTCTCGTCGCATCAGTCGATTGGCGATATCGTGGGCGTCGAGGCGCTCCTTCGACTGGCTACCTAGGTACTTCGCCGTACCTGGGGGCAGATTCAGCGCCGTCTTCGGATTGGCATCCCGCAGAGCCATGATGCGCGCCACAATATCCTGCCACGACACCGTCTGCATGTCCTCTAGTGGGATGTTGAGGAGGTGCACGTAGAAGTCGCGGACGTGGATCAACCGGCGAATATCAACAGTGAACTGCACCGACTTCCATATGAAGTAGAACACATATGCCCAGAGACCAACATTCCAGACGAGCGACATGTTCTGTGTGCATTTCGGGTAGATGACTTGGGATAGGGAGGCGCTGTCGGGAATCTTTCGGTAGTCGATACATTGTGTCAAAAATGTCAGGAAGACGGCAATAAATAGAGTCTCTCTGGAAGTCACAAACGGTCAAGTTAGTAGTTGAGACAGAGCAAACCAAACAATATCGACACTTAACAAGCAGGGCAAACGGGGCACGGGTTGGCACGTGAGAGGGTTACGGGAAGCAAACATACACAAGATGGAGAGCGCGATCGGTAAGGATGCACCAAATGCCCTTCCCGTCATAGTAATCGTAAACTTCCTGGATAAACGAGTCAAGGTTGGTCACATTAACCCATCGCCAGAGGGCCCGTTCACGAGGATTGGACGCCGCCGTCCATCCTGGAGCCGCGCGGGCCTGGTGCTTTTTTGGTGGCAGCATGCCCGATTCCGCCCCGTCGTCGTGCAGTCGTTGTTGGGCCAAGGTAGTCTCCCACTGGGCGCGGGCCCTTCGGTTTGACGGCCCAGGAATCGCGGGAGCCACGTTCGGGCGGGACTGCGACGGCCGTTTGCCGCGGCCACGTCCGGTAGCCATCAAGGTATGTGGTTCGACAAGCAGGGAGGCCGGAACGTCGTTATCGCCAAACTCCTCGTGTGCGTTCCACCCCGACTCAAGGTCGCGCGCCGATGAAGGACCAGCTCCGTACGCCGGCCTCTGGACATGTCGCTGGGCCTGCGGAGAGCGCTGCGATGAACTTGGAACGGTGGTTGAGCTGTCCACGCTTAGGCGGCTGGCCTGGGGATCCAAGCCAGCGATCTGGTCGATGTCATAATCGTTAAACTGCTCGCGCAGATTCTGTTCGTCGATGTTTGAAGTTTGGTTTGGGACACCATCGGCATCGGCATCGTTGGAGTCGCCTCGTAGCTGTTCGTAAAATGAGCGGTCACCACGCGACGTGGCTACGAGTCGAGAGAACATGGTGAGCCGTGGGGGAGAAGAAGGAGGGATTCGGAGAGGCGTATCTCCTCTGGAAGCAGAAGGAAAGCACGGCTAAGAGGCCGCCGGAGAGAAGTCCATACTCTTTCCGACGAAAACAGCAGAAAGAAGCACACACGCCGAATATTCGACGAGAGATGAAGATAGAGAGGCTGAAGGCGGAGACAGCGAATCGGAGCTCCGGGATAAGAAAAAGCAGGTGTTTGCTAAGGGATGGATAGATGAAAAGGAATAAGTCAACAAATCAAGGAGTTGAGAAAACAACGCGAGAGTTCCAAGTTGTGCGCTTTGGGGTGAGGTAATCGTCTACAGATATAAAAACCCCTCCTGCGAAGAAAGTCCAGAGGTCATGAGGCTCTGAAGCTAAAGCGTGATCATGAATGACTGCCTGGAACTAGGACAAGAGTTATCGGTTCAGATTTGGGTGTGAAACAACAGCCACTTTTGGTCGTTTATAGTGGCGGCTGCGATCAGGTGTCAGGCAACTGCCACCATACAAAAGGGGCACTCACACCCCGGCCGCGGCCTTATCGCGCGGCTGATAGTGTTTTCATTAGGGTTAGTTCTGCCGCTGTACTGAGCTCCTGTTCACCGCTTTTGACAGACCCTACCCACTGTGGACGTGGACATTGAATTTTGGCCCGCCAAACGGCAATGCCAAGTATCATCATGTCTGCAGTTGTTGGGACTCTCTATTATATGTTTTGGCTTGCAGGATTCTTTCAACTATTCAAGTACACCTTCCAAGTTTGGACCCGTCTGGTTTTGCTGCCACTCTTTAGAGACCGAAACCGCACAAGGCAGTCTTTGGATGGCCCCTCCAACTCGAAAGATATACTTGGCCCAGATCTAGTTCCCGGTGTCCCTCCTCATCAACTTTCACAGCGCAACTGGGGGATCCCCCCCTCTCTAACATATTCACAAGCACCATGTCGTCTCGCGCCCCCTCCTCGCTAAAGCCGCTTAATGCCACGGCCGCAGCATCATACTCACCAGATTTGGCGTCGCCAATGCCACCGACCCCATCACGCGGAGTCTCGGGAGCTCTCACTTCGCGGGCTACCAGCATTCTTTCCACTTCTTACACAGACCCGGAATTCAAGGAGGCGCTGTCACTACTTGATGATCGAGGCATTGCAAACACGGCTGAGACACGCCGACAGTTGCGCCTAAACCTGCAAAGAGAGGTCATTGAGAGTAACGGAGAGATTATCAAGGACTTTGGCCAGGTGGTAGAGGTGTGTAATTAGTCCCTTGTTGGAACCCGGGTTCTTACTCTTGTGCTTCTCTTTTGCACTGGAATACGGTGGTCCGGTGCCTCATTCCTTTCGAAGCTTCAGTTTGCTAATCATGGTAGGAGACTTGTGTGCAAGAATAGCACCTTCGTCTCATTGGAAATGTGATATCCAAGCTGAACAAGAGCTATGACGACATGAAGGGCCAGCTTCAACAGGCACATGAGAAAACCGCGCCCATTATCGAAGAGGCCGAAAGGTTATCAGAGAAGCGAGAAGAGATTGACGGGAAGCAGAAGCTCCTGGATACCTTCCGCACAGACTACATCCTCTCGCGCGAGGAAGTTGATTCCCTCACGCTCACCTCCGAACCTGTGGATGAGTTTTTCTTTGCCGCCATGGCTAAGGCTAAGAAGACTCAGAAGGCCTGCGAGACCCTTCTCGGCTACGAGGATCAGACTCTAGGTCTGGATCTGATGGAGCAAACTACGAAAAACATCAACTCTGCCTTCCAGAAACTGTTCAAATGGGTACAACGCGAGCTCAAGGGTCTTAATTTGGAGAACCCCCAGCTGAGTGCGTCGATCCGGCGGGCCATCCGGACTCTGGCCGAGCGACCAGCGCTGTTCCAGAACTGTCTCGACTTCTTTGCTGGTGTTCGAGAACGGATCCTCTCAGATGGATTCTATACCGCTCTGACCGGCACGTCCCCGTCCGGCGAAGCGGACCTGTCAACAAAACCTATTGAACTGGTTGCCCACGATCCGCTGCGCTACGTTGGTGATATGCTTGCGTGGATCCATTCAGCAGCGGTGGGCGAGCGGGAAGCTCTGGAGGTTCTGTTCATGTCTGACGGTGACAGCATCGCGCGGGGGTTGGAGTCGGGACGCAAGAACGACATGTGGCGCCTTGTTGCCGAAGAGGGTGAAGAGGATGAGCCATTCGATGCGATGCGGGCGCTGAACGAACTGGTCGACCGGAACATCTCAGGCGCCGTGCGGATCTTGCGCCAGCGAGTCGAACAGGTGATTCAGACCAACGAAGACACCATCCTGGCTTACCGGCTGGCCAACCTCCTCGGATTCTACCGAGTGACCTTTTCGCGGCTGCTTACCCGGGGCATTCCTCCAGGATCGGCCAACCAGGCACAGTCGTTAGCTCTCATCGAATCAACGGCAAACCTTCAGGACGAGGCGCTCCGGCAGTTTCGTGGACTTATTCGGGACCACCTCACGGCTGTACAGGGCGACTTTGGCCATGTCCCGGCTGACCTCGCGCCTCCTGCATTCCTGGACGAGGCTCTCGAGCAGCTGGCAGCCATCATGAAGATCTACGACTCCTCTCTGGGCACTCCCGCCGATCGTGAAGCAGATTTCAAGTCCACGCTTGCTGAGACGCTCGATCCATTCCTAGCCGGCTGTGATAATGTGGCACGCGGGGTCCCGCCTCCAGGCGACTCGATTTTCCGCATCAACTGCCACACTGCCGCCTCACGCACCCTCCGCGGATTCGATTTTACCCAGTGGCGCGCCGATGCGCTGGTCAAGCTTGTTGAGGAAGAGTCCAAGCAGCTGACCGCCATACAATACCGGCTCTTACGGCAAGAGTCCGGTGTTGACGCGCAGCTGGCTGCCGCAACGAAACTGCAGCAACAGCAGCTGAAGGAAGCCACCGCCACTACGGCCACGTCGTCTAGCTCCAGCGCCGCCGACTCTGATGCCGAGCAGGAGTCTGAAGAAGCGGCGGCCATTGCTGCAGCAGGAAAGCTGCGGAGCCTGCCTGAGTTCCAACGGCCTGCGCTGTTCCAGGCGCGCCAGACACTCGACGACTTCCTGCCGTCGGCCCTCATCGACGCGGTTGAGAACCTCAAGCACCTGCGCGATGTGGCCCTGGCACGCCGCGTGACCGAGGAGGCCACCGAGCGGTTCTGCAGCGACTTTGAGAGGCTTGAAGTGCTCCTGCTTCTGGCCGACGAGATTGCAGCAGGCGGATCGGCGACCAGCTCAGAGACGCCGTTGCGTGAGCTGTTCCCGCGCACGGCGGGAGAGATCCGGGTGTTGTTGTCGTAGGGTTAGGGTTCATGCATCTAAGGGTTGGGGGCCGAAAATGTCTTTCAGCCACATTTGTTGAAAACGGCGCTGGATTGAGGTGTGAGGATGGGGGTAATCTTGCCGTTTTCTGTCGATAGATCGATTGCCGTAAAACAACAACAAACACGCACATTCTCGTGGTCTTTGTGTAATCATCACCATGTTTGATTTGTGTCAGAGTTGTACCTGTGCAATATCAATCAGTGAGAGAGGGCCCAAATTTCGCAACTTTCCTGTGGTTAACGCCACACACAACGCCACCATAAACTTCACTGTTCACTGAAAGTGTGAGACAGTCGTCACATATAGATTCCGGCTTTCGCTTCTGTTTCCCCCCACTGATCGTTCCCTAGATGCCCCTCTTTCCGTTCTGATGGCCACTTTAACTTATGTATCTATGCGGTCTTTAGGGAGGAAAACCAAAGCAAATTTCCCCGGGTTTAGCGCACGCCTGTGGGTATGATGCCGGCTGGGACTCGAATTAGCTATGATTTCTTGTATGTCCATACATACTCTGAGCATAAATAAGAGGGGAGAGTTTACGGTCTAGTGCCGCCAGGCCGCGATATGAAGCCGGGAACCCGGGAATCGTAATGTGCGTAAGGATCAACTTATTGATGCGGTTTCGGTGTGAAGGCTTGCTTGGTGGACGGTTGGACAATCTATTCACTCAGTTAACCCTAACCATCATTCGAACCAGCATTCCCTGGAAGTTCCTCAGAATTAGTTGGAATTTAGTTGACTTTATCTTCCTCTTTCGCTTTTGCACTTTCTGTTTCCGGCAGGCCGGCTGACGATATCAGCATCATCAACCTTCTTCTTCTTCTGTATGCTGTTCTGTTTGCTCCTTCCCGCGTGAATTCTGCAAACCGATCGTCTAGATCACAGTATGGGCCCAAAAGAATCAAGCCACTGGGGGTAGGTACCCGCTACTACTATCAGAATAACGTAGACTTGTTCGGGATATCGTCAGCCCTCCCGGACATACATAAATTTCTCTCCTCCATTCTTCTTGGTATTCTCATGACCATCCATATCCTGAGTCCCGTTCTCATTCTATCATCAATATTCTCTGGGAATACTTGCTCTTGACGTGATTCACAGGTCGACCCTTCCAGAGTTCTGTTTCAAGTTACGGCTTTCACTTCTTTCGCCGTCCGCTGGCCGGTCTTCTTTTTGCCGCCTTGCGCTGCGGCATATATTCATTCCTTGACGCACACACACATATATTTTCTGTGGCCCGGCTCTTTCGTCTGATTGTATCAGCCTTTTCTTCCTTCCTGACAGTGCAGCACAGTGCTCTCTCGATTCGAGAAAACAGGCCCCGTTTTCCGCCGTGTCGGTGAGTGTGTGTGTGTGGCTTCGGGAGTGGGTTCTGGTTCCCCTTCAATCACGTATCCTCCCCTTGTCGGCCTGGGGGTCTTTGGGGTACATAACTTATCGGACATGCTAACGTTCTTATCGGGCCTCATACTGTGGTTTAGCTTCGACACTTATCCCCCCAGCTCGAGTACGTACCTTCAATAGTGCCAACACATTTTTCGTACTTCTCGATCTCTCCAACCCAACTATCTTAAAAAAGCGTCGTCCTGAATTTGCCCCCCCCAGGTATCGACTGGTATACTCCGGGCGTCTATTCTTCTCTCCGTCCTTCTTTAATAAAAAAAACTTCCTTTCCTTCTCTTCGCCTTCTTTCCATGTAACTCGGCCGCTTCCTTTTGACATACGCTGTGACCAGCGCTTCTTGGACCTTTGCCCCCCTCATACTTCGTCACCGCAACAAACGCCAGCGTCGTCGTCACAACCTTTTCCATCACCTTTCCTTCCTGTCTCGGACCCCCCCTCACGGACTCAAGACGACGACAACGACGACGGCGTTTTACTGTTCATAACGTCCTTTCCCCTTTCTTACCGCATTTCTAGCCGTATGCACGTGATCTGCCCAGCTGTGCCTTCTTCGCTCCAACCTAAGAGCGTGAACGATAATTCGATCTTCGCGAAACCGATTGAATACGCCACCATCAGCTGAATAGATTGACCAAGTATCTACAGTACAACTTGGCCATTTTTCCTTTATCCCTCCACGTCACTGTGACCTTTTGCTTGTATATTATCCCAGGGCTTTTCACTCATCTCTCAACCTTTATCTTCAACTTCAACTGCCTCATGCCCTGCCAACTGCGTCCGTCCGGCCTGCGTCCTCCCCCCCACCAACAGGAGCAATGCTACGCAATAAGGCTTTTTCAACCCTGCAGAGAACCTACGATGACAGCTACCTGAGCTGCTCAACTGCAATCTACCACGAGAGCGAGGTAAGTCCCTTTTTTCCTTGCTGATCTTCGTCTTTTGTGATATTGTCTCTCTTGTTCCTCCTTCACCTCTTCACTGGCTTGATACCACTAGTTCACTTGCAAACAGTGCTGTGAACTTAAAACTTGATATTATATATATGCTTTCTGGCTGCCCGTCCCGTTACCTTCAAGATAGATCCCATATGGCCCTTTATTATTCCCTGATCATCCCCAATTTTCACTCCTTTCCCGCAATGATCGTCGTTCGTCGCACTTTTTCCCATTTTCTGTCATAAGTGGCGTCACCGACCGGCGACTTTCGTCCTCGGTGGGCGGTTGCCAATACCGCATCCCGGATCCGGAAAAAACCTGTTTTCTCAGCCCACCCCATAATTGCCACACCAAAGCCTCACAGCCTCGTAACCCTGAAGCTTATTTGCCGTTTTCCGCATGTACCATTCATGATTCTATGCTACTGTCGGCTCTAAGTCTGCCTGCTGACCCTTCTGTCCTTCTTGGCTGTTTGTCTAATATCTAGGGAAACGAAGAGGAGGCTATGCGATACTGGAAAAATGCCTTGAACCAGATCCACGACAACCAGACAAACCGTGCCTTCTCTAGCTATCCTCCCAAGTCCGAGACCGAGAGAGCCCTGGTAGAGTCTCTAAGACAACTCGAGATTCAGTGTCGGGACCGCATAGATTTGCTGGAAACCCTCAAGGAGTCTCGACTCGCCGCCGGCCCCGCCAACGGTACTGGCGCCCCGCTCTCGCCGTCATCGGGCGCAACCTCCGCTAATCATGAGAAAGGCTTCATTGGTGGCGGCACCATCCCGGCTGTGTCGTACTCAGATCTCTCTAGACCAGCTCTTCCGAGACGACCTTCTCCCCCCTCCAGAGCTGCCTCCGACCAGCATCCACTCCCAAGCCGAAGCCGTTCTAGCATCGAGATGCCCGATCATCTGTCTCCCAATACCGATAGCAGACGCGGCTCCGAGAGCCGCGAGCGATCCGCCCGAGCCTCTAGTCCCGAGAAATACACCATGAGGACGACCCTCCGATCGGGGAAATCGTCTGATAAGCCGTACAAGGCTCGCAAGCTTCTATCGAAGTCCCAACAGGCTGACGGCCCGGGTGCAAGCAAGGCTGCCTCGCTCGCGTGGACCTCACTAGGTCACATTTCTAGGAAATCTGACAGTGTCGACGTCAGCAGTATTCCTTTGGCCCCTTCGCGATCAGCTGAAGCTAATGGTTCTCCGTCTAAATTGTCTCCAATGCCATCCCCGTCATCTTCAATGCTCTGGGACAGCCACTCGCGCCGTATGGTTGCAAACAACTACAAAGACTCTGACTCTGGCTCATCCTCCGCGGCCTACGCTCGCCGATCGGAAGATTCTTTGCGGCCTTCCACCCTGTCTATCAGCGCCGCGTCCAGTGCACTTAGCACTGACCGGACTTCCCGCCCTACAAAGACTATTCCTTCCCCCATAGCCCCTCAACGGCCCCAAAAGTCGAACCCGCGTCCTATTACTGTTCCGCCCCCGCCGCCACCTCATTCACATGGACACGGACAATCCCACCCTCAGCCTTCTCCCGGCCCTACCGATGAAAGAAAGCGAAGCGTCAGCGATGCAATTAAGAGAAAGCCGATTTCTCCACGGGACCCCGTTTCTTTGGCCACCCGGTCGATTGGTGATTCTGTGTCTGGAGCTGCATCGAATACTCGTACTCGTGACCGGGAAGATTCATCATCTAGCCGCTCGGGCGGTGAAACTGGGGATGTGATGGTGCGGCCCCGAAGGGCGAAGGGAAAAGAGACATCGGGGCGGTCGCGGCGTGTCAACTCTTTGAACAGTGGTGACGGATCATCGGGCCCCGCTTCTGGCAACGACCGGAGTGGAAAATCTCCGGAACAGATTGAATGGGAGGAACAGCGGGCTAGCGTGCTCCGGCGTCTTCCGCCCGGAGTTGACGAGTTTGCCGCCACCCAGATTCTCAACGAGATCGTGGTTCATGGCGACGAGGTCCACTGGTCGGATGTTGCTGGGCTCGACTCGGCCAAGAATGCTTTGAGAGAGAACGTTGTTTACCCGTTCTTGCGGCCCGATCTGTTTATGGGACTTCGGGAGCCGGCTCGTGGTATGCTTCTGTTTGGTCCACCGGGAACGGGCAAGACGATGCTTGCCCGGGCGGTGGCAACCGAGTCTCGATCGACCTTCTTTTCCATCTCAGCTAGTAGCCTCACCAGCAAGTATCTTGGCGAATCAGAGAAGCTGGTGCGGGCTCTCTTTGCCCTGGCCAAGGTTATGGCGCCGAGTATCATCTTTGTGGACGAGATCGACTCACTTCTTGGCCACAGGTCAGGATCGGGCGAACACGAGGCCACACGACGGCTCAAGACTGAGTTTCTAATCCAGTGGAGCAGTCTTCAGCGTGCCGCAGCTGGCCGCGAGGTGTCGGATAGCAGCCGCGAAGGCCGTGATCGTGGAGACCGGGAGCAAGAAGCTGGCGACCCCAACCGCGTGCTTGTACTTGCGGCAACGAATCTCCCATGGGCTATCGACGAAGCAGCACGGCGCCGATTTGTACGACGACAATATATCCCGCTTCCTGGACCGGAGACGCGGGCTGTCCAGTTCAAGACGCTTCTTAGCCAGCAGAAGCACAGCCTTTCTGAAGCGGATATCAATCACCTGGTTGACATGACCGATGGTAAGAATTGATAATAGCCCCGCTATCATCCATGAAGAATCATGGCTTTTGGCCGATCTTTGCTAATATCGTGATCCTCCCCCCACAGGTTTCTCCGGCTCGGATATCACGGCACTGGCCAAAGACGCTGCTATGGGCCCCCTAAGATCTCTTGGCGAGGCCCTGCTACACATGGCCACAGACGACATTCGGCCGATCGCGGTTAGAGATTTCGAAGCCAGCCTGACGACCATTCGACCTAGTGTCAGCAAGACAGGGTTGAAGGAGCATGAGGACTGGGCACGCGAGTTTGGAGAGCGTGGAGGCTGAAAGTGTGGGCGGGTAGTGCCCTTGCCAAATTATCTTCTCAAAGTTTGATTTTTTTTCCCTATTCCATTCCTTTTTCTTCTCCGGGTCTTTGTTTTGTTAGGGAGGACTCTTCATCTGGGCATTGGTTCTGTTTTAAGGGTCTGAGGAACGGTTATCATACATATCTTCATGGTTGTTCCTAGAGGCGTCTCGGGTGTACTGATGATGCGGTCCTTTTTCTTTTCTCTTGTCTTTTGTCTTTTTGGATTCATCGATTACCGCCATTTTGACGCATTCTCTTTCTTTTGCGTTGTTTCTTTTACGTTTTATCTCTCCTCGACGTCTCTGCGCCAACTGGGCTGGAAGGACTGGGGAGCCAAAGCAAGTATCGATCTCCATAAGATGAATCATGATTTCCTTGCATACTAATGCCCGGGATAACTTGTACAATGTGGCTGGTTCCCGCGTTTCGCTGCTTGAGTAGTAGGAGATGGTTTTCATATATGCCGCTTCTTCATATGCCAAATCCGGCCTGTTATTGGGTCTTGACGTTCCAGAAGGGAGCGCCGCTCCTTCCCTCACCATCGCGATGCCCATCGGGAAGGAGCAAACCCGCGCTGTTGTTCTTCGCAACTTCCGCCCCCCGTACCCGCCGCATTGTTTACAGTATCATATATAAGGCGCTTTTGGATGTTGACTTTCCATCGGGGTGAGGGCGCAAGCACTCACTCCCTTCAAACAATAGCCCGGTTGGTTAACGACGAGCAAAGTTAGGCATTCGTGTGTAGTTTTCGGATGTTCTACGGTTCGATTTACCTATGGGGCGACATATGATTTCATTTTTCGCGGTGTTAATTTTTTTTCTCTCATGTCCGAGTTTGTAGCTTGACGAGACTGGATCGCGGACTTTCCCCCATTTTCCCATCATGCTCTACGTCTGGCATCACGCAACGGCTCAGCGTTTTGAATTACCAAGAATGGCGGGTCTATTCGTATGTAGGACGATCATCGTCTTGCGTCTTATACATACATAAGAAGGTGCCTATAACATACACGCCAGGGCCCAAGAGCCAACTCAAAAAACAGAAATGCAACAAAAGGAAAGATGGTACATAATATACACACGCCAGCGGCACTCTTTATTACGCGTGAGCCTCCTCATCCCTCCTCGCGGCCCGTCGCGCAAGCTTGGCCGTGCGGAAGGCCGTGTACTCGGCTACGCGCTCTTCGAAGGTCGGCACGGGCGGGCGGGCGTCGATCGGCACGCCGGAGCCGGGGGCAATGATCCGCGTGACCACGTGGCGCTTGTTGCTCGACGTGCGCCAGCCGGGTGAGATGGAGACGACGTCGCCGGTGCGGAGCGAGGTGTTCGGGTCGTGCACGAGGAATGTGTGGGGGTTGGAGAAGTACTGCGGTGGAGCGTTAGCAAAGAGGAACCGAACAGGAAGGCCGACTTGGCTGGCACGGAACCGGAGAAAGAAGAAAGTGGTGGCTTACCTTGTGCACACGCGAGTTCCATTTCTGGCCACCGACGCGCACGCGCACCGTTTTGGCCATCAGACCGGCCGAGACTACCACGCCGTGCAGCTCACGGGTCACCCGGCGGGCGGCGGCAATGAACGGGCTTTCCATTGTGTGTGTATGTGTGAGGAAGGGAGGGAGAGAGTTTGGAAGGGGGTTCGCTTCGTAGAGTTCGCGGTAGGCCCGAGCCGGGACGGATCGGGGGGGAGAGCTTTCGTCGTCGGGATGGAAGATTGCAGGCCCGGAGCGGGAGATGATCTGCAGTGTGTATGACCGTCGTAGAAACAACAACCTCCTTGAAAATGCGTCAAAAGGGGTCGTTCGCCTGGAAGAGGAGTGTCGACTTGCGAGATCTGGCGTTCTGCAATTGCGATTGACTGCGTGATGGACCCGTGAAGTTGAGATGAAGCGGAAAAATGTTATTTGACGGACTGAAAGTATACACACACTTTAACCTGTCATGTGAATCTGCACGTGCTGTAAAGTGTGCTTATTCTTTTGGCACTCAAGGGCATAACCCTAACAATCGGCTCTATACTAGGGTTGGTGTAAGTCGAAGAATATGCTTCGGATCAATAGAGATTGCGAAGCGCCTTTCCCCAGGGTACTGGCGATTTTTCTTGATTTGGACTGCGTGAACGTCTATCTACAGAGCACCTACACAAGAGTCCCTTGATGTGCTCAAGGTTTGGCAGCCCGAAGCCTGGGGCTGCTATCCCCGGCCGGGAGGCAGAAGGGAAAACAAACCCCGTTGTCTCACAATGAAATGTCGATCCGACGTTTACCAAGGGTGTGTTGGCACCGGCAATATGCCATGCCTCGTCAATTTGTCATGTTGGGGGGGGACGGACTTTTTGTCCGCTTCTTCACCTGCAACCCCAGATCGACCACCGCATTCACAGTTTTCGTTGTCTTAGTTGCACCTATTATTTGCCTGTCTACAGGACTGGTGAAATGCGCAAAAAAGCTCACCGAACTTCCGAAATAGGGGGTTTAAATTTCATTTTAATTCTTCTCTTTGCAAAACGTTACAAAAAACAAATCCCGACATACCAACTAAGTCAACACGATGCACCCGTAAAAAAAGAAAAGAAAAAAGAGGGGGTAAAGAAGAGAGAGAAAGGAGAAGAGATATCAAAAAAGAAAGAAAAAAATCAGAGCATGAAAGAGAGGGAAAGAGAAAAATTGAAGATCCAAGGAAAGAAAAAAAAGAAAACCAAAAGTCAAACCCTGCTTCCATCCCACACGGTGGGAGAGGAAGCAAATGCCCTCCGGTTTTCAATGCTATGTACAAAATTAGATCCTCATGTGCAAGAAACATCAGAAAGGGGTGGTAAAATCAAGAAGGAAACGATATCTGTGGCGAGACATAGCGAAAGAAGGACGAAGAAGCGGTGATCGAGAGCCGAAGGGTCCGAGAGAGAATGGCAAGAAGAGAAAAAGAGAGATAGTGAAAGAGACGAGAGTGGGATCAGGATATGAGCGGAAGTGCTCACACAGTCAGGCGGGAATCCCGACGTCTCCGGGACCGGCTTCTCGAGTCAACGAGACTCCGGAGCCCGCAGGTCTTGCGGCCCACCCCGCCCTCCAGGCGCCGGTCGGATGAACCCTCCTTCCCAACAACAAGATAGAGGGTTCACTGACACGAAGGCTTTAGAAGACGGGCTGGGACACGAAGCGTCGGGGTTGAAGTTTTGTTTTTGGTTAGAGAGAGAAAGGAAAGATAAGATTGGCGGGACTGGACAACACGCGGTATTGGAGTGAATTTGGTGACACTCTCAAAAGGTAATAACTTGATATCCTTTCTCTCTCTCTTCTTTCCCCCCTTTCTTCTCCGGTCTAGACACGAAGGGGAATCTTTTCGGCTTTTTATTTTTCATGCTTTTTTTCTTCTAAACAAACACAGACGGGAGTCAAGAGTCCGCCTAAGCCACCCATTCACGGCGGGCCAAGCGGGTCATTCTCCGGTTGTTGTTGTTGCCACCCTGGAGAGAGATGCATGTTAGTTGGCTGTGCTTGCTGCCTCTTGTTTGTTTGGTACTGGAGAACTTACTCTTTGCGAAGCGAACGACTCAGCTTGCTGGCGGATGGAATCGGCAGAGGCCCGGTTGTTGTTGTTGTTTCCCTGGGCGTTGTTGTTTCCCTGCCCCTGAGCGTTGTTGTTACCATTGCGGTTCTGACCCTGAGCGTTGTTGTTGTTGTTGTTGTTGCCCTGGCCCTGAGCGTTGTTGTTGCCGTTGCGGTTCTGACCCTGGGCGTTGTTGTTTCCCTGACCCTGAGCGTTGTTGTTGTTGTTGTTGTTGTTGTTGTTGTTGTTGTTGTTGTTGTTGTTGTTGTTGTTGTTGCCGTTGCGGTTCTGACCCTGAGCGTTGTTGTTTCCCTGACCCTGAGCATTGTTGTTGCCCTGGCCCTGAGGGTTGTTGCCACCATTGCGGTTCTGTCCCTGGGCGTTGTTGTTGCCCTGGCCCTGAGCGTTGTTGTTATCCTGAGCGGCGGCGTTGTTGCCCTAAAGATGAAAATAGGTTAGCTGGTGGCCAGGCCTACTGCTTGTTAAGGGGATGATCTTACTCCCTGGCTCAGACGAGCAAGAGCCTCTGCCTGCTGGCGGAGGGCATCGGGCGAGTTGTCGTTGTTATTGGCCTGGGCGTTGTTGTTGGCTCCAGCGGCAGCATCAGCGGCAGCGGCAGCATCAGCGGCAGCGGCAGCATCAGCGGCAGCGGCAGCATCAGCAGCAGCGGCAGCATCAGCATCAGCAGCAGCATCAGCGTTGGGGTCAATGGCACCGGGGCCGAGGGCGACGGCAGCATCAACATCAGCAGCAGCCTGGATACCGCCAGCACCGTTGCTAGCAGCGTTGTTGACGTCGAAGTCGTTTCCAACAACGGTGAACTTGCTGCAATCATCCTGGGCTCCACGCTGGGCGACAGGCATGAAGACAGGCTGATGGTTGGCAGCCGACACAATGGTGCACACACGGTAGTTTCCAGGGGGAAGTCCGCCGCTGACATCGGCAGCCAACAGGCCACGGCCGTTACCGGCATCGTTGATGCCCTTGAAGAAGGCGAACTGGGTCGCATCCGGGGGCACCGAGGGGTTAAGGCTGGAACCGAGATCCTGCACGGTGACGTGGGTGTGGCCGATGATGATGCCCTGGTCGTTCAGGAACTGGGGCACGGCATAGTAGGTGGCGAAGGCGTTGGTGAAGGCACCGGGCTGGAAGTTGGCCATCTGCACCTGAATCTTGAAGTCCTGGCCGGACTGCAACACATCACCATTCTTAGGGTTGACGATGATGGCCGACACCATGCGCTCCTTGGCGGGGATCTCTCCGGACGGGATACCGTTGCAGGATCCCGAGGTGATCTGGAGACCGTTGGTCAGGGTCCGACCAGCGCAGAAGTTGTGGAAGTTGTTGACCGACGTCAGCGACGGCACCTGCTCGGCACTGGCACCGAAAGCCTGGGTACCATCAAACTGCGAACCGACTTGGATGGCGTTGTCGAGAAGGGTCAGGTCATCGACACCCTGGAACTGCACATTCTGCTGGGCGAACACGGCCGAAGCCATGGCAGTGGCACTGAGAAGAGATCGGAGAGCCATTGTGGACATGATGATTTCTTTTTTCTGGGGCTATACTAGAAAAGAGAAGATGGCGTGCTTCTCTTTCTGTGTCTCGACTTTGTCGTCGACTTCGATGGTAAGATCGGAACCGGCCGAGGAAAAAAAGAACTGGAAAAGCAAAAGATGGAAAATGAACGACTTTCCCCTAACTGTTCGGATTAGAAAAAAAATATGTATAAAGATAATTATAAAACAGATACACGGTCAACGTGATCTTCCTTTCTCTTGACTAGCAAGTATTAAGGAAAGAAAGGAAAGATTAAAAAAAAAGAACAAAAAAAGAGAGAAACAGAGAGTGTAAATGTGAGGAGGAAGGAAGGTGGAGGAGGAAAGAGAGAAGAAAAAGAGTAAGAAGAGAGGAAGAAGGGGAAAGAAAAAGAGAGAGGGAGGGAGGGCTATGAACGATGGGATGGGAGGGGGGGAAGTAAAGAGAGGAACGACAACTTTCAGTTCGACGGCGATCACGGGAAAATGGGAGGTATAGTTCAAACCGGATGGTTATACGAAGTGAATGCAGAATCTGCAGTGCGGTTACGGTACTTGTTTACGACTGCTATAGCTGATGTTCTGTATAAGACGTGGTATACTCTACGTCTGCGTGCGATATAAGACACTTCAAGGAAGGCCCAGGGAAACGACGGGGAATAAAGGTTACAGTTTACAGGGGCGTGTAAGAAGGGAACAAAACGAGGGCCGGACTTGAGGCAAACATCAAAACACAGGAGGGGCGTGAGAAAGGAAGAAGAGAGAGCAAAAGAAAAGCGGTTGCAGCGCATACCCAGGCGAACGGCCAGTGAAAAATGGAAAATCGAGGGAAAACATATGGCTGTAACATTATAGACAGGCATGGCCATAAGCAGCAACGAGAGAGAAAGAAACCAGATCGACTGAGGAATGAGAGAGGGTCTGAACATCTGTAGCAAGGCTTGACTTACAAGATGAAGATCACACCGTAGTACGGATACCAGGGGCGTGAGCACATCTTGCTGTGCTGTGTGCGTATGCGTCAATCAGCCACCAAGGGGCGGTGAATGGTCTACCCTCTCTACCACGATGAGAATTGGGAGTATGCAGAGGTGGTTGGAGAGGCAGAGAAAAATGAAAGGGCAGAGGATGTGCGAAGCTTGGCATGAGACGGCAAACGTAGATGATGTGTCGATCGCCTCGTCTCCCTGTTCTCATTGTGCATTCTGTTGCCGAAAGAGAAGATCCTGCGTGAGCAGGGAAGGCCTTGAAACCGAGAGAGTGACGGAGGGAGCTGACCGGAGATTCAGTTTTCTTGCTTTCTTTTCGTCTGTCAGCCACGCATTCTCAGGATCCGATGCAGCAGTTGGTGACTGGATGTACGCCCGCCGGGGAATAACGGGCAATATGTGTGAAGCGGATGACGGCCAACTGCCTGAATATCGGAGTCTGGTATGCTACGCAACCTACGTGCTGGTCCAGAGTTCTGACGGTTCCCAGAGAGGTGCTCCTGACTCAAGGTTCCATGTTCATGCTCTCTTGCCCACTGGCCAGGATGCAAATGGTTCTTGTATGGTGACTTTCTTGCATCTAGACCTCGTCTTTCCCCTCCATCTAGACCATCTCACTCTCCCCATATTTTGTGTCATCCATATCGCCGTTAGAACTTTCTTTTCGTTTAAGTGGGGTGCTTGACGGCCAAAAACACCGAACCGAAGAAGTCAAAAGGGAAGAAGCTTATCCGGGGGAAAATAAAAGCTGGCGTCGATGCCATCAGCTCAGTCTAAGCCTCCAAAGGTCCAGTGAGGTCTAGAAAGGGGGGAAGAAACATCAGGATGAGGTGAACAAGCCACAGTATGTATGCAAGGAAGCCAGCCACCCACATCGTGTACGTAGGCTTTGAGAGCTAGACCTTCTTCCTCGGCCTTTCAAAACTACGGGATACACTGTAAACTAACCCGATGTTTGAGATGTCCACGGCAAAAAGAACGACATCCATACACACAGTGGGAAACAGACCGGTACCACTGCATCACAGTAGACGTTTACTGTTACTCCCCAAGCTCAGGCAGAAACGAAACAGTGGGCTACAGGGTAGTTGTGTCCGAGTTCTGTACCATTTGACTGGATCTGGCTCAAGGTAAAAGATAAAAAAGGGTTTGGAACTTCCCTGTCCGAAGGGAAAAAAAGAAACCAAACGGGGAAAGCATTGCTCCGACTGGATGCTTGCTGTTCTGTCATATTGGGCTGCGCCTAAGAAGAAAATTTTAGCTTTTGCCTATTTCACAGGCCCCCCGAAAGACTACGCGCAAAGTTTTCAAAGAGTGCAGGGCATTTTTATGTGACGGTTGTGACAGGAGTTGATTCTCAGGGAAAGCGGAGGTGTATCAGGGATGGAGATCAGGGGCCAATCCGAGTGGGGCCGGTCACCAACGGAACGTACCCACGGCGTATCCGCTTTTATTTCCGCGCCGCCGTTTTCTAACGCGGTCCGTGACACTCTGCGAGAGGAAGTGTGTGTGTTGCTGACGTACAGCCGGCAAGTGAGGGATGTGGGATGGAATAAGACTCGGGCAGGATATCAGATTGTTCTAGAGCTGTTGTAACTTGTAGGCAGGTAATTTCCAAATTACCCATCGAGAGTTTGGTTGAACTAACTAGGTGAGTTGGAACTGGAATTGGAATCATGTCGATGCCGACTTTCAAGCGCTCATATGTAACGGACATACATATATCATTTCGACAACTTCAGATGTTGGATGCTGACTGTCCCAGTTTTGGCTGCGTCTAATCGTGACTTCCCTGGACGGGACGGGAAGCGAGTGCTAGTTGGATGCACCTTCCGGAAACAGCGCGGCTGATGTTGGCAAGCCACAGACACAAGGAAGGAATGGATAGACATTGGAGGAAGGCGCACGCTTAATCCAACCTCCAACCCCAACCCCCTTCAACGACATCGTTGATTGTAAGCGCCAATCTTGAATGGAATCATTCTCGGTGTCTCCCCGTTCAACACACATCTGAAAACCAGATCTTTTGGAATCAATCTCCGTTTACATCTTGCTTGACGCTCATTAACAGTCGACGAACTCAGTATTGACTTTGCCGATCACGATCACGATCGTGGCCTGGAACTTGGTGTCCCCCACCACACGCGGGCTAACTTATTCTGGCTGGGCCGGACAGCCGATAATTGTAGACCAAACCACCTCGAAATTCCCAACAGCGTGAAAATCGATCTCAGAGTAGCCCTCCCGCCGACACCGGTGCACTGATCATCGGCCATCGGAAAAGCTCAATCACCAGGAAATTACGTCCACCCTCCCCTTTTTTGCGATGCGATACCAGTAGTGCAGGAATGATTCCAAAGCGAGGAAACAGGGAACCGCCCAGGTTATGCAACTCTCTCGAGACCACATTTCATGGATTTGCATTTGCCCAACCCCGACAGACGTGATTGAAGAAGCCTGGCAAGACTGGAAGCTACATACGTAAACGTTTTGGATGCTGACACAGTCGTTCACCCGTTAGGCTTGGCATGTCCAACTTCATTCCTCCCCACGTTCCCGACGAGAGCCTGGACTTTTCGTTGCTGAGCCCCCTGTCACGGGGAATTTCACTCAAGCGAACAGAAACTCCTCGGCTACGTGAAGAAAACTCTCTTTTTTCTCTTGCCCGCCAAATAAGCTTATATCTACGACCACGATGATATGGGGAATTGCCTCCATTCCCCCCTCCCATCTCACCCCAAGATTTCATTGTGCTCTCTGGTCTCTACCAATACCAACACCAGAGTAAGAGCACCAAGAAGAAAAAGAAAGACAGAAAGAAACAGGGGGACCTTCTGGACCCATGCGAACCTGACCCTTGGTCTTTTGGTTTTTGAAACGCTTTGTTCTTGTTGGATTTCTGCGTTTGGGAGGGGGGGGAGACGCTGATAGTCGGGTTACATCACTGCTGGAGCTGTCCTGCATCACATAGCTCAGTGCAGAATGGGTTTAGCCACGCCAGAGATATTTCAGAACAGTGCACTGGCCGGAGAGAACAGAACAGAATGCAGGTACCCTGCCGCACGGACCGACGATACGGGGGGCAGGATGCAGAAGTCCGACTGAACCAAGCTTGCCTCACAAAACCGAGAATGAAGCTGATATTCCCACAGGAACTATAGAGAGAGCGGCTTTCCAAAGTTCGGGTTGACAAATCTTGCCGCACAACTTTACCGTTCCGGCATCCCTCAGTCTTCTCGGGCACGGCCGGGCTCACGATAACGTTATGTTTGCTTTGCCTTGGAGTCTGAGCAATAGCCGAGAAACTTTAAATCCCACCAGTCATCCGAAATCTCCTAAAATCAAGGTTGTTCGCTGCCCCTTGGCAGACCATTTGGCCAGTTGAATCCAAGGGCTTTCCTTTCCACGCTGGTTATGTTCCCAGAAGTGTGAAGTGCACACTCTCCCCCCCTGGATCTTTCCTGATTCTTGCTCCCCAGCGCACCGAGCTTATTTTTTCTTTCTTCTTTTGCTCTCCATCCTCGAGAGGATTCCGTCGCTTTGGCTTCTAATCCCAGCTCTATGTTTCCTCGCAATATGAACGCGACAACCCAACTGTCAAGGCCCCATGCCGCAGCCAAAGCTGATTTATCCAGTCAAAGCTGGTCGGTCCCCCGGCTTACAGGCTTGCCAGCCGGAGACAGAGAGGGACATAGTGAGGAACCCTGTATTCTCGTTGAGTATAAATCCTCTTCTTTTTATCGTTTTTCTAGCTTCCCCGAGGAACACTGCTGTGTTTCAATCTTCGATCAGGCCACTTTTGTTTTTCGCACTTTGCATTGCTGATGTCCCCGGAGAGCAATCAGGGATTGTTGGAGTTTTCAACTTCCCTGTCGGTGTTCCAGCTCTGAAGTTGATTTCTGGTCATTCCTCATTTCACTGCTTGGCGCCGGGCAACATGAGAATGGAGTATCTGATATACGCCGTCGTTGCGAGTAAAGGCTTGTCAAGTGCTTCAGAGTGTCAAATTTTTCACACGCTCATAGCGAGCATGGGAATGCATACGTTTTTTTACGGCTCTGTGAACATCTTCATCTCATTTCTTCATGTGGGTTTTTCGGGGCCAAGCCCAACTTTACTGGGAAGCATCAGCGTGGAATGAACTTGTTACCGAGTAAGATTGATATCATGTTTACTAGCACTGCATACTTACCATCTGATTCTACCAAGAACTAATTAATCGTCAACATACGGAGTAGTATTCTAGGCACAACTTTATGCCATGAGCTTTAACTCACGCAAGACGACGTTTGCAGTCCGCGACGACCGCCACCAAGTCTCATGGAGTGCAGCTCTTACCGTCTATACTCCGTATCAGAGTGCTCCGGGGCATTTTACGATCTCAAAATAGGAGTTATATGATGACCTCCATGCTATGGGATAGACAGTGCTCAGTCAGGATCGCAGACAAGGACTACTGAGCAAATATGTGTCTAGTCCTGCTCGTGTGCACCCTGGAAACGCAGATCATGCCGGTTTTCGTGTGGCCCAGCGAACTGCAGCGAACAAGAAAAGAGTGTGCACAAAGCAACCTGGTGTCTTTCTTACTGCGTTTCCCAGCCTGGTCTTACAGGGGGCCTCACATCTTCGGGGGAACAGAGAGTGACCTGAGTGAGTGTCTCCCCTGAGTTTGTGCGAGGAGGGAGCGCAAAAGCCAGAAACGCGCCTTGTTGGTCGTTCGCCCGATCGGGCACCGAAAAACAAAAAGAAGACACTCGTTACGGATTCCTTGGTTTAACCCTCTTTTGCCGACGTCACCTGCGGAGATACAGCACATACAAAGTGCTCTGTGTCTTCGCCGCCCCCCTCCGATGGCGCGGGTAAACACTCGTTTGTGGAGCACGTTGAACTGTGAACCTTCACGCCCTCCTGCATCCGTACCGGTGTTGCGAAACAGCTATTGTAGACAATCAACGGCCGCCGGGAACTACTGCGACTTTGCCGACTGGTTCGTCCGTAGACTGCCAGTGAATCTGCCAGGCGGGGCGTACTGGGCACTCCCGCTCTGGTCGGCGAAGTCGGCGGTACCAAAGAGCAAGATACGGTGTCCGAGTGCTTCCCGCACACTCTATCCCGACGGCTCTGTCAAAAAGAGCAACGACACATGCTCATTGTGACTCCCGGTGAAGAACACGCCATTGTGCTGTCTAGGGCATGGTGGCCAGGCCCCATCGACAAGTCTAGACCAGTGGACCACCCCCAGCGTGAATATGGCTGGGCCTAGACCAGACACATGTGCCTTTTGGAACTGTGAAAAGAAGGAGTTGGAGATTCGCGGTGGTTATCTATCTAAGTATTTTCAAGGAACAGGAAAAGAAAAGAAAATGGGAGACAAATGAAAGGAAGTAAACCAAAGTGACATCAAGAGGCCATTGATGTGAATAGAATCAATGAGGACAAAGAAAGCACCCTAAAGCAAGTTTCCAACAAAGAAGAACAACCAAAACTTCAGAGACAATCTAGTCCGACGCCGACTGGCGTCCATACAACCCCCAGTACTGCTCAGCATGGAAGCTCCAAGCCTCATCGGCCTTCCACAGATCATTGAACCCGGAGAACATGACCACATCGGCCTGGTGCCCGTCAAACGCCCGCGAGATCGACTCCAGCGCCGCCCGCTGCTCGCCCAGCCCCGGCACCGCCGCGCCGTTCGCCTGTCCGCGCCACGGCCACCCGGTCTCCATGACCACAACCCGCTTGTTCCGGTCCGCCAGCCGGCTCCGCACCTCGCCGACCATGCGCGCAACAAAGTCGCCGGCCCCGGCCGCAGCCACGCCGCCGTCGAAGAACGCGTGGATGTTGACCGCGCAGAAATCCGACTCGTCGCACAGCCGTGGGTTCTGCATCACCGCCACGAACGTGTCGACCGTCACCACCGGGCCGGTGTAGCCAGCAGCACGCAGGCGCTCGCGCGCCCGCCGCACTCCGGCAAGCACGGTGCCGGGGTCGGCGTCGCCGCTGTTCACCCGCTCATTGCCGACGCTGACGGCGGACACACGGCCCCAGTCGCTGCGGGCGCCGTCAATCAGGGTGTCCAGCTCGCCATCTACGTTGCGCACGTCCCAGATACCCAGGAACATGCGGAGATTGTGCTGGCGGGCTGCAGCCATGGTGTTGGCCACCTGGTTGCAGTCGGTGCCGTAGATACGCACGCCGTCAAACTCCTGCGCGAGGGTCCCAAAGTCGGCGGTGATGTGGTCGGCGCTCTTGCACTGATTGTCTCGCGTGTAGGGAGCATAGGACACGCTGAAGCGTCCGTCACGGGCTTCCAGGTGTGAGGCATGTTCATCGGCCGAAGTGCTCCGCGGGGCAGGTTCAGCCAAAGAACGGTTGAAAAGAGTGACAACATCTGCCGTGAAGAAAGCGGTTAGCAGGGAGCCATCCGTGCTATGTCCCCGTGGAGCCATCCTGCCCAGGTCCAGATACTTACCAGTTGGGAGGCACGCGACCAGGCGAGCAAAGACGGCCATGATGGCCAAGGACGCCGTGAACTTGACCATGCTTGTATTGTGAGATGTTAAGGAGTGTTGGAATTAAAAAAAAGACTACCACTGTGAGGTAGGCAGAAAGAAGCAGACAAGTTTCGTAAAGAAAGGCAGTGTATATATCGAAAGCTGCTCGGCAAGCAATAAGAGTGAGAGATAGAGAATGAAGGGCGGAGAGAAGAGTGATGCTAATGAGCAGATCGAAGTCCAAGACCTCGAGAAATCAAAGGAGGGTATCGTCGACAGATATACTCGACAGTCTTCTCGCCAGAGCCAGCATCAAGAGCGGGATTTTGCAAAATGACGAAAGAGCCACACAAAGAACCCGACACACGATGACATACAGCAAGGTCTGCGTCTCCGGAAGCGCCACCGCGTGTCTTTGATCAACGCCGGCTTCCTTGTTAGACCACGCCTCTTTCATGCCTCTTGTCTCGCTTGTTCTGGCGACTCTGTCGGCAAGATACTGCCAGCGTGGCCCGCGCACAAGAACAAGGAAAGGGAGAGAACCGCTCGTGTGAGGAGGGGCGCGGCATCAGCAGACGGACAAAGAACCCACCACCGGCTCCAGTCTCAGACAAGAATCCCTACGAGGCACACAGCACAAAGAGGGGAGAGAGGGAGATGGAAGAGGCCAAGTGTACGGTGTGGTCTACACTTGACCAAACTGTTCAGCTTCTTGTCGTCGTCCTTCTCGCCCGGCTCCTGTTGCCGTTCTCTCCCCTATTTTTTCAGAGGCCCGGCATTCCAGGATGGAGAACCATGTGTCCTCTCTCAGAGAGAAGCCGTGGGCTGACTTCTCGAAAGAAGATATTTGAACACACAGAGGGGATCCCGTGGAAGAAGGGGAGCCGAGAGTCGATGCAGCGGGAAGCAAATCCGACTGCCACATGGCACAACCAAGCGGCTCTCCTTCTCTCTCTCTCTCTCTCTCTCTCTCTCTCTGAACTTCCCCTCTTGACCTCCCATAAGTTCTCCGCCCCAATATACTCTCGTCCCCTGGACATTGCCTCTCCCATTCTCCGCTTTCCGGGCTGCCATGGCGTCTTAGCTAGCCTCGATTCCGCCGGCCATATCTGCGAGCTGTTAATATCAACGAAGAGGGGAACAGCCCCAATTCGCCGAACTGTGGCTCCTTTGGATGGCCAGAAGGGATATTGAAAAGGACCCGTGGAAAGACACCAGACCGCGAAAAGTCTGGATCGTTAACCGAGGAATGTCTTCCCGACAGGCGAGTGATTACACCCGAGCGAGGAAAAAAAAAAAAAAAGAGTTGGACTTTGGAATTCTGGCCGTGGTGTTCGAGAAAGTGTAAGTGACTCTACCATACACTGCAAAATTTTGTTTGTAGCCCACTTACATGCATATTAATTGCGTCCCAAACGGGAGTAAAGAGGACAAACAAAAGCCAAGTGGCGGACTTTTCCCGTTCTAGTTTTCATGGATCTTTCTCGATATATTGCAGCATCTATCCGGAAGGTCAGACCGGGTGAAGAGAGAGAGAGAGAGAGAGAGAGAGAGAGAGAGAGAGAGAGAGAGAGAAGATGAGATGAACTTCTGTTTTTTTCTGGTTCTGTGAGGGGCTTGGCCGCCTTGTCCTCGCGTCCTCTCTTCCGGGATTACAATTCTGGAGAACCGCCAACTTACCGGAGAGGCAGTTACTCCAGCCGGGCCTTGTGCATTCCTGAATGAGGCGGGGGACAAGAGAGAGAAAGTTCCACGAGAGGTGTCAGTCTCCCTGGGCTGAGGAACCCGTGGCTAACCCCAGCCGAACTAAGCCATAAAAAAGAAAGAGAACAGAACCGTTTTGGAAATGGCATCTCGGTTTCAAAATTCGACAAAAGGGACGTTCCTGTCAACCACACTTTCCCGTACCACGCATGACGTTCGCGAAGTCAGACAATCCGGCGTTCGTTCCTCGGCGATGGTTGTCGGCGTTGGCCTGAATCAAGCATGACGAGTTCTCTGTGCTACGGATAGCATGGTCTGACTTTCAGAGGAAGCCACGAACCACCAGAATGGACGATGTTCAACGCAGGCAAACATCTCCATATTCGGTTCAGGCAGCTGCTGTCAGACTAAGACACATCCAGGATGATCGCCGGCATAGCCGATAGTTGCTGTCAAGTGTCAACACGCAAAAAAGAAAAAGAAACCCCCTACACAGCTGGGAGAATGGGGATAAAACAAAAAAAAAGGTGCCACCCCAGAATCTCACTGGGTATTGTACCTGCATTGACTGGCAATTTCGGATCATCCGCCATATATTAAGAGGGGGGAGGAGAGGGAAGCCAGGACCCTTTTTTGCCTCTCCTGTTCGTCCCATCCTGCTCAGCCGTGTGTGCATAGTGGGCCAGAGTGTCGAAAATGTGTTGCTTCCCGTCCTTCTCCCCTCCTTATTCACTCTCTTCGATGAAGAGTCAGATCGGCACGAAAGGACCATAGACTCCGCCGTTCAACGTACCTGCATTTACCGCATGGAAACCGGATGATGAGTTTGCATGCAATTCCTATTCTTCATGTGTGCTTTACGGGCCTTTTCTAGTCCGGGGAAGGAATACTCAGCGCAATTCATTTTCTTTTGAATTTAGAATGGGACGGATTATCATTTCGGAGAGAGTCGGGATGGCGGATATCGAAAGACAAATAGGATATAAAGCGTTGCTTCAACTTGTGTCTTGGAGCGAATGCTCAAGAATCGGCTCAAAATGCAGTTCACACGCATAGCAGAATATCGAGGAGACTAGAAGTGAGAAAAATGGAAAAACTGAACGAGAGAGGAAGAGGCCAGAGTCCAACTGTAAAGCCGGTCGGCGATGAGATGGAGTTCAAGAAACCCGCGTGTGGCTTGAAAGCCTAAGCACCGGGGCAAACGCCATTCAAACGCCATTGCCGATCGTGCCTTCCCATATCTCACTGTCCTTCGCGTCAAGCGCTGGCTCCTTCCCCCGTTCATCCCGTTTGAACAAACGCCGGACTGACGACATCACGCTTCCAGCCACTCTCTCTACAAGCAAACGAGCACAAGCACACATACAATCACGCAGATGCACCTCGCCAAATCATATCAAATCACCCACTTGGGACTCTATTACTCAGGTACTTCACTTCCAACGCCTCTATCGATTAAACCTCCACTCGTGAACAAGCCACCAAGCAATGGCCTTCCGCGTTCCCAGGAGCAAAAAAAGTCCGGTACATCCTATTCCACCCCGCTTCGTATTATCGTGTACCTTGCCCTCCCTGCACCAATAGAGAGAAAAAAGAGAAAAAAAGCGCCATAAAAAAAGAAATTATTATAAAATGTACAGAGCATGAAATTTCGAGCCCGAAATAAAGAAAGAAAAGAAAATAGGCTGAACCAAGGTATAGAGAGAGACTCGGACCAAGGTGCAATGGCAGCCACGTGCGGCATCTCAAGGTCGTCCCAGGGCCGGCCGGGACGCGCTGCATCAGGAGTCAGGAGTAGTCGACCCGCAGAAGAAGAAAAGGGAAGATGTGGCGGGGACAGGAGTCGTGAAAGTGATCATCGTAATCAGGGCTCTCTTATTTATAAGAAAGGCCGAAAGGCAACGAGGAAACCCACGCAGGAGTGGGTGTCTTCAAACGCAAGGGTGGAGAGACGTTTAGTTCGAAACAGCGGCCTTGCTGTTGGACTTCATGACCTTGGTGATGGCATGGCGAATGGTTACGCCGGCCTTCTCGATCTCCTTCTTGCTCAGGCCGCTGGTGACACACACCTTGAGCGCGGGGCGGATGGGGAACGGCAGGTTCTTGGGCGCCAGACCCTCGCTGACGGGGGCGATCTTCAGGCGGGTGATCAGAACGCCGTTGGCAAGGCACTAAAGAAAGAAACATTGGTTAGTTCACACGTATATTTCCAGGGGGGAAAAACAAGAAGAAAAAGCAAAGCAAAGCAAAAACGGGGCGGGAACATACCTCCTCGACAACCTCCTGCAGAAGCTGCTCCTCATCCTCCACAGTCAACCGGCGCTTCTCCACGACCTCCAGCTTTATGTTCAGCAGCAGCACCGGGTTCTCCGGGGCGCTGGAGCACGACACCCAGTCGGAGCGAGGATCCAGCTGGTCGGTCATCACACGGATGTTCTTGCGCACCTGCTCCAGGACATCCGGGTTGGCCTGGAGGAGCGCAATGGCCTCGCTGGTAGTCACGGCCAGCATGGCGGGCAGGGCAGCCGAGAAGGTGTACGAGGCCGCGGTGATGCGCTGGTGGTTGACAATGTCCATGGTGCCGGCACAGAAACCACCGCCAGCACACAGGGGACCGGCCAGCGAGCCGACAATCATATCCACCTGCGACGGGTCGACGTTCTGGGCCTCGGTCAGGCCACGGCCATTGCGGCCGAGCACGGCAAACGAGCACGACTCGTCCAGGATGATGCGGAACTTGTACTTCTCCTTCAGCTCGATCAGCTTGGGCAGCGACACGCAGTCGCCAGTGCCCTCGAACAGGGCCTCGGTGACAATAAAGCGGCGCGTCAGCTTCTTCTTGGACTGCTCCCGGACGACCTGCTTCAGCACCGACTCAAGGTGCTCCATGTCGCCGTGGTTGTACCAGCGGATGTTACTGCGCGAGATCTCGAGGCCGCGGCGGATTCCGTAGTTGACGGCGCTATCGGCCACAATCACGTCACCGCGCTTGCAGAAGGCGGGGATCACGCTGGAGATGGTCGAGAAGGCCTGGGCATACACGATGCTGCCCTCGGTGCCAAGGAAAGCGGCAATGTCGGCCTCGGCCTTCACATGGATGTCCTGGGTGCCGTAGAACTGCGGCGGGCCGCACGGGCCAACACCATAGGCGCGGAGGATCTGGATGCCCTTTTCGCGGATCTGCTCGTTGGCGTTGAAGTTGTAGAAGTTGGACGAGGCGAGGTTGGTGACGGTCTTGCCGTTGGCGAGCTTGACCTTGGGGCCGGAGGGGCTGCAACAGCAAAGATTGTCGGTTAGACTCGTTGGATAGAAGGCAGGCCGGCAGTCTGTCATGCATACCAGCCCGGGAGGAAAAAAGAACAGTTTACTCACCCAACCACAACAGGCAGCTTCTCGGCCTCGTTCTCCTCAAAAGCAGTCTGCGGCTGCACCAGCGGCTCAGGGGTCCAATCCTCGACCAGCTCATCGATTTCCTAAAAAGAACCAAACATCGAGTCAGTCAGTTTACACGTCCTTTTTCTTTCACTGCTTCCAACCACCACCGCCTTGGAAAACGGCAATCAACAAGAGAAGGGGACCTGCATACATCCTCCCGCAACTTGACAAAGTTCTGGGTCTGGGTCGGATACGACGGCGACAGCATGTAGCGAATCACGAACAGCACCAGCACCAACTCTATGGCCGACCGCACCGGATCATTCTGGTAGCTCGACCGCACGTAGCGGGCCACCACGGCACTGCCGGGCACCTTGGACAGGATGGCCGCCAGTTCGTGCTGGGCGGTGGCCGAGAGCTTCTGCATCTGCTCGAGATCCATGTTTGCTGTTGTTGTTGTTGTTGTTGTTGTTGTTGTTGTTTTCGGGGATGCCGGTCGGTGGGTATCAGGTTCGGGAGTGAGTTGTTGTTTGAGAAGGAAAGAGGATAGAGATTATATATATCGGACACCGGGGAGACGGCACGGCGGGCTCACGTGAGGGTCCGGAGATCGGATGTGTCGGCGTTGGTGTCTCGTTGGTACGTCACTCCACCAGCCAAGAAAGCAATCGACACGGGGAGAAGAGAAAGGCAGGCAGGCAGGCAAAGATCTCAGTCAGGACGATGATGGATTGAGAAAACCGGCTAGTATTCACCCAATGAACCCAAATACAAAACAGCAAAGAGCCAGAAAGACAAGAAGAAAAAATAAAAGCGAAGAAAAAGTTGCCAGAGTGCAAAGGAAGTTGAAGAAAGATCAGGTAAGCCCATCATCGGGAAGGAAGCACGAAAAAATTATGGAATAGGGGCGGCCACAAGTCTGGATACACCGACGCCAACGACGCGGGATGACGGATGAAAAGAAAAAAGAATAAGAAAAAAGGTACCGCGATAAGTGATTATGCCCGCTCGCTCCATAAATGCTACAATCAAGCTTGCGATTGATCTCTGACTTGCACCATCACCGGGATCTCAATCCGTAGTATTCTCCTGCAGCACCTACTAACGATAATTAATGCTACAACGAATGTGGCCAAATCAGGCCGTGAACTTGGTCGTCAACAGCCCCGGCAGGAGCGCCAATACAGAATTCTGAGTAAAATGTTAAAAAACTAATAATGCCATTTGATTATATAAGTTGCACGCTTGGGTCAGTGCTGAGGTCAAGTCAAGCCTTCGCTGCAAAATTCCCATTGAATCCCGCCTGCACTTTGCCCGCACCCCTTCGCCTTCATTTCCGCCCGGTTTTGCCCACTCCTTGATTTTCTGCTTACTCCGTCCAGTCCGTCGTACAGGCCTTCGTACAACTTCCACAAACCTTCCTCCAAAGTATGTTACGCGTGCAAATGGCCTGACGACCACCCAACTCAATCTCCCTCTGGTGCCGCAAGGACGCCCTGGATATCGCGTGTCCCGGAAAATTGACGTGCAAATGCCAAAAACCACCACCAAAGGAGCTGCCCGCGTTATCGTTCAGGGCTCCGAGCGATACCTCCCCGTGCAAACGAACGTCTATCTGCATGCCAGTGAATACACTTTGACGAAGACTCTCTTACTGCACGTCCATCTCCAACAGCAAGAGAGAAGGAGGACCCGGGACCATATATTAAATTATCCTCCCCGTAATTGTACTACGTACAGAAACCCCAAATGATACGAAAAAGAAGAATGTCCTCCCTCCAAAAAGCATTGATTTCGAAAACAAAAAAGGAACTTCAACACAAAAACTGCAAAACGAGCACGCAAACACACAAAGCGAACGACAAGGCAAGGCGAACGGAACGGCAAGAAAACAAAGTATGCAAATCTAATCCAGGAACCACACGTGCACCGTTTTCCTCATCCAACCGCTGTCCATCCATCTCGCCTTGCTTCTCATGATACACACGGTACATGGGGTTGAGAGAGACGACGTTCAGAGAAAGAAAAAGAATAAAAGTAGTAGATAATCAAGGAAACGAGAGATAGACACAGCAAGTAGTAGTAAAGACGAACAGATACAGGAAACAAACAAAACAACAAAAAAGTGAGAGAGAACAAGTTGAAACACTGATGAAGCTGGCTCCATGACGGGAACATGTGAAGGCCAGCCCAAGCAAGCCCAACTAGAAAGCCGGACTGCAGAGGAACAATAACACCCAAACGAAATATGATAGAAGACGCTTTAGAAAAAAAAGAAAACATGAAGAGAGCCCGAGAAAACAGAACTTCCCGTCTTCAACACACAAAATAAGAAAGAAAAAAAGCCATTCTTCACACTCATGAAAGAAGAGAACTGCAGAAACTAGAAAAAAAAGACGACTGACTCCCTCTAACAGCCCCTCCTTCATGCAACCCCTCCCAGTCTAATCATACCCCTTCTAAATTACGCCGGCTTGGACTGTGTGTGTGGAGAAGAGTAACGAAGGAAGAGAGACGAACACCGATGCTTTACTTGTAAAGCATAATGCGGAACTTCTCCGCCACATCTTCCGTCTCCTTGGCACTGGCGGACTGGGTGGGAGTATACACACCCGAGTAGTCCGGTGCCTTGATACCAGTCTCCTCGTCACCACGGGTGTCGTCGTTGTCCTGACCGTTAGGCTGGAGCAGGTCCAGATCCTTGATAATCGAAGGCAAACTGTCGGTGGGAATCGATCCACCAGCAACAATAGGTGCAACGATGCAGCCAACGAACACGCAGAGGAGAACGAAGTAGAGGATGGCATAACGGATCACACGGCGACGACGCAGCTTAGACTGCTTCATCGAGTAAATCGGAGGGCGAATTTGTCGGCTAGGAAAAAAGTCAAAGTGTTAGCAAATCGGTTTGACTTCGAAGAGACGGGGGAAAGAAAAAGATAAAAAATATAAAAGTGTTCAGTGTCTTCTTACCTAGGACGAAGCCAGAACAGCATCATCGAGTGAAGCATGTCGACACGCGGAATGAGGATGACCGGAAGCATGATGAACAGCAGGGTGTGGCCGAGGATGAAGTCACCGGCAAACATGCTCAACTCGGTGATCTTGCAAAGGAACTCACGAGCCGGCTGCGAGAACGAGTGCCATCCCAGAGAGTACCATTTACCCGTCCAGAAGGCAATGTTGGACTGATCCGACTTGAACTCACGCGTCAGGGTCAGCGTGATGATCAGCTTGAACAGGAACCGCTGCACGGCCACCACGGTAATCATTCCAATGAGCGTGCGGGTGAAGTTGAAGCCTTCCAGGAAGAACATGACCTCGAAGAAGACCAGGAGCATGATAACGGCAATGGCGTGGGCAATCGCAGCCAGAACACTACCAAACTTCTTGCAGCACATGCTCAGGAGAGGGCCCATGAAGCAGGCCATGCAGAAGAAGAGCAGAAGAGCACCAGCATTGATCGCAACCGGAGCCAGAGCAACCAATCCCACACGGATAAGAGCATTGGTGGGACCGTCGAACGAAGGATCAGTGTCGCTCACACCAGTCTGCGCATTGATGAACAGGTAGGGAATCAGGGTCACGGCCACAAGCAGCAGAGGCGCCATGATTTCTCCAAAGAAGATGTTGGTCATCGCGGCACGAGGAACGTCCGACGACATCTTGGCCGACGGGTCACCGACAACCTTGCGCTTGTATCCCGTAATACGGGTTCGCGACAGACGGCAGAAGGCAATCCACGAAGACGAGTGAGTGCGAGAGTTACCGCGCGAGAGCCAGCGGAGGAAGTCGCGGTAGTCGATGAAGAAGTCGTTCCAGGCAAACTGGTGAGGGTTGTACAGGAAGGGAGAGATGCACAGAGCAAGCAGCGAAATCCAGAAGTAGGTCAACGCCGCCTGCCAGACGGTGAGAGTCGCAAACAGAAGCATCATCAACAGACGAGCTCCGAAGTAGATCGACGGACCGGCAAACCGCGAGTACAGCACACCAAAGGGAATGCGGGCAGTGGCAAAGCCACGACCGGTACCAATATAGCGAGCACCACCGAACGAAAGATCCTGGGTAACGGAGTTGGCATAGATCTGGCAAACGAACACCTCGAAGAAAGGAGAGAACGAGAAGACCTGCTTGGCCAGACGGGTCACGGCACGCCACAGACCACGCTCGATAAGCTCCTGAACTCCGAGAGGAACGAAGGAAATGAAGAACACAAAGACAATGGACAGAATGCACCGGAACACCCAGTCAAGCAAGGCATCCGTGTTAGCGCAACCAGTAGGACGGAGCGCATCCGTGACAGGGACATCACGGTTGTAGTCGCAGCGGATCGTCTCATGACGCAGCGCACCAAGGCTGAGGAGAGTAATCATAAACGTCTCCACCGACAGCATGATGAACATATTGTTGAGATGGAAGCCAGGATGGGCGTAGTAGAACGACAGGAAACGATCGAGCGGAAGCTGGGTACCAAGGTAGTAGTATTCACGAGAAAGCATCTGCTCACCCATACCAGTTCCAATCTTGGTGGTGAAGTTGAGAATCGATCCGAAACCCAAATCACGACCCTTGCCGCACTGGTAGTATTCACAGTGCTTGATGCGACCACCACGCAGCAGCGCATTCATACCGGCGTAGATATCTTCGTTGAGATGCAGACCCTTCTGGGCCTTGGACACACCACCACGAGTCGTCATGAAGATACCGTTCAGGAAATCAGGGTGACCATAATGGAGCTTGCCACCAATCTGAGCAAGAGTACGGGCAAAAAGGGTACCGAACGTCTGTTCCTTTCCGGCAGCAACGTCACCGAGGATACCAATGTTCTCCGAGAAAATGTACTCGCGAGCACCGAGAATGGCAACCGGGGCCGGGGTGGCGTTCTTAACACCAGGCGTGTAGGGCGAAACATTCTCGACCTTCATTTCCTCGAACTCGGCAAGGACGCTGCGAATCTTCAGGCATTCTTCAAGGTAGTTGTCCTGGTTGGCGTCGATAAGCTGGATGTATTCACCGCGGTAGAAAATCAGGGCATGGTTCTGGTTGTCAGACTTGCCATCACCAAGAACAGGGTTGCCGGAGAGCTGAATGCGGAACTTGGGACGTCTCATGCCGTTCTCCATAACCTCAGAGTGACCATCAATCAGAGCAGAGTACAGGCGAGGCTCCTCGCCTTCGACCAGCGGGGGTTCTTCGTCTAGGTAGGCAATCTGCAGATCAGGATAGGCGCGCAGGAGGAATTCGGCGTTCTCCATCTCCTCCTTCTTGAACTTGGCGTAGCGCTGCATGGAAACAATGAGCTTGAACTTGCGGCGAGCCATACGCTCCAGTTCGCGCTCAAGCTTATCCGAGTTACCACCGAACATCTGCACAACTTCGGGGTTCTCCACACGGTAGAGCAGCTTGATAGCACGGCTGTAGTTCATGAAACCGGAAATCGTGCGGTACAGGGTCTGGGAGCGGAGCGAGGCCCAGATACGGGTGCGGAGAGTGTACTCGGGGGCGGAAGACTTGAAGCCAATGCAGTAGAACGGAAGGTCGTCAATCTTGCTCTTGGCGGTATCCTTCTCGGTCTTCTCGATTTCACCATTGAACTGCGACGTCTCATCGGCCAGGATCTTCGTGTCCTTGACGAAGCAATCCCACTCGTGAGGGTGGAGCTGCTTGAGGTATTCCAGAAGCGTGACGCGAGAGTACGGCTCGTCCTCACGAATGATCTCACGCAGCGAGAGAAGAATCTTCTCGCTGTAGTGGGGGATGAGGACCGTAAAGCTGGGCATGTTATCGACGGGGAGAGGCTCGGGAATCGGCGTGGAAAGCGACTGCGAGAAGAAGGAGATACGACGTTCGGCCTCGCTGTGCGACGGGAAGAACTCAGTCTTGAAGGAATGGTCTTCCTGGGAGACGAAGAACGTGGGGGCACGCAGCGTGCGCTTGCCCTCCTGCTCGGAAGGAACCTGGTGGTAGAGCAGCTTCTGCACGTGATCGATGGCAAGCAAGTGCTCACGGTACATGGAGATGACGATAGCATTCCAAATCTGCGAAATGAGAACCTTGGGCTTGTACTTAATTTCCATGTCGGTGGTTGCGAGGATCTTGGAGTAGATACGCTTGGGGAGACGAGTGTAGATGTTTCTCCAGGGAGTGAGAATCGAGGAACCGAGATAGAACGAGCGGGCAATCGAGAAGATCGTGTTCAGGAGCACATAGAACAGATAAGTATCAAGGAAGAAGAAAATCAAATCCGTGAAGGTCATCAGTCCCAGCAGAATGTTCTGGTGGTTCTCGCAAAGCACCTTGCCGATAATCTTGTCACCGTGGCAGTTGAGCTTCATGATGGAGAGATAGCGGATGGGATCTCTGAAGGACAATGTCAGGTAGGCATAGGACTGTCCAAACTTGGCACCGAAGACAACAATCCACATGCCGTACGACATGGCCATGTCGTTGCCCTTAAGGCGCGGGTAGCTGGCGGTGAACGTCTGGCTGGCAACGTACTTGCGGCTGTTCTTGGTGAGATAGCTGCCGAAAAGTCCACCGAGAGGCATGACGGAGAAGAACAGGAACGTGGTCACGGCAACGAAGAACTGGACAATACCGACAATCTTCGCAATCTTCTCATCCTTGGCGGGATCAGCGATCATGAAGACGTAAACACTGGGGCCGACGTTGATAACAAAGACCACAATGAGGAACAGAAGACGCTTGGTAAGATGCTGGGCGCCGGCCCATCTTCTCGGCACATAAGCCCATTCCGCGATGGTAGCAAGGATCTGGATCAACGAAGCAATACCACCGCCAATGGCGGCAATGGACCACTGTTGAGACGCAGGGGGTTGGTTGTTGACTTGTTGCTCGTACTTGCTGCCGAGAATAAGACTGGGGGCGTTGTGGGAGGTGTAGAACCAGAACATGGTGATGTGAATGATCCAGATACGATTGAAGTTGACCAGCATGTGGAACCATGAGCGGGTCTCGCGGTAGGTCTTGAAGAAGCACTTCTTCCAGTTTACATCAGGCAGCTTCTGGTAGCGCTCGGCAGGAGGGATGTCGACGAGGCGGGTCTTATCATCGAGCACAAGGCGCTCGATACCCTCGGGGTACCAGAACAGTTGGTTGATATCATCGTATCCAATGATCTGGTTGTGGTCGCGCTCGCGGCGGACATAGACTCCATTGAGAATCTCGTAGCCCTGGTCACGGATGTAGTGGTAGAGGGGAGTAATGATCTTGTTAAGAAAAGTAAACTCCTCAACCGGTTCAACCATGTTCTGGCAGGCAGGGGTGTTGAGATAGTCGTCGGCGCACTTGAAGATGAAGCACAAGCACTCGGACATGAAGCGGACCTGGTTGGCCTCGCCCCAAACGAGCAGGTAGAGGGCGATCTGACGGCAGCGGTCATGCTGGGACATGCGGTTCATGCGAGTCTTCCAGCGGTATTCGGCGGCCTCGAGGCTGTCATCTCCCTCGAACTCCTCCAGGGCCTCGGTCTCCGACTGAGATTGGTCCTTCTTCTTCTTCTTGTTCTTGCGGGTGCGCTTCAGGCCCGAAGCCTTGGAGTTGGCAAAGCCCACAGCATCGTCCAGGTCCAGGTGGGCGGCAAAGTACCATTTGCGGTAGTTGGCGTTGTCTCCACCAATGTAGTCGGCGTGGAGAGATAATAGAGCTTGGTTGGGAGTCATGCGCGAGGAGCGGGAATCGAGAAGGGTCATTAGGTGGTCGTACATGTTGCGCATGCTGTCGCGCTGGAAACCGAACTTGGCGGCAAGATCCATGAAGATGTCTTCGATCTCTTCCTTGGACAGAGGAATCTGGGCCTCGGTGGTCCAGGCAGGGTAGGGTTCGCGGGAACGCTGGCCAGCAGGGAGAGCATTGGTGTAGTCCATGCCGTAGTTGGGGGTGGAGGCACCGGAAGAGCGGTTGGCGTAGGACACCTGGGAAGAAGGGGGTCTGTAGCCACGGTTGTCACCGCCTTGGCCATCGTTATAGCCGTTGTAGCGCTCATCACCGCGGCCATAGTAGTCCATATCGGTGGCGCGGGCCATGTCAGAACGCATGGTGAAGTCGCTGAAAGTCTCGGAGTCCTCCTCCGAGCCCTGACGGCGGGCACCGGCGTTGTTTGCGCCCTGGTTGGCGTAGCCCTGGTTGTAGTCCTGCTCGTAGTACCCGTTGTTCATGTTGTTGTTACCATAGTAGTCGTCCTGGTACTGGTTCTGGTTGTCATAGTATCCACCGTCTTGGTGATGGGGGTTGTTGGGGTCGGCATGGTAGTAGCCCCTAGATGACGCGAATTTTGTGGTTAGAAAGAGGAAGAGAAAAGAAAAGAAGAGGAAAAGAAATCATGGGAGGATTCAACTTACGACTCGTCATAGTAGCCATCATTGTTATTGTGGCCACCGCGGTTGTCGTAGCCATTGTCGTAGTACTGGTCGTCCTGATAGTACTGATCGTTTTGCTGGTTGTTGCCAGCAGGGCGGCCGTAACCATCATCGTAGCCTCCTCCACCTTGGCCACCTTGGCCACCCTGGTGACCACCACCCTGGTGGCCTCCAGCTGGATATCCGGACATAATTGAAAATTATATCTCTTTTTTTTTTCAAAAAATCAGAAAAAGTTAGCAGGTTTCGTCAACGCAGAGGAAACGCCATATTGACAGCATTCCAAGTCGAGGGGGGTTTGATATTCCACCGCGTGGTTCCTGGCGGCTGGACGAATGTTGTAAGAAATATCCAGAATAATGTTGTGGAAAAACAAAATCAGGCGACGGCAAGAAAGAATAAGGCCACCAATTTGATAGAAAACTGAAGCCGTAAAAGTCATGCGTGAATGGTGTGGCCGTGTGAAAGTGGTGACGATGATGATTCAATGTTTGCGTTGCGGTGCAGTCACCAGCGAATCGGGAGGCTGAGCAGACAAAATCCCGGGCGTAACGTTTGGTTGTCACTCGGAAACACGTCGAGAGGAGCCGAAGCAGGAACGCACGAATAAGACGATACATATGCAAAGGGCGAGAGACCAGAATGGCGGAAGCAGGCGGGCGAATAATAGCCGGAGGAACAACGCGATAGAGCAGCAACACGAAACAGACCAAGAGCGTAGCAGCTTACCTTTTTTACGGATTCATGAGGATTAGACGAGAAGAAGGCGTGGTTTTAGCCGTGAGAAACAGATAGAAAGACGACGGAAGGCGCGTTGGGAGTTGGCGTTTGTCGTCGGAGAAGTTCTGGTGGTTCGCAAAAAGGGCGTTTGCTGGACGATGATCTGCGCAGCAGACGGAAGATTGAGGCACACGCAGAAACGGAGGGAAAGGATGGGGCAAAACGATTGACACTTGCACACTCAACAGAAGGAACTGAAGAGAGTGGAAGGAAGACGTCTAGACGGACGGTCGGTCGGAGTCGAGACAGAAAAGAATATCGAAAGGTGCAAAGAAAAAAGCTGTTTGAGACGAGGGCGAATTAAGAATTAGAACACGATACGGGATAAAACAGATTCCAAGCAATCGGAATGCAGAGAAAAGAATAGAATCGGGAGGGTTGGAGAAAGCACGTCGTGAGAAGTGGATGGGAGAAACACACACACGGACAGAGAAAGATGAGGAGGTGTGGTGGTGGGAGGAAGAGAATCGGATTGGGGGTGAGGAAAGGGAAGCGAGAAGAGAAGAAGAGAGAGTTGGGAGTTGGGAAGAGGGAGAAGGGAAGGGGGAAAGCAAAGCAGGAGATCTGGTTTTTCCCACTGGATTCTTCCTGTGCAAGACGATGATGCCGATGGTGATGAGGGGGGAGAGGAGGGAAGGAAACACACGAGAAGAGAGAAAGAGAAGGAGAGGATCGACGTCCACAAGCGAGAGAAAGTGGATGGGATACAAAGAGAGAAAAAGAAGGAAGGGGAGAAAAGGAGAGAAAAACGAGAGTGGTTCAGAGAGAGAAGTAGGAGACGGAAGTATCAAGGCAAGCGAATGATAGTGGTTGTAGTACAAAGCAATCACGGCTTTCACAGTGGTCACTGACACAAAGCAAGACAATCAAGGAAGAAAGCACACACGAAGCCAGAGAGAAGGCGGGAAAAGGAAAAAAGGAAAGCTGGTGAAGGGGTAGGAAAATGAAGAGGGAGGGCAGGAAACGAGAGGTTGGCTTGGAGATGGCAGTACGAGAATGGACAGTACAGTATGGATGTACACTACCGAGAGTAGGAGGTAAGCGCGCTGGTGTGGGTGTGTTCATGCAGTGTCTGTAGGTAGTGTATTGTGTGTTTAAGGGGGGTGAGGTCCAAGTACAGGCGGACTGAGCCAGAGAGAGTGGGTAGGAGCAAGTCCCTCTAGGTGGACAGTGGCCTGAACTTGCAGGAAGCAGTGCTATACTTGAAGGAGGCAGGCAAGTTGAAGCGAAAAGGCGAAGACGTGAAGACGAGAAAGAGAGTGTGCATAAGAGGGGGGGGGAAAAGGGGGTGGGACCAAGCCAAAGCGCCCCCCGGGGTGTCTGTAAATGACATTCCGTACCAGTAGTAACTCAGGAACAGGGCCCAGCGAAGGCGAAAGAGAACAGTAGCGAGACCCGCCAGCCAGTCAAAAACTGGTGCTCTTCCCAGTGAAGAGACTGAAGCACGAACTAACCTTTTGATAAAGCGAGAGAAACACGAATAGCGAGGGAAAAATAGGGGGGTTTCCTGCAGAGAATAGAAGCAGAATAAAAGCACGAAGACGCGATAAACGATTGAACGGCCTCGTCTTTCTGAATAGGATCAGAAAAAGACGAAACGCCAGGTAATGAGTGTTTGATCGAAGTTGGGTCGGTTCGGATGATTGTCAGGGGGAAGAAAAGGAAAAGGAAGAAAAGAGAGAGGTGAGGTTGGAGAAGGGAAGAAAAAATCGAGAGAGAGAAGAGAGAGGAAGGAAGAAGATGGTAGAAAGTACTGTACAGCGGATTTTGCAGTAGGGGAGAATCACGGGCAATACGCCAGGAAGGAGGGACAGGGAACAATCCGTGGCAGGAAGGGCGAGAAAAGGCACATTGTATAGGGTAAATTCACACCAGCCAAATGAAGGGGGAAGGGAAAGGGGCGGAAGGGAAGGCGCTTGACTTAGCACAGAGATTGGGGTGTGTGTCAAAGTACGACAGCGTTTGTACCTGAGCCAGCTTCAGCATACGGGATGGATACATCGGAGTTTTTTTTGCCTTCCTACGCATGATTCAGAGGGTGAAAATGACAGACAACAGGCCAAGTTCAAGGTGGCTGAGCCAAGAGAGAGAGAGAGGGTGATGACAAAAGCCAGAAAGGCAAGAAAGGAGTGTGTGTGAGTGGTTCCAGGGACCAAAAAAGGAGCCTCAAAAAGCGGCAGGGGTACATGGAGGAAGACAAAGGCGCAGTGAATCACCAGGGACAAAGTAGCTCTTTGGTGTAAATGCGCCATCAAAGATACTTCCGCCACACTGGGTACCAATCTTTCGAATAAGTCCGAATCTGTAACAGAGACGGTAGATCGTGGACATGGATAAAGCACGGAAGGTGCAAGTTGTGGAGAGACTTTGGAAGATCCAGAAGGAGGCTGGAAAATGGAGTGGCCAGTGGTTCCTGCCCTGCTCGTATATACTGTATTATACAGTAGACATATTTCTACGGTATATCACCAGATGGCGGGATTCGCACTGCAGTCAAAAGTCAGATTACTATATGACGAGCTGACGATGTGTCAGCAGGAAGCAGAAGGACTCGTGAATCAGCCAGCTGGACAGTCCAAACATGGCGGACTGGAAGTCGGTGGCAGACTGCGTTATGTTGAATCAGCATCAACGTCCCGGAGAGCACGAACTGTACTGTACTGTACTGTACGAACCCAGAGCAACGTCGGCATTAGCAGCACCCTCGCAGTTCCAGGCCGATCCTTTTTCGGGCAACCGGTCGCATTATTAACTCGCTGTCTGTGAAGGCCTCATAGCAAAGAAACGGAAAAGCGCGATCGACAGAGAAGAGGCACATCCATCTGTCCCCCAAGACTCCGCCAAGAACCAAACATGCAGGAGAAGCAGACAGCGCGCGCGCCCTCAAAGTCCTCAATACTACCATATCCAGGAACCGGCCTCGTGTGTGTGCGTTGTTCCCCTCTCCCCACTGCTTCGCTGGTCCGTTCATACCGCGTTTTGCTCGGGGAACCATTCTTCCCTCTTGTTCGATATATCCTGTGTCCTGTCTTCCGCGGTTATGGTTCCTGAATTCTCTCCCGACCGAACGCCTTATACTAACTCCGACTGTGTGTGGGAGTCGCCGGCTGGCAAAGGTGGCCAGGGGTGAAACTTCAGTGCGGGTTTCGAAAGCCACCCAAGACTTTTCAGGCCCAGCCCAGCCCAGGAATCGTTAAAGCCATCGCCAGAAGCTATCGAGGCCAATTAAGGCAGATCAGCCCCTGGTCGCGGGGGTTTGTTGTTCAGATCGTGAGGAGCCAGATAACGGGTGAGGGAAGGACGTGTCACAGAAAAGGAACACCTCGATGGAGGCATACTGCACATACTGATTTCTTCGTGGCCTAACACATCAACGATGTCCAGTACCGCACATGTACATACAGTACATAAATGCACCTCGACGCGTGCAGTACTTCGAGGTTACAGATACCCTCATCCAGGCGGAAGGGGGCGTGTGGGGTTCAACCATTTCACTCGTGGGAGATTACAGGCTCCGAAATGTAAAAGCCGGCGGGCAATCTGTGTTCCTTTCTCGTCCAAGACACATCCCGCTGGCGGACACTAACAAACCAGGGAAATTGGGAGAGAAGAGCGTCGTTTAGAGTGTGCAACGACCTTACCCGTACGAGCCGTATTTCCGCTCTCTCTCGAGGGAGGTTATCAGGAGACAGTCAGTCAGTCAGTCCAAGGCCGCACAGCTGTGGGAACCGGGAACCCAAGATGGGGCGTTATCGCGGGCTGGAAAGGAGATAACGGCGGCGGTCTTTACAGATATACTGAACACCACCACCACGCTGTCAAGCTGTGCTTCTGTGTGTGTTCGTCCGCCCGCTAAACCCCTTAGCCTCGCCGGTAATGTGGCACCTCGTAATTTCAACCTGTACCAAACAACACTGGGCTGTAGTTTTTTTTTCTTCTTCTTGTTGTAATCGGCCTAGTGCCAGGAACCCACCCGTTGGGGTGCATTGTGAGACGCCGAAGAGGCAGCTTGGGTTGGTCGTCCTTAGTGTCGGCGCCGGCGCGACCGTGGGCCCCGTCTCCCAAGACCGTGTCGTGTCAGTTCCTGGCTGGACTGGACTGGATCTTGGGAATAATACGATGCGTGTGTCCTGTGGTGTTAGTATGCGGGTACGGCTTAGTGGACTGGCCGGAACAACATTATGCTCGATAGTGCATATGCTGGTATGTCGATACTCAGTGCACTTAGTGAGGACAGCACAAGTCCGCTCGCCCTCCAAACAACAACCCCGTTGTCGATGTCCGTCCCAATGCATGCACAGAAACACGCACAATTCCCAGAGAACCCGGAAAAACTCCACAACCCGACCCTGGACGAGACGGAACGAACCACGCACGCGTCTCTCCGGCCCAGACTTCCTCCCCCGTTATGCCTCCTTAACCCGGTCGTCCGCCCGGATGGAAAAAAAAAATTCAAAGAATAGACAAAGATGGATTGAGAAGAAATTCCGGACCACAATCAATATCCGACCTCCAGGGATCTTCACCACCCAATCTTTGTTTTTTTCCACGGACTCCGCCACCTCTATCCAAAAAGGCCGAGCGACAAGAGGCAAAAAGAAAAGAAAAAAAAGAAAAAAAAGAGAAAGGAGGGGAGGGGGAGGGACACATACCCCTGGCTCAAACTTTTCCTCTTCTGTGCTGTGTGCTGGTGTGCTGGTTTTAATGGGACAAGACGAGAATCGATCGTCATGTTCCCTGTCCGCCTGTGGTGTGGATAGCCACTAAGCTCGGGTTTTCGATTCTGTGTCAAAGGGGAGGAAGAAGGGGGGTGCTCTCATGCAGTGAGTTCTCCACTGAGTTGTGAGTCTTGAACATGTCTGTCCGTGGTGATCATTGAGCAGTCTGACTATCTCAACATCACCACAACGCCAGACTCACTCCGTCGCCTCCCTTTCACCACCAGCTGCAAGTCTCTCGCTCTCTCTCCCTCCTCTTACTTAAAGGCGGCAGCGATCTTCAAAAGCCGCCTCAAAGAAAAAGAGACACAAAAAGAAAAGAAGAAAAGCCGGCCAGCCGTCAACAGAGTGCCACTTTACCACCACCCACCCCCCCTAAAAAGGCACTTTTCGTGCGTTGCGACGGCCATCGAGCACGTTACATCGCCCAAGTTGGTTCCTGGCGCGGATGCGTCTTTTCTTAGGCCTTCCCACTCTAGCCACCTTACCAGCAATTAAAGAGAGCAGCGCCCAGCCAAACACACGCGTCGTTCTCCCGGTCCACACGCCATCCACCAACTTTTTAGTTTAGGGGGAGGAGGGAAAGAAAGGGGGTCGTTAAAAAGCAGCAGAGCGACACTTTGTGGCTTACGCCCCTGTGGAAAGTCTGCATACAGCGCGGCAGGGATCAATCCTGCACAAACAACCACACTTCGTACAGCAGCACTTTATAAGAGAGCGTGTCTACTCCAAGTACCCAACACACCGCAGATGTATCCACGAGAGACTTTCATTCCTCTCTGGCCTGGTATGTGGGACAGTGTGAAGGCCGTGTGCAGACTGTTTTTCCTCTTTTCTTTTTCTTTTAACACGGGCGCAGTGTGGCTGAGAACGCTTCAAAGTGGCTGAGGCGGCTGCACTGCATTGTGTTGCAAGTTTCACCTTGATGAGGAACGCTCTCCTCCCAGTTCCAACTCTTCACCACTTTGAGAGACGATCAGAGCACAGTTGTACCACACGCGTCAAGAGTGCCCCCCCCCCCTCCCACCTTCGCCACTGATTGGTTCCCCCCCGGTGCCTCGTCCAGCCGCTCTCATAGGCTCTCAACCTCCCGCTGTCGGCCGAATCAGAGCTCGTCCTTTCGGGGAGTTTGGCCCACCACGAAAGCACGCAGCCTCGGCCTGACCTGCGGCTTCACCAGTTAGTCCCAGGCGCTGAAGATGCTGCTGAGCGCTGAAGTCGGCGTTTCTGCATGCCCAGAAGGCTAGTGCCCAGCCAGCAGGCCTCCGGAGGTTCAGCAGCCTGCAGCCGGTTCAGCAGTGCATCGAACAGGGACGTTGACCGTGAAGGATCTGAGGATCGCCTGGCAGAAATCCACTCTCCGTGGACAAGGTGAGAGGGAAGCAACTCACGGGTGTATTATGTTGCTGACTGCTGAATACCAGGCGTGGAGACCCAGACAAGCACTCTCTCGGGGTATTCGCCCGCGCGCGCACGCAGAATCAGGCAATCTTTCCGACTACAGTACAAAGTGTCATCGACGCAGGTGTTCGGAGGACACTCGACTGACGCCCAAGAGTGCTGGCCCACGGATTTAGTTATTTTTTGGGGGGCTGTTTCCTCAATCAAGAGCCAGATTTAGGTCCATCACCCACACCCCGCCAACACCAGACTCGCTTTCCGTGCTGCATACTGGATGTAACCTACGTATTATCGACACCACACACACACACACACACACACACACACACACACACACACACACACACAACACACTAAACAAACCTTCCACACGTACTGATACGAGTCGTTGCTACGATACCTGTTTCCCCTCCAGCGCCGGCCGATGCGTCCGGTCCATACATATACACTACACACAGCAGCGTGATGGTGTGGTTCGGTGTCCGGGAAACCAAGAGCTGCGCGAGCTTGTCGGATGGATTCCAGTTGGAGTTTGGATCGAACCTAAAACCTACCGACCTTAAGCCCGAAGGAAAGGTAAACAGAGAAAAGATAACAAACACACCCCCCAGGAAACCTGAGCTCTGAGATATCGCCGCCCTCCAGGAACGCAACTTCGCCCCCCTTCGCACAGAAAAAAGCTAGCTTGTGCATTCCAGCCAGCAAGCCAGGCCTTTTTTCTTCTTCTTTTTTTACCTTCGTGTGTTGTTGTTGTGGTTAGTAGCAAATAGTCCGTCCCAGATCCCGTAGTGTTTGTTTTGGTGCGTCTTCTTCGGGTGTTCCACACAGCAAAATCGGGGCACCATGGAGGAACGGCTTCCTCCCACCCAAACGCATGCGGCGTCCTCTACCATTGTGTACCACGGGTCGGTACCTCGTACCAGAGTTTAAGCTTCTCACGAATGGCGGACAGGACACGCCCTCCATCTCCAAAAATGTGGCTTTCCGAAGAAGGATAAAAAAGAAAATACGAGATGGGGGGGACCGAAGAGTACTGTACAGGCTATCGGGCGGCGGGGACCCAGAATTAAAATATAAAATATATATATATATAACAGACTCCACAAGGAGCAGTACCTAAGTCTGTTCGGGTTCCCCATCTTCTCTAACTTCAGCTGGTTTGGGGCACTTCGTTCAGCAAGCGTGCGTGGAGGCGAATATGGTACTATGAATACGGGATTTTGAACATCGTCGTTCCTTTTGTTTCCGAAACAATGGTCATTCCGACCACCAGCTCGCAGAGCGGCGATAGGGGTCGCTTTCTCTACCTCCAGTTTATGTACAAAACAGAAGTATCAAATGTCTCGCTCTGGGGGATCTGTCCGGGCCGGCCAGAAAGCGTGGGTGCCGATACTGGACGGTCCCAGAGTCTGAATGGAAAAGAAGGTGAAAAATGTATCAGGCCGTTATACGGGATGGGGCAACCACAAATGCGACCACACCACCTCGCCGGGCGCCCCAGTTGCAAAAGAGTGACGGCATATCGTATCGATTGGCCAGGGTCAAGAGCGGTACACACACGTTGCGCACATCCAACAACAAAAACACACTTTGGTGTCTGGTGTTCTGGCAGTCGAGACTCGGGGAACCCTCGCAATATACTCTACAACGGCATAACACAACCATGACGGCGGCGGAGATAACAGACCACAGGAGCATATCAACCGCCAGGCTGGGCCGTGGGGAGAAATCGCCGGCCACAGGGAAATGAGGTGCGGCCCAGTGTGTCGTCGTTCGCACGTCACCGCCGACCACCAGGCCCCAGATTCGCGGCTGGCTTGTTCTGCTTTTGGCTTCCTGGTGGCCGGCTGCCTCAGAGCTCTCTCGTAAATCAATAAGATCGATAACTCCAGTACATCCACCTTGCTCCGCCAGCTGTCAGTCCCGGCTTCCGGCGACTCTTCTCCCGGCTCGTGGGGCAGCCATCGTATAGAATTTGCGGGTGCTCTCGCCACCGCAGATGCAGAGCCCGTAATGCGTGCCCGTATAGCACTTTCCACGGGCATATATACCTCGTTTTGTTTTGTTTTTTTATGCTCGTTTTGCTCGTCCAGTGCGTACAGAGCCGGGCTGTCGATCAATGCACCACACGAGACATCATGCGGTCTGCCGGACCTTCTCGTACCTAGCTGTTGTCCCCCCTCCCCAGAGGCCTACTATCGCCAGCACAAATCTTGGAAAGCTACGCTCGCCACCGCCACCCTATAGAGAAACGGGACCCGAAAACGCCATTGACCCAGAAAGAGCTTCCGTATCTCTCATGTCCTCTTCACAACTTACGCCGTTCTCGCTCGTTTTTACTGTGTACTGTATTTTGACCCCGATCTGCATCCTCATCTGGAGATCCGGAGGCGAAGCCGCCGAACGATCGCAGAAGCGCAAAAATGCTGAGTAGGCGGGTGTCTGTCTCCCTCGCGGCGTGTGTGTGTGTCCTTCTGTGTATACAAGTAGATGAAGGGAGAGACGCGGGTTTAATTACCCCGAAATTACAGTGCCTTTTTGTTGTTGTTTTTTCTTGTTCTGTCCTTTCTGTTCCACCGTGTGTATCAGACACCACAACCGATACGATACACACGCCCACGCTGGAATTCCGTGCGACTGACCTGCGTGGTGCGCCGGTGGCGGCGAGAGGGTGGTGTCACCGCCGCTGGAATTGTGTGTGCGACACGTCCAAGCAGAGTGGTTGAGGTGGGTGTCTGGAGCACGGCGAGAGCAGGTCCACACGTTCTGCTGGACTGCAGAGCAGGCAGAGCCGGCGTAAGTGGCGAGTGGCCCGGACCGTTCTGGTGATATCTCCAGTGCCCCCGACAAACGTCCCAAGTGTCCGGCGAGAGCAGCAGGCCTCGGGAATTCTGAGTCGGCATTACGCGGCCAACTGTCGCAGCAAGTGTGTGTGTGTGTGTGTGTGTATGCAAGCTGCAGAGGAAGTTCGAGTGAGTGTGTGTGTGTCTGCTGAAGCCGCAGGCCGCCCTCCCAGGACCGCCAGGAATGTCCGACAGATGCCGTATGTCTCGTGCGAGTCCCGCCGCTCCCTCTCCGGAAACCCCTCGAGCAAACAACAAAACACCCCGAACAAGCCATGTCTAGACATGCAGCCCCACGGCACCCACTAGGAATGTAGAAGATCTGCACGTCGCGAAGAAAATAAAGACTCGGAGTGCGAACAAGACACCCGCCCAGAGAAACAGAAAAGAGTGGCCTGCGAGACCTGGCATGTCTCGTGTGGGCGCCCAGCGGTCGCTACAATGCAGGCGGCATACGCGTAGCCAGATAGATCAGAGAGAATGCACAGAGACCCGGGCGTTTTTTTTTTTTTAACACCTGTGTCGTCCTGCGTTTTTGGGGGGTTGCACGTCCAGGCGCGGGTTGCGTGTCTCACGGATGGAGTCCGCCTCGCAGCCCCTCCACTACTGGGTATCTTTCGCTGTTTTGTTCTCGCGGGGCCTCGACGACTCTCGTTTCTGCATGTCTTGACGCCGCGAAATGCGGCCGCCTCGCAGACGCAGCTCACTCACGCCTACGGCCGCCAGTATCGCCATCGTGTATGCAGGGAGAGCTGCGTTCTGGCTAGTTTTGTCCCACGCTGTGTGGGTGGGATAGCACGCAGCGAAGAGGAAACAGTTTCTGCATCGTGGGCCAGTCCCTCACGACATACCAGCCAGCCATCGGACGTGCCCCCCAGGGCCGGCCAGTGCACGTCCGGGCCTCCGGAGCGTAGTGTCAATATCTGTAGAGCCGTCCGCCTGGCATCGGGAAAAGAAAGCACGGCTGCGTGGCCTGACGCTGCAAGACCCAGACTCTCGTTCTCGTGGGTGGGGGAGAGGAACGGCCGCCAGCGCAGCGTTCAAGCCCGGATGTCTAGACCACCGACGGCGTTCGTTGCACGACCGAGCGCCGTTTCATTTCGTGCGCTTCTGCATGTGTGTGTGTGTGTGTGGAGTTGAGTAGTGACGTTCGAAAACCTCCATCGGCACCTCTTGTGTCTCGCGACCGTGAGCAGAACCGCCAGAAACGCTTACGAATGCCTTGGTTAGCGGCATGCAGCCTGCACGTCGAGGTGGGTTTTTGTTGTTCTGTGTTCCCACAGAGCCAGAGATACCGCCAGAGGGAGAGGATCGGCGTGGCTACTGGGTTTGCGGTGCTGCATGTGCAGCTGCATGGAGATGGAGCCAGAGCCTGGTTCGCTGCGGGCAGATTGCGTCGACTGGCCGTACCATCACCACCGCTGTGTCTCGTCGTCGGTCTCGCGGGCCCTTACGGAGTTCGCAAAAACAGTGACGAGTCCCCCCGGTGGGCAAACGACCACAACCAGCACATCTCCCAAACAAGCACCATAACGTATAGTATCCACCAGCCGGTGCAACCAGCCACGGGCCTGGCCAGACCAGGTGCGGTCGCACAAGCACAAGCCAGGCCATCGGCACTGCTACTGGCCCGTCCTTGTACACCCGGCGAGGTAGTCTTAGCCCCCAGCATCAGAGACACACGCGGCACATGGTCGAGAGAGAATCGGCGTGCGAGGAGCAGCCGGAGTGGGGAATCGTCGAACGGGTTTTGTTTCTCGCGGTTGCGTTGACGGGTCGGGTCGGAGGACGCAGCCGGGACGTGTACGGCCGCATGTGGACGAGCCGGGGGCTCGGAAGCCGGGCCGTCGGGAATGTATCGAAGAGGGTTTGTCGATCGGAAGAAAGCTTGTGGGGGACGGTCGAGCGTGGATGCCGCTGGTTGATGACGACACGGCGCGGTGATATCTGGTGCTACCGGGCATATGAGGAGCTATTAAAGTAATGTGTGGATCCGTCGCGTTGTTGTATGCACAGGCACGCGACTAGAGGAGTGGGTGAGTGAAAGAGAGGTCCCATAGTGTATTGAATCATGTGTCGAGAGAGTCAAAGTGGTGATCGTGGAAGTCAACCAATTTCGCCATACAAAGCCCGCAACCCACCAACCCTAACCCTAGACACAGATGCAGAAATGAGCCACACTCCAAAACGTGCACGGGCCACCTGTACCTGCATAAGTGGCTGACCAACAAAACAAAAAAAAGGTCTGTTGCCCTTAGCAACCATCACCACCTAAAAAATTGCAACCCAAAAAAACACCAATGTTTTTTCTTTGTACCTGAAATACTATGTTCTTTACACACATCCAAACCTTTTTGGATAACACCTAAAGAGAGTTCAGAAGCTTACCTCTCTTCCTATTTTTGTTGTTATTATTTTCTTTTCCCTTCTTCCTTCTTACTGGCTCATAATTGCCTTCAATATTACCGTCTTGTATAGCTTGGGTGAGACAAGAACTTGGATATCCAGATACTTTGTTTTCTCTCACAAGCTGTTGCTTCTCCCTTTCTGACTATCACAGATATCAAGCATCATCATCATCAGTGTTGCAGGCTTGTTTACTCTGTATGCTGGTGTCGACTGCTATCAATACTCTGGAGATAGTGATTTGACGTCTCTGGAAAATAATAGCATTTGCTCTTTGTTTATCCTTCATCTTCTAAGACGATAAGTTCTCAACTTTGTCTTCTTCTCCTTGTTTCTTCTTCCCTTTCAACCTCCTTAACTACACATCTCACCCATTTCCATAATGGCTTCGTTACAAGATTTGACGCTGGCTCTCAGCTCCGACGATGACCGGCCTCTGCCCAGCCTGCGTGCCCCGTCGCCTTCCAAATCCACTGCCCGCACACCGGCCGCCTCGCGGACGCAGAAGCTGCGGCCGGCGCTGATCGCCGCCTCGACCACCGCGGCCGCGAGCCCGACCAAGTTCCTGTCGCCCAAGAAGGCCCCTAGCTCGGCCCTGAAGATGCGGCGGCTGGCACCCGCCGGTAGCAACGTGGCGGCTGCTCTCGCCAACCCGCTGTTCCGCAAGGCCGGCGAGCTGTCCAGCCAGGGCTGGATCGACATGGCCGACTCCGCCTTCTCGGTGTCCCGCCGCGAGGAGTCGCCGGCGCCGCGCCGCATGCGCTCGCAGCGCAAGCTGTTCGGCGGCTCGACTCCGGCGTCGTCGCAGCTGATGAACACCCCTGTGGCCGAAGACGACATCGACTCGTCCGCCAATGCCGACCGCGAGAGCTCGCTGGAAATCTCGGCGCTGTCGGCTCTCGACGAGTCAATCGAGTCGGTCGAGTCCTCGTCGGCCGATGACGGCACCCCCGTCAAGCCGACCATTCCCCGCGCCCTGCGTGCCCTGAGCGTTAACGAGACGTCTCCGGGCCGCCGCCAGCCGCGGGCGACCATTTTCAAGTCGTCGGTTCGCTTTGATGACGAGGTCGGCCGCGGAGACCCCGTGGCTGAGCGCCTGTCTCGTCGGCTGGCGGATGTCACCTTTTCTGACCGCACGCTGACTGATGACAGCAGCGACAGCATTCTCATGCCGCCTGTTGCCCGTCCCCAGAACGAGGGCGCCAGAATGAAAGAGAACCTGTGAGTAAACCGATTGACGCTGATATTCGGTGTTCATTCACGGAAATTGTTACTAATGGAACCATGTCCTTTTCAGTAGCCCCCTTCTCGACTCCCCCGCGACCATCGGAGACGACACGGACAGCTTTGGAACCCCCAGCAAGTCCGAGGCCAAGCTCACTGCCATTGGCTTCCCGACTGCCCCGAAGCTCGGCGGAATCCCGAAGACCCCCCACAGACCTAATGACAACCTGTTCTGGGACCGCGACTTCGTCGATGACTGGAATGACTCCCACTCGCCTAAGAAGCTGGTTCTGTCTCCGACCAAGACGAAGCTGTCGAAGGAGAAGGCTGTTCCGGCCACTCCCGCTGCCACTTCCAAGGCCACCGCTAAGCAGGCCAAGGAGGCCAAGAAGCACTTCGAGGCCCGTAAGCACGAACTGGCCGCCGCCTTCCTCAAGGAGCTGGACGAAACCATCACCAACGGCAAGATTGCCGAGATGGCCGCCGAGACCGGCGGTGTGGTCATTAACTGGACCAACAAGCTCAACACCACAGCCGGCCGGGCCAACTGGCGCCGCGAGACCGTGCGCACTGCCACTCAGGCTCCTCCCTCTGAGGTGCCCGTTGAAGGCGCTGTGACCGCCGCCCCGGCGAAGAAGTACCTCCACCACGCGTCGATCGACCTGGCCGAAAAGGTCATTGACGACGAAGCCCGCCTGCTCAACGTGCTTGCGCACGAGTTCTGCCACCTGGCCAACTTTATGATTTCCGAGGTGAGCAACAACCCGCACGGCCGCGAGTTCAAGGCGTGGGCTACCAAGTGCACCACAGCCTTTGGCGCGCGCGGCATCCGCGTGACCACCACGCACGCCTACGACATCGACTTCAAGTACGTGTGGTCGTGCGTCGAATGCCACGTCGACTACCGGCGCCACTCGCGGAGCATTGTGCCGGGCCGCCACCGGTGCGGCAAGTGCAAGGGCGCGCTGGTGCAGACGCGGCCTAAGCCGCGCGGGGCCGGTGCTGCTGCTGCTGCCGCTGCTGCTGCCGGCAAGCCTTCGGAGGGTGGCGTTGCTGCCGCCGCACGGCCGTCGGACTACCAGCTGTTTGTCCGCGAGCACATGGCGACGGTGCGGGCCGAGAATGCGGGCGTGCCGCAGAAGGAGGTGATGCGGATTGTCGCCGAGCGGTGGAAGGCGCACAAGGCGACGCTGGCCGCCTCGGTGCCGGCTTCGTCGGCGCAGTCGCCGGTCATTATTGCTGATGACGACGAGGATATCGTTTCGGATGGTGCTGGTGTGGTTGACGGCGACTCCGACGAGGAGGAGCATGTTGTCGAGGCCACCACCGGTGGCGAGGGGGCGGGCGAGACGCGGGTGTCGGACCTGTCGGTGGTCGACGAGGGCGAGACGATCTTTGAGGAGGCTGAGGAGGTGAAGCCGACTGCTGCTGTTGCTGCTTCGGTGGCTGATGTGGACGACCTTGCGGCGCAGCTTGGCGGCATGGGCATTGGTGCGGGCCCGTTGTAGTTCCCACCCGCCCACCGACCACACTTCAAACTCTAAGCACCCACCCAAACCTTGGGTGGGTGGACGACGTCTCGGGCCGGCCCGGAGAAGTGAGTGTGGGGACAGGTTTCTTTCTGTCCCCGCCCCCAACAAAATGATACGAAGCGCGATGCGGAACGGGATGACGGACGGTGTTTGATTACGGCGGCGGCGGCGCGGCGGTAGCGAGTGTGGTAGACCATTGCCGTTCTTGTTTTTTCTTTTCTTCACAAAGCAGATGCATACTCCCGGTTTGATTTGCTCTTCCTGGGGCGTTCTCGCCAGGGAAGCCTCTTTGACTCTTCACTTTTTTTTTTCCTACTGTTTTCACGGGCCTGGAGTTAGAACATACGGAGTTTTTAGTTGTCTCGTTTTTGCTGTTTCTTTTCCTTTTCTGAAGTTTCTGGTGGTGGTAGTTGTCACGGTTCCTCCCAGCTTGTTTCGGGGTGGGCTATTAATGAACAGATGCTTCCATTTCAATAACACTGTGCATGCTTTTGCCGGGTTCTACGTGGGTTGTATGCAGATATGCACCAGCAGGAGAGAGTGAAGTGTGTTTGGAACCGACCGGTTGAGTCCGGGGTGTTGTTGTGTTCTAACAAAGAAGCTATCCTAACTACCTGACTAGAGAGGTGGTGGTACTATATAATGGGTGGGTATTGAGGTGGTGAAGGGACCAATCCGCCCGGCACCGGCCGGGGTGGGGGACTGGACCCGGGTGGGTAGTGAACGGGGCGAAACTCTGAAGCGTGAACAGAGAGGTGTGGAATGTGCGTTTCTGCAATATCATAAAAACCGGGACATGATCCTCCAACGGAAAACAGGGACCGAATATACCGGACAAAGGGTCCTCGCGCGACGACGAGAAGAAGAAGAGGCAAGTGAAAATCCCAATATTCCCTCCCCATCATGCCTATGAAAAACCTAAGGAACAAGAAAAAAAAAGGGAACCGAAAATGGCCAACCGGCCTAATGCCCTGCGCTGAACAGCGTCCAGTCCTTGACCTTGAAGGTCGACCAGATATGCGCAGCGTACTCGACGGCATCGCCGATCAGCGCGCCCTGCTTGCCGAGCTCGAGATCGACCTGGTCCTCGTCGTACTCGCCGCGGATGTGCGGCACGTTGATGCTGATCAGCACGTCGGACGCCTGCTCCTCGAGGCGCACGAGCGTGAGGATGATGGCGGTGAAGTCGGCCGCGGCGTCGCCACCGCTGCTGCCGGCCGCGGCAGCGGCGGCGGCACCGGCAGCGGGGGCGTGGCGGGGCGTTTGCGTGGCGATCAGGGTGTAGGCGGGGACGTCTTCGCCGAGGTGGGAGATGTGGGTGTCGATGCTGTTCCACACGCGCACGGTGTCCATGTCGACGCCGACGATGTCCTCCAGGTGGGTGGCGAGTGCGCGGCCGTCGATCTCGGCGCTGGAGCCGGCGGGGCCGACGCGCTCGACGATGTCGAAGATGATGGTGGTGAAGCCGTCGCGGTCGATGAAGACTTCCTGGTTGTCGGGCACCTGGCGGAGCTTGCTGCGGGGGGTGTTAGCTAATCGCTGTTGGGAGGGAGGGAGAGGGAGGGAGAGGGACGGCCAGAGAGAGAGAGAGGGAGGGGGAGAAAAGGAGGGGGTGTACAGACCTCACGTCGACGAACTTCTCCGGCAGGTCGCAGACCATGGCGCCGCCGTAGAGCGGAATGCTGGTGAAAGAGGGCATGGTGGGATTTCGAGAGTGTTGATGAGTGTCGAGAGAGGTGAAGGGCTCGAGGGACTGAGTATTCGAAGACCGAGGACTTTGAAGAGTGAGCACGACTCGAAGAAGACAGATTTGGGGTCTAAGCAGGACACCAAGGGCGGATTAGTAACTGAGAGAAGCAAGATCCAGAGGTGAAGCTATCGCGACGACAAAGGACGCAGCAACCGGCGACAAGGGGCGCAATATAAGGCGACGACAAAATGAAAATTGCCCGTAGCACCGTTCCGTCGCATTGTGGTGGCTGTAAAGCGCAAGTCCTCGAGAAAAAAAAAAAGGAAGGCCTCAATATTAATTTTGGGGGGTATTTGGTGCCCTGGATCCCGCCTCGATCGAGGCGCAGCGCGCTGGCGCAGAGGAATTGCAAAACCCGGTGCGAAGAGAGACACCCCCCACCAGCTGCGCGGTTGTAATTCTAGTGGCGGGGGTGGTGGAGGCGTGCTGGTTCCGGCGCAGGAGTTCGTTTGTCATTGCGACGGGCCTCTGCCCAAATCCCATATAGTCGAGCGCGGAGGGGAGGGTGACAATAATAGATAGAGAGACAGAGAGAGAGAGAGACGCGAACTTACAGTTGAGAGAAGCCTTCGCAGAGATGGTGGGGTGATGTTGGTTGGGAGACGGAGGACTGCTGGAGAACCGCCAGAACACGAGCGACGCAGCTTGGACTTTATAGACGGCGGCAAACGGCAGAAGTGGTGAGACTCGACCAGGCAGGAGACGGAAGGAAGAAGGAAGAAGAAGACGAAGAAGGCGAAGAAGAAGATTCCAAGCAGGCTGCACTCTGTGTGGCAAGGAAGGAGATGCCTTCGTTACCGGAGATGAAGATTCGGAGATGGCACGAAGGCGGATGTATCTCGACCGATTCCAGTGGATGCAAATATCAACGGTTGGAGTTCCCCGCCACCACCGGTTTCGAGGCCTCTGTGCAGGTTCGTTAGAGCTCTTCACAAGCTGTTGGTTTTTCGTCCAGGCTGTGCAAAAAAAAAAAAAAACAACGGACGCCGTGCCGTGATTGCATCCCCGCTTCCAGGAAGACTCCAAAAAAGTGACGTCGTTTTGATCTCGGCGCTTCGTCTTCTGGAGGCACCGCAGCTATTTTATATTGGTTTTAGCTGGGGGTTGGTCGCACTGTGAGTCACACTGTTGAGAGTGCGGCGGTGGTGCCTAGTAGGCACAGTGTCGCTGCCTACTGTGCTAACCCTAAGGGTGTCACATGCGACGACGAGGGAACGACGGCGACGTCGACAGACAGCAGGGATGAATCAACGCAGATTGGATACTTGTCGTTTTGCAAAATCTGAAATTAAACAGCGAAAAAAAAAAGAAGAAAAAAAAGAGCGACAAAACTACGACACGGCAAAAGGAAGAATCGAATACGTGATTCAGTGGGGTTCCAAAGATTAGAGGAAATGGAGTTCGTTGGGCCATGCTACGGTCACATCTGGTAAAAGGCAAGAGGTGAGTTCGATAGTAGGTCCCACTCCACGCTGGTTCCACCCTGCTAATTGGCCTTATAACCTACACTCCCTGCTGACTCACCCACAGCCAAACCCTAAGGAGCGACTGGACCAGCCCTAGGCTGTCGTTTCCCCAGCTTTCCCAACCCCGAATCCGTCCACCTCGTTTTTTTTCTGGGGGTGGTTCCGGTTGAGCGACGCCCCGGCATTTCTGCGAGCTGCTTCTGGTTCGAGCTTCCGATTGTTGTGCCACTTCACGTTTCTTCTGATTCATACGACTCAATTAACATCAATCTGTGTCTTGCTTCTCTTGCTGTTTGCTGACTGCATCTCTGCGCCCTTGGCAACATCTGTCTAATCTTCCTTTCGCAAATATATTCCTCTGCCGAGCTCCCTCTTATCTATCAGGAGCTCCGATCTTCGTATCTTCCTCTGCTCCATCTTCAACCTCTCTGCCTCGCTGATACATCACTCCCGTACTCAGAATGTCTGCCGCGTGCCTCTTCTGCAAGATCATCAAGGGTGAGTTCCGCTCCTCTTCCCTCCTCCACCCCATATCCTCTCCCATCAAAGCTTCCCATATATATCCCAGAGACCTTCCCCGAGATATCCCCCGACACCCCGCAAACATGCCACTTTTTTATTTTATTTCATTAAACCTGTAGCCACAACCCCCGGCTAACCCTCGCAAAACCCCCCCCTCCATACTAGGCGAGATCCCCAGCCTCAAGCTCTTGGAGACCGAGAAGTCGTATGCCTTCCTCGACATCTTCCCGCTGAGCCGCGGCCACGCTGTGAGCTTCCCCCCTCTTTCTGTGTACCTGGCTCAGCGTTTGCAGAGCGAGTTCTAACCCCCCAGGCGTCGCTGCAAATAGCTCGTCATCCCCAAGTTCCACGGCGAGAAGCTGCACGATATCCCCGACGACTACCTCGCGGATCTTCTGGTAAGTTTGTTTCCCTCCCCTCCCGTCCCGGTTTGTCTACCAGAAACCTTGGAAGATCTTTAGGATTGACTCTGCTCTCTGTGCATCTAGCCCATCGCCAAGAAGCTCGCCGTGGCCTCCGGCGCCACCGACTACAACATCCTGCAGAACAACGGCGCGATTGCCCACCAGGTCGTGCACCACGTAAGTCTTCTTCTCCTTTCTTCCATCTCTCCGGTATTGCCCAAGCTCTCCTCTCACTCTAACCGTCTTCTTCGTCTCTAGGTCCACTTCCACATGGTAAGACACTGTCAATCCCCCGGACCCTCCCCCTCACTAACTAACTAACCTCCCTCTGTGTCTCCTAGATCCCCAAGCCCAACGAGAAAGAGGGCCTCGGCATCGTCTGGCCCAACCAGCCCGGCGACAACGAGAAGCTCAAGGAGCTGTGCGAGGAGATCAAGAAGAAGCTGTAAGCGCCACGGCTGGCCAGCCAAGAAACCAGATAGTCTCCGGATAAGGGGGGTTCAGCTCTCTTATACTCCTACCCAAGGGGTCTCGTTTCATATGTATTAAACGAAATATACAAACAAGTCCGTATGATGAAGAAATCAAGTACAAGAAAAAAAAGCAACAGACACGTGCATATTTTTTTATATCCTTCAACAGCTCGTCTTCTATGGGGTGTATGTCATCGTAGGTCCAGGAGGGAGAGATAGAGAGTCCAAGATAATATGATACAGGAGGGGCGGTCCAAACAGAGGGGAGTGAGCAGAAGACGGCAATTCTTTTCTTCATCTTTTCGTTTTTGGCTGTCGACACAGCTTAGTCTACATCATCATCGTTTGACGCCGCCGGCGCCGGCACAGGCGCAGGAGCAGCAGCAGCAGCAGCAGCCGGAGCCGCTGCCGCTGCCGCTGCCGGAGTGGGCGCGGACGCAGCGGCCTCCGTCTTGGGATAAAAGTCCACCTGGCCGCCAGGCTTCAGCACGCCAGTGCGATCAATCCACGAGCGCGCGCGAATATGCGGGTCCACGAGCCAGTAGTTGTCGCGCAGGCGCGTGGTCAGCTCGGCGCGCCGCGCGTGCAGCGCCGCATCGGCGCCCTCGGCAGTGCGGATCCACTCCAGCGTGGCCGCCTCAAAGGCGCGCACCATCTCCTCGCGCTCCTCCAGCAGCCGGTCGCGCGTCGCCGTGTCCGCCATCGCCGCGTTCTCGCCCGCCACCGGCTCCACAAACTTGTACTCCCAATCCTCGCCGCCGCCCTCGATCGACTTCGGAATCGACGTGTGCGCAATGAACTGCTCCATCTCCTTCGGGTTGTTCACAAAGTGCACCTTGTTCGCCACCACGGGGTCCAGCCAGCCGCGGATGATCTTCCAGATACCTGTGAGAGAGGAGATTGTTAGTATGTGTATAAAACTGTTGGGAGAGGGCGAGCCAACTGCATAGGATTGACAGAAACGGAACAGATAAATTTAGACCGCAGTTAGACTCACGCTGGAAGATCCACGGCGCGTGGTACACAACCACAGTCCCGAGAGACTCGGGATAGTTCGCCTCGAAGCACTTGATCATAAATTTGACCGGGTTGTAATCCATGTTGGCCATGGAAAAGCCCGTCATGTCGAACACAATGGTCTGTGACAACAACAGTTAGTGAGATGTTCCACATATGCACACCCAATGTCACGACGCACGAAAAAAACAAGGGAACCTACCGCAGTATCAATGGGTGGCTGCAGGATCATGCGCGCCGTCTCAATCAGAAACACCGTGCTGCGCTCCAACGCCGCCTCGACCTGGTCGGACGCGCGGTGCAACCGCACCCGCACCCAGCAGATCGGCCGGCCCTCCTTGTCGCAGCCGTGGAGGAAGCTCTTGCCCATGCGCATCTGCTTCAAAAAGTCCGAGCTGAGCGTCTTGGCCGTGGGGTCCGCCGAGGCATCAGCCTCGATCGCCGCCGCACCCGCCTCGCCCACCTCCATGATATCGTCGTCGACGTGCATCTCCGTCGCGCGCCAGCTCATCGTGCTGATCAGCATCACCAGCGCCTTGTCCACATCCCACTTGCGCGCCCGCAGGAACCGTAGCACCAGCGCATCCGGGTTGTCGTGCTTGACCATGCTCCACATGGTCGCGCGCAGCGCCTCCGGGCTCTCGCGCGCGAGCGTCTCCAGAAAGTGCTTCGTCTGCCCGTACTTGTCCTCGGCATCGGCACCGCTGGGGGCCTTTATCGGCGACACCGTGGCGGTGGCGTTGGCGTCAGGGGCGGCCAACGTAGAGTCCGCGGTCTTGCCATTGTTGCGGCCAAACAGACCGCCGCGCTTCTTTTTCGACTTGTCGGCAGCGGCGGCGGTGGTTTCTTTGGACACAACAGAGGCCGCATCTGAAGCCGGGGCCGTGCCGTTCTCGCCAACCAGGGCAGGCGTTCCGTCAGCGGACTCCTTCGTCACGCCAAAGATAACAAAGATATGGCTCCATAGCTTCTTCAGCTTCTCTTCTTGTTCGGGGGTAAGGTTTCCGGGACGTCCGGGGAGGTTATCGGCGGCCATGGTTACGTCGGAGGGGAGTGCTTCGTCGAAAATTGAGGAGAGGGTCGAGTCCGGTTCTTCGGCCGACACGAAACGACGGACGGTATGTACAGCACCGACAGCAGCGACAGCAATGGCAAAAACGGCGGCGACAGTAAATAAACTCACTGACGACCGGAGATATCGGGGTGGAAGGCTCTGGGTGGCCGACGGGGGAGTAGATGGTAAAGCCGGACAGTTGACTGAGGCTTCCGAACACTGGCGGAGATGGCGGAAGGTGGAAGGCCACGGAAACAACGACTGGGGTGATTGTACTGGAGCTAGTGGCGGGGGCCGTGACGAAGATAACTGACGACGAAACACAGCAGCACGAGCTTGGCTAGAAGCGGCGGTGGTGATCTGGCCTGCGGAAACAAATGATCGATCAACGTTGATGCGGACTTTTGGCAGTGGCTGTGTGCATAGACGAAGGCGCAAGACCGTCATAAGGAAAGGCCGTCGAGCGAGGCACAGACAGGGTAGGAGGAATCAACAAGCCAATTGGGGGGTGGAATCGGAACGAGGAGAGGAGTTGTATGTATGTAGGTGACAAGGAGAGAATACAAGAAAGGGGGTCGGGTTGGTAGAAATATAACGGGGCTGATATAAACAGCTTGTCAAAGTGGCGCTCACGCGAGCTGAGTGGACGAAGCTGTGACAGGGTGGGATGAAGTGCAGCGAAGTCAAAACAGGGGCGATGACGTCTAGAAACAAGAACGTGTCCGGCTGTATTGAAGCTGTTATAGGAGCAACCGGAAGCAAAATACAGTAGAGATACTATGCGGGTGGAAGGCAAAGCCATAGGAGAATGAGGGAAACTTGGTAGTTAAGCTGACGCCACGGAACGGAGGGAAACGAAACTCCGGGGGTACGTAAGAAGATACAAGATACCTGGAAGCTTGCAGGTTGGACTCCGAGAGATATAGATATGGTGAAGAGGGAAAGGATAGGGATAAGGATGAGAAGAAGGGGAGAAGATGAAGAAAGAAAAGGAGAGAGATAAAAATGTGATGATGATGATGATGATTAATGAGCTGATAAGATCGCAGGCTCTGGACGAGGCAGGTGCGAACCACAAAACCAATTCAAGGTTATTGCTAGAGTTCGTCCACGGTTTCAGTTGGTCGCTCTTTCCGTGGCTTCTACAGTAACAGGTCTCAAACGTGCGTGACCACAGCTTTAACGAGGAGAATTTTTTTGCAGCTTCCTTCCCACCAAACCAAAAAACGTCACCCCGCCAAGTCACTAATTTACTGCTGGATCGCTCCTTCCCGAATTGCCTCGCTCAGTGTACGATACGGAAATCGCGGGGCCACAGAATCCGCGCAACCCTAACCCTATGCCTTTGAGCATCGATTGATGGGGCTGGGTTGGGGCAACAGAACTGACTGTCAACAGAACTGACTGTAAGAGCCTGATTGTGCCGTGAGATAAGAGCGAGGGAGACATGCTCGTCACGTTCTGTGAACTCGGAACAAGAATCAAAACCACGTGGTACTGTGGAACCGGTTACGTGGGACATCGAAAGGAAGCAGGATCATAATCCGAGATTCGGGCTTCCCGTGTGCGAACTGTTTGCTGCGAACCCTTTTGGGTTATACTGTAGCTACCCTACCGCCGTTTGCTGGTAGTGGTATCGGCGTATTTTTTACTGGCCTTTGCTGTTTTGCACCTATGGCGGGGTGTTGTTTAACCTCAACTTTCTATTGGGCACAACACGCTAAAATCGCGTCTCACTCGATCCCCGACTTTCCTTTCCTCCAAATCAACCCTTCCGTGTCCCGTGTCCGGTAAACACCTCCGGCGCCGCTTCCGACTTCAACCTCCGATATCTGACCAATCTTCACACCCTGCCGCCCAACATGTCAGCAACCCCGACAGCACACGACGGCCCCCGCCGCCGCTCGACGTCGCGGTCGCGGCCAACAACTCCCCTCCGCCCGCCATCGCGCTCCTCCGTGCATGATTTCGCCGGTGGCGGTGGCGGCGGAGCAGGCGGTGGCGGGTTCCCGCTGGACGCGTTCGAGCCGGCGTTTGGCGAGCTGGCCGATGCGATGGCCGACCTTGAGGCCAATATGATGCATTTCCAGCTTATGCACGAGAGCGTTGCGCGCTTCGGCGAGTCGTTCTCGGCGTTCTTGTATGGGCTGAATATGAATGCTTTCTGCGTCGACTTTTCTGAGGTGCGTACTGTCTGCTTTTCTGGCTTCTCTCGTCATGTGTGTCCTTGCTGGCAGCAATTATGCTAACGGCGTCTTCTTTCCGTAGGGTCCCATTCCGGAGTCGTTTGCCCGGGCTCAACAGCGCGACCAATCCGACACAAACTACCTTCGTATGTTCCGATACATTCCCTGTCCGAGACAGCTGGGGCTTCCAGCTGGTTACGATACGAACGAGCTTCACGCTATTTGGGTACCAAAGACGAATACTGACATTCAAATCCAGCTGTTGCTACGCCGACTTCCACGCGCAAGCCGGAACCTGAGATCGAGGCAACTTTTATGTACGTTACAAACAAAAACCCGCTTTTGAAACCCTATACCATAAACGCCTCTAGCATGCACCAAACCAAAAACAGGAAAAAGGAAGAGAGGCCACACGAACGCCCTGAGCCCAAGCTAAACCATCTGTGCCCGATAGGACCACGGACGTCTCGTTTGTCGACAACCCGGCATCGTCCAAGCCCTCGAAAACCGCCCCCCGGCCCGAAACACGCCAGTCCCGTCTGCCGGCACGAGCATCGGCGTCGGGGGCCCGCGGCTCAAGAGCCGGCGGCCGGACGGGCCGTGGCGCACGACCTAGTGGGCTCGTGCCGCCGCGCGCTCGCGGTCTGCGCTGAACCGGTTCTATCGCCATACACTTCGGCACATGGCGCATCCAAATACAGAGAAGACATGCTGGAGGCGGTAGCCCATATGCTCCAGCTCGTTACGATAGAACTTCGGGTGTTGATAGTCGCCTGGCCGCACACCCTCACCCCTCCATCTGCACCTCGAAATCTCCTGCCTCGTTATCGTTCGTCTTCTTGGGTCCGCTGTTGTCGGTTCGTATGCCAACTGCCGCCTCGGCCTCCTTTTGCGTGTAGGGCTCGCTCTTGAGGTCCTTGACTCTGTAACATTGTTAGGTGTCTTGCTTTGCAAGACAGGACAGGAAGGGAAACCAAGGCTGTGTACATACCGGCGCTTGTGCGGTTTGCCCCGGCGGTGGCCCATGAGACTGTGCTCGGTCTCGAACCACTTGGCACACTCAATGCAGTACCACTTGCCCATGCCGGGCAGGTCTTCCGCGGCTTTGGTGATCTTGAACTTCTCGAGGTGGCGCGGTGACGTGAGATCGGCTTTGACCTGGTCGAGGTCGCTAGAAAAGTGAGACCGATTACCAGTTAGAGAAAAAAAACAACATCCTTGCTACTTCGCTTCTGCGCGCCATTTTTTCCTCCTTGTTCTCATGTTTCTTCGCTTCTTTGCAGACTGTGACTGGCCCTTCCCCGCCCAACAAGCACCCAGCTTCCACCCCCATTCTCGAGAGAGACATACCGAGTTTTCCGCCGCGTTTTCGTCACTGTGCGCTTTGCAAAGACTCCCATTGTAACGGTTGTATTCTGTGGGTTGAACTTGCGAAGACTTTGTTTCCGTGTCGCAGTAAATCGACTGTGTGGTGGTTTATGTCTAACTGACTGCCAAAGAGTAAGTTGGAGATCTTATCAGCAAAAAGAAGAGCGGCAGAAAAAAAGAGAGAAAAAAACTGGTGGGCCTGGGTGTGGGACAGAGGCGGTGAAGAGTCACACGTGATCCAACATGTGACCAAGTCTATCTGCCATTCTGGATTTTGGCCTGGTTTGCTGTTTGGCTGGGACAAGTTTTTTGAACTGGTTTCTCGTCAACACAATCCTTTTGTATTTTACCGCACAGTTGCAATCCATCCTTCTTTCTACCAAGTGACGGCTACACACGACCTTCTTCTTTAGTCATCATCCTCTCAATCCGACCAGAGCTACCTCCGCTCTTTGCCCTCCACGCGACCCCGACAGACATCCGCACGACCAACGGGGACCATCGACGCAGTACCGCAAGCTGGTTGGGAATACCCGAGGTTTTCTAGAGAAGGCACATATCGCACAGAATCTTCAATCTCCGGCGCACGCCATGTCGGGCCAGCAGAGCGCGGCTGATCGGCTTGCGGCCCTCAAGGCCCGCGTGTCGGCGGCTATCGGTAGTAGCAAAGGCGCACCGGCGGCCACTCCGCAGCCAGTGGCTGACAAGCCGACGCCAAAGCCGGCCGTGTCATCGTTTAGCAGACCGGCCCCGTCGTCAGCTGCAGCGGCGGCCAAGGCGGCGATCCAAAGCGGACCCAACGCGTACTACGACCCTACACCCGTCCCGGGCACCCGCAGCCGGAAACCTCGACATCTGGAGTTCAACCAGAAGGGAAAATACATCCGTGAGTGCCCCTCCATTCGTTCTGCCTGTTTCGTCTTGCCTTGTCGAAGAAATTATTTCTCACACCCTTTTGCTGAGTAGCCTACGGATGAGTATTGGCTTTACTGACGACGGAATTATTGTCACGTGAATAGAACAAGCGAATGCCATACGTAGACAGGCAGCGCTTGAGGCGATCAAGAAGCGCATTGCCGAGCAGGCGCGGAAAGCCGGACTCGATGAAGCACCTAGCGACAAGAGCTTCGTGGTTGAAGCGCCGCCGGATATCGAGTGGTGGGACCAGGCATACTTTGTGGAGGGGAAGACGTACGATGACCTCGACGACCCGATGGCGTTGAATATGGACGGCCCGGACACGATCATCACGGACCTAATACAGCACCCGGTGGCGATCGAGCCGCCGCAGGACAAGCTGATCCCGGAACCGAAGCCGATGTTCCTCACACACAAGGAGCAGAAGAAGCTGCGGCGGCAACGGCGCATGGCGGACCTGAAGGAGACGCAGGCGAAGATCCGGCTGGGGCTGGTGCCGGCGCCGGAGCCGAAGGTGAAGAAGTCGAACCTGATGCGGGTGCTCGGCGAAGAGGCGGTGCAGGACCCAACAGCGGTGGAGGCGCGGGTCAACCGGCAGATTGCGGAGCGGCAGCAGGGCCACGACGACATGAACGCGCAGCGCAAGCTGGACAAGGAGGCGCGGCACGCGAAGCTGATGGCGCAGCAGGAGCAGGACGCGGCGCGCGGGCTGCACATGGTGGCGTTCCGCATCGGCAGCCTGGCGAACGCGCAGCACCGGTTCAAGGTGTGGAAGAACGCCGAGCAGCACGCGCTGACAGGGGTGTGTCTGATGCACCCGCGCACGAACCTGGTGATTGCCGAGGGCGGCGAGCACAGCATCGCCAAGTACAAGAAGCTGATGCTGGGCCGCATCGACTGGGCGCAGACGAGCACGGGGCCGGGCGGGCCGGTGGCCACGGGCCCCGGAGGGCCGGCGCCGCCGGCGCGTGATTGGCTGGCGCCGGAGACGGCGGGCAGTGGCGGGGCGGCGGCCGAGCGGCCGAACTCGATCACGCTGGTGTTTGAGGGCGAGACCAAGGCGCGGGTGTTCCGCAAGTGGATGAGCAAGATCTGCGATACCGACAAGGAGGCGTTTGATTACCTGGCGCGGGTGAAGCTGGAGAGTTTCTGGGGCCAGACGCGGGAGTAGGGAAGCGTCAGGGTTCACTGTGGTGGCGTGTACATTACAATGAGATATGCAGCATATTCTTTTTTTCGCCCTTTCAATCTAGCCCCAGCATCTGAGGGGATGCACGTTGGCGCATGCCTGATCTACCTGTAGTAGGATATACCTGTAGCAGTATGGACAGTGCACGTACGATGGACGGTATGGTGGAATAGGTGACCTCGGTAGAGCGAACGCTACGCGCGCCGGCGGTTCGGGAGACCCGAAGCGGTGATCGGCAAGCCGTGAAGCCGGTGCGAGTGGACAACCGGGGAGAGGTCTATCGACCAATCACAGACAAGAGAATTCGTCGCTGTAAATGTGGGCTCGGTCGAGGTCTTGCGACGAGGCAGTACACACAGACTGGCAGGTTACAGACTCTAGAACATACAGAAGGGAAGGGGGAAGGGCCCTCGGCGGGCAGATGTGCGGTACGAGACAGTAACGCCAACCAACCCTCCGAAGCTTCTCCCGTCGGCCGAGCGCACCCACGAGCAAGAGAAAAGTGGCCTGGAGACCAAGTAGAAATTTTTCTTCTTGCCTTCCCCAGAAAAAAACCAAAAGAAATCTCTTGCCAGGGGTGGAAAAAAAGAAAAAGAAAAACACGAAGCCGAATCAATTTTGGGGGAGAGGGGGAGCCCTGGTTCGGCCGAGCCGAGGGCCAGATTTGGAGAGTTCAGGGGGCCGGGCTCTGATAGTGCCTGGTGTGGAGGGTGTTTAGTGGGCGGGAACATTGGTCTGAACAGGCGGTTTCCACAGAGTGCAGTGCCTGGAAGCCAGCTGGTCCTCAGGCTCTGTGCTGTTAGCGGCCGGGAGGTTGCAGGTATCGTGGGCCGGGCCACCGGACCAGTCCCGGCAGACGAGATGCTTCTCTTTGCGGTGGGCGTGGGAAGTTCGGATATGTGCTGCTCCTGCCGTTCTGTCTCCCACTCCCACCCACGTACACAGACTTTGGGCCCGTGGGGAACACACCCGCGATGATGGCACGCAGGGATGCGAGATCCTGCGGTGGCGGAAAAAAAAAAGAAAAAAACGTAAACAGAAGGAGCATCTGGAGGGGAGACCGAAGCGAAGGATTGCAAAAGCCGCAAAGCCAATTGGATGAAGCTGGCCCGGCCGAGCTAGGCTCGCAGGAACAGGAATTATGGCTTTTATTGTTTTTTTAAAGGGTGCGGATACACTAAAAAAAGTGAGTATGGCCAGGCCATGGGGCCTCGGAGCCGCTAGAGGAAAGTTTCCTTTTTGAGCTATATCATTTGCTCGGCCTAGACGTTGACTGAGAGCTGCCCGCAGACTCACTCCATATTGTCTCCAGGAGCAGTGTCAGTGAAGAATGAAACACTGAATGTGCGCTCTCTGCTGCCCGGTGACCGAGCTGAGATAGACACTCGCAGAGAGGGCTTCTGGAATGGCCTGCAAACAGCGATGGAAGACAAGAACCGTCGAAGGGGAGGAGAGACAGTGCGGCCCCCCTGGCTTTTCCTGCCGCCTTCTATCGGTTGCTTGCGGGGAAACGGCTTGAGAGTTGAGAGGCAAGGCTTCGAAAAGAGAGAGAGAGGGAGAGAGAGAGAGAGAGAGAGAGAGAGAGAGACAGGCTGTAGCACAGGGTATCAGCTGTGTGTACAGGACATCCGTGTACGTGATGTCTGTACAATCCCGCTGCTCGATCTCTATGTAATATCTGCTTCACTGAATCCAGCCGTGCTGTTCCAACCACTCGTCTACCAACACAACACTACTACAGTACAAACACAATCCATGTGCAGGCACATGCTTCAAAACCGCTGAGGGAAATGAACACCAGCTCTGCCGTGTTTCGACTGGCAATGTACCGGTACATACTCCCTGTAGCAAAATCCCCGCAAAACCCAAGCTCCACAAGGTACCTGCTACCCAACCCACCGCCGTCTGTCCGGCACCAGCTGTAATAATGCCCTTGCTGTGATTGGCCACAAACTCTCCCCTCCAGACCGGGGGCTCCTTTCGTCATAGCCGAGCACTCTCCGCGCAATGCTTTTTACGTCGCTCCAGCGCTGTTCTGGGCCACTGGAAACTTCCAGCGGACCACATCGCCTGAGCCGAAGCGACCGCCTTTTTGCTGCATTTCTGATTTTGTGTGCGCAACAAGTGCTATCGTTCCTGCCTCTTCTGTTTTGACCTGGCCCCCGGTCGCTCCTCCCTCAAAACAACGCAACCTGGCAGTAATCAATCACTGCTTCCGTCTTTTTATTGCGGTTCTGATTTTTTTCTTCTCTTCTTTTTTTTCTTCCTCTCTTCTTTTTCTTTTCTTTTCTGTTTTTTTCCCATCCGTCTCCCCTCATAACTCTTTTGATCGTCTTTTCCCTTCTCCCAGGAAATCAGATAGAATCATCATCACATCTCCTTTCTTCACTTCATCTGTATTGAAGCTTTGGAGAGCCTTTCCCCCTTCTTTTTCCTTTCTATCACCGTGTTTGCTGCTTGAGCCAATTGCTTTTCTGTGAACGCAAAAAGCAAGGACCAGAGACCCTCCCCCCCTCTCTGTCTTCGGGTTATATTACTTCCTTTTTTTCTTCTATCTTTCATCTCTCCTAAGATCTTCCGAGATGCTGGCCACTCGACAGCTCCTGGCCCTTTCCCGGAGCCGCACCCTCGCCGGTGCCTCCATGGGCCTCCGCCGCATGGCCACTGTGACCGATTCTCCTCTCGATAAGAAGGTAAGTGGCTGAATTGCCTCGAGTTTTGACGCTCTGCCGGTGTTTTATGCTTCATGGCTGTGTCTTCGATGCTTTGCCCGTCTTTTCTTCGCTGTTTGTGCTGGTGCCAGCTGTCAATGTGTGGTGGTGGCTGGAGCTGCTGATTTTGCGTCAATTGTTGGCGATACCCTGCACAGTGTGCCAGAGAACATTGGCGGACGATAAGCCGAGCAAGCTTCCATTTGCTTCAATGGCTGCTTCTTTTCTGTGTTCTCTCCATCCTGTGTCTCAAATATCCTGCTCATGTGCTTTTTTTTGCGTCCTGTCTTGGCCTCCATCAGCTATCGATTACGCCTCAGTTGTTTTCGTTATCTTGTCGACTGTTTCATTTTTTTTTGGCATCGCCCCCCCCCCAAAACCATAAAACTACCACCATGTTTTGCTCGCAACCGTTACTGATACAATGATATCCTTTCCCCCCCCCACAATAGGTCAAGCAAAACAACTGGGAGGAGGGCAACTTCATCAACTACAAGAAGATGTCTGAGAACCTCGCCATTGTGCGCGCCAGACTCAACCGCCCCCTCACCTATGCCGAGAAGATCCTATACTCTCACTTGGACGACCCGCACGGCCAGGAGATTGAGCGTGGTGTCTCGTACCTCAAGCTCCGCCCCGACCGTGTGGCTTGCCAGGATGCCACCGCCCAGATGGCCATTCTCCAGTTCATGTCTGCTGGCATGCCGGCTGTGGCCAACCCCGTCACCGTCCACTGCGACCACTTGATTGAGGCCCAGATTGGTGGCGAGAAGGATCTGGCCCGTGCCGTCAGCATCAACAAGGAGGTCTACGACTTCCTGTCGTCTGCTTGCGCCAAGTACAACATTGGTTTCTGGAAGCCCGGCTCGGGTATCATCCACCAGATTCTGCTCGAGAACTACGCCTTCCCCGGTGGTCTGCTCATCGGAACCGACTCGCACACTCCCAACGCCGGTGGTCTCGGTATGTGCGCCATCGGTGTCGGTGGTGCTGATGCCGTCGATGTCATGGCCAACCTCCCCTGGGAGCTGAAGGCCCCCAAGTTCATCGGTGTCAAGCTGACTGGTGAGCTCAACGGCTGGTCCTCGCCCAAGGACATCATCCTCAAGGTTGCCGGTATCCTCACCGTCAAGGGTGGAACCGGTGCCATTGTTGAGTACCACGGTCCTGGTGTCGACGGTATCTCTGCCACTGGTATGGGTACCATCTGCAACATGGGTGCTGAGATTGGAGCCACCACCTCCCTCTTCCCCTTCAACGACCGCATGTACGACTACCTTGCCGCCACCAAGCGCTCGGAGATTGGTGACTTTGCCCGCGTCTACGCCAAGGAGCTCCGCCAGGATGAGGGTGCCGAGTACGACCAGCTGATTGAGATCAACCTGTCCGAGCTCGAGCCCCACATCAACGGCCCCTTCACCCCCGATCTGGCCACCCCCATCTCCAAGTTCAGCGAGGCTGTCAAGGCCAACGGCTGGCCCGAGGAGCTCAAGGTCGGTCTTATCGGATCGTGCACCAACTCTTCGTACGAGGATATGTCTCGTGCCGCTTCGATCGCCCGTGACGCTCTCGACCACGGCATCAAGGCCAAGGCCATCTTCACCGTCACCCCCGGATCCGAGCAGGTGCGCGCCACCATTGCCCGTGACGGCCAGCTCCAGACTTTTGAGGAGTTCGGCGGAATTGTCCTTGCCAACGCCTGCGGCCCTTGCATTGGCCAGTGGGACCGCAAGGATGTCCCCAAGGGCACTGCCAACTCGATTGTGTCGTCGTACAACCGCAACTTCACCGGCCGTAACGACGGCAACCCCGCCACCCACTCGTTCGTCACCTCGCCCGATCTGGTCGTCGCCCTCACCATTGCTGGCTCGCTCAGCTTCAACCCCCTCACCGACAAGCTGAAGGACAAGGACGGCAACGAGTTCATGCTCAAGCCCCCCACCGGCGTTGCCCTGCCCGCTGCCGGATACGACCCGGGTATGGACACCTACCAGGCTCCCCCCTCGGACCGCTCGACCGTCAGCGTCCAGGTTTCGCCTTCGTCCGACCGTCTCCAGATCCTGTCGCCCTTCGAGGCCTGGGATGGCAAGGATGCCCTCGACATCCCCATCCTGATCAAGGCCCAGGGCAAGACCACCACCGACCACATCTCCATGGCCGGCCCGTGGCTCAAGTACCGTGGCCATCTTGACAACATCTCCAACAACATGCTGATTGGAGCCATCAACGCCGCCAACGGCGAGGCCAACAAGGTCAAGAACTTCACCAACGGCGAGTTCGGTGCTGTCCCGGCCGTTGCCCGTGACTACAAGGCCAAGGGCATCAAGTGGGTTGTCGTTGGTGACTGGAACTACGGCGAGGGATCGTCGCGTGAGCACGCCGCTCTCGAGCCCCGCCACCTTGGCGGTCTGGCCATCATCACCCGCAGCTTCGCCCGTATCCACGAGACCAACCTGAAGAAGCAGGGCATGCTTCCCCTGACCTTCTCCGACCCGGCCGACTACGACAAGATCAAGCCCGATGACAAGGTCGACATCCTCTGCACCGAGCTTGCTGTTGGCCAGCCCATCACCATGCGCGTGCACCCCAAGGATGGCGCTTCGTTCGAGATCAAGCTGTCGCACACCTTCAACGACGCCCAGATTGAGTGGTTCAAGAACGGTAGCGCTCTGAACACCATGGCCAAGAACGCCAAGTAAATGCATCTTTTCTTGGTCTAACTTGGTCCACCTGAATCTTCCTTTTTTATCAATACCAGTCGCCGATAATATATATCATCCGTCTTCTTGCTATCTCTCTCTCTCTCTCTCTCTCTCTCCGTCTCTCGCTCCGTCTCTCTCAACACGTCTGCCATTAACGATGACGTTTCTACCACCCCTCCACCTCTACGTCCAAGTGTGATTCTCCCCATTCTTCACACTTTCCTCGATGTTACCGACCCATGCCATTTTCCCATTTTTCTTTTCTTATTCACTATTTGGCGACGACACGGCGTAACGTTCTACATAAATCGAAATAAAAATCAGGATAAAAAATCTTGACTTGGTTCTTGCTTTTACGACCGGGGCTGTTTTTTTGCAATGGTTTCCTTGCAGATTTTCGATTTCGAGTGTTCCTTTTTTCCTTCCTTCTGTTTTATGTTTTGGCTTTTTTTCTTGCTTGCTTGCTATCTAGTGACTTGTTTTTTATCATGTACAAATACAAACAAATTTAAAAAAAAAAAAAACCATCTGGATCGAGTTATTAGTGCTGTGATCTTTTGTACGTCTGTCTGTCTATCTAGTGAAGACCGCTTAAAAAACATCCTGACATGTAAACGCCGTCTGTCGTCATGTAGATAGACTGCTCTATACACATGGAAAGAGCCCTCGGGGCCGGCACGCTCCTTCCGCATCACACCCCACGATCGGTGTAAGATGTTTTTAATAGCCAAACCTTATTCCGTGTCCTGGTGCATGGCCACGGTGTTTTTGGTGCCCGGGCCGTCTCCCGGGACGCCGGGCTGCCGACCTCCGGAGATTTACGCGCGGATGCGGGGATAGCCCGGAGCAGGCCGGAATCTCGGTCTCCGGCCCCACCTTTCCATCTCTGCACTATGTTCGCTTTGAACGGACGAAGCAGGACATGGATCACGTATGAGCAGCATATTCGGGTTTGGGGGGTTTAGTAGGCAATTTGTATTTAAGCTATCTGCTATGCAGTGGTATGAATCTGGTGCAGTCTTGGGGTGAGAGATGCGAAAAAAAAAAACCAAAAAAACTAAGACAGCAACAAACAAACAGACGACAAGAACGAGACAACCGGGATGTAGAACCAAAAGAGAACAAGTAGCTGCTGCTAAGGGGATACCTTGTCATTTTTTTCCTAGGTTTGCTTGTTTTTTTGTTTTTTTTTTGTGTTTTGGTAGTGTTATATCGTTGAAATCAAACGATCGAACAAAACATGGCGAAAAAGACGAACAAAACCGGAAGGGAGAAGAACCGAGAAGAAGCAGGAAGAAGGGGTATAAAAAGAGAAACCATTCAGAAAAAGCAAAACGAGCGGAAATAGAGAAAATAAACAAGAACGGCGCAGAAGAAAGAAACAAAGAGGGGAGTCGCTAGGTTGAACTTTTTTATCTCAATTTTTTATTTTTTTATTTTTTTTCCGGCGTTTCTTGGTTTGCAGGTTTTCATTTTTCAGATGAGGCAGTGTTTGGCTTGTCTGAGGGCTTGTGATGGCGGTTCTTGTGGAAGGGAGGTGTATCTAACTATCAGGAAGTAAAACAGAAAGCAGGAACAGAACTGTGTGCTGGGCTGAGCTGGGCCGAACTGGGGAACGAGCAGGAAATTCTAGGACAAAAGGAGACAGGAACATTGACAAGCAGGAGGAAGCACAAGACGAGAAGAGAAACGAACATCAACACACGGAAGCAAGATTCCGCACGGACGGGCAGGAGATGGCGGGAGCAGCCCTCAGGACAACGGGTGTTCCGGGAGGCGGAACTCCTGGATAGCGCGGAAGTCTTCCACAACGGCCTCGGCGTCCGCCTGGGTGGCGAACCACCGCAGCGTCTTCCACGGGTTGTCCAGGAGCGACTGCAGGGTCTCGGCGGCGGAGCGCGGCCGCTCCGGGCGGACCAGCTTGTACAGCCCGCGCATGTCGGGGGTCTTGGGGTCCGCCTCGAGCGTGCACTGCCGCACCAGGCGCGCGGTGTCGGCCGGCGCGAGCGCGCACCGCGGCGAGCTCAGCAGCCGCGCCGCGGTGCGCGCGCCCTTCTTGTTGAGCACCACGGCCACCATCCACACCAGCGCGGCCGCATCGCACGAGTGGCCCAGGCGCGGCGGCTGCGGGGGCCCGTCCGGGCCGAAGCCGGCCGCCTGGAACAGCAGCAGGCCCGGCGGCGCGCGGCCGGCGGGGCCCGGCCGCTGGCGCCGCAGCATCGAGACCATGATGGCGGACAGGCCCAGGCCGCCGTGCTCGAGGCCGGCTGTCTCGAGCGCGGCGAGCAGCGACAGCATCTGGACCGCCAGCGCTCCGGCGATGTAGTGGCGCATGCGGCGCGTGTTGCCGCTGAGCAGGGTGTCGAGCGAGCCGGCGTACTTGGGAATGAAGACTCGCGGCTCGTTGTGGACGAACGTCGGGTAGGTCGGGGCAATGTGTTGCTGTGGTATGTCAGTTCTCTGTCTCTTGCTGTGTGTGCATATATAGCATGATGGCTTGGGGGCGGGGAANGGGGGGGGGGGGGGGGGGGGGGGGGGGACGACTTACATGTTTGAGGCTCTGGGCTTTCTCCATCTTGCCGAACATGGATGCAACAGTGGCGGGCCGCAGTCTCCCGGGGAGCTTCTTGCCCACCAGGAGGTGACCGCGCCCGGTCTCCACCTTCTCCCGAGAGTCACTGCCGGCCGGGCCGCCATCTTCCGGACCTTCTGCGGGGTGTTCACTGGCGGCGGGAAACAGCACCGAGCTGGTCTTGTCTGGGTCGACCTCGTACTGGGCCCACTCGGGGGCGGGGTCGTCGTTGTGGCTGCCGTCCAGGCAAAACAGCTGCGGGTCGGGCAGGTCCTCGAACAGCGGCGACTCGAGGATCGAGTTGGCGGGACTGGGGTCGGAGTCGGAGTAGATGATCATGGCCATGGGGGTGTCGGGGCGGCTGTTGGACATGCTGTTGGTGGACACCTCGGCGCATCGCCGCGGGCCGTTGGCCGCGAGGATTTCCTGTTGCTGGCTGGCCGACAGTTGGTAGAACGACCGCTCCTTGGCTGCCGCCATCAACATCGCCTGCATATCCTTGACGACCGCCATGGGACCACTGCTCTGCCCGTTGTCAGCCATGACCGGCGCTTTATCCTCAAAGAACCCTTTCCCGCTGCTGAAATCCTCTTTGCCGGGGCCATAGGCCTCCCAGTTAGTGGAGTTGGCCATGGGGAAGTCGCCATCGCCATCAAGGGCCGGAGCGGTTGTTTGCTGTCTCGCCTTTGGCGCCATGATGTATATCTGCGTGGATTTTCTGTTTTGGTAAAGAGCTTCCTGGTATGAGCCAGAGAGAGAAGAATGTGTGCAGTAAGTTGGACAAACACGAGATAGAAAAACACAAGGGGGAATGGGGCAATGAAGGTGAAAGGGTGAGTGTGAACGGTGGAGAGGTGTTCTGGAGATGAGAGATCAGTGTGTAGGTGAAATGGAAGGCTTGACAGATGCACTTGGAGAGCAGAAGTCAAGGAAGAAGTTGAGTCTGTTTCTCACGAGAGACGACGGGAATTTATAGACTTTCGAAGACCATACTACACCTTCAAGAACTGACGATATCGGATGTGATCTTCGTGAAGCATGTCCTCCATGGCCGTCTTTCAGAGCCTCTTGCAATACCGGGGCCATAAGCGTAGCCACGGGGGGCCCACGGTGGCCGGCTATACCGGGTCCCGGACGGCGGCCACAAGCGACATAGAGCTCCCGCACATCGAGGCGAGCTTTCATTGCGTCTTTGTCCTTTTTTCTCGGTGCTTTTCCAATGCAATACCCGCGTGTCTGGGCTCTTTTGATAGCTCTTCGGTATGTCTTGGTGCGTATAGGAAAGAAGCTCTGAAAACAGAAGATCCCCGCGCCCTCGGCACGGAAATCTCTCCCGATGCTTCAAGTACCCAAGTCGTGTAAGTGAGAGACCGCCAGAAGACCCAGAAAGGCATCTTCCAAGGCATATTCGGTGAAAAACTCGAGGTCCGAGGTCGGTGACGGCCAGAATTCCGGTCATGAAGCTCGAGAGAAGAGTCCTGCCTCCTCGTCCAGATCCTCATATCTCGTTGCCGGTCAAGACAAATGGCCGTGAAAAAGAGATCGCGAAGCACTCAACGCAGGAAAATGGATTGTACTTTGTCCGACGGTCTTCCAGAATGGCCATGGAAGCCTGTGAAATTACAAAAGTCTCCCTCTGCTGCCTTGAGTCTAGGACTCAATGCTCTGAAAGGGCCCTCTGGACGGCCGGCGAGGAGGCGAGGACACAGCGGGCAGGATGGCGGCCAGAGTGGGATGTTCTGCTGTCTTCTCGAGCAGGAATACACGGGGAGTCGTCACGTAGAGAGCGTGAGAGAGTGGGCAGTGACCCAGAAAGCAGGGCGAGAGAGAATACGAGAGAGAACACGAGAGAGAACTCGAGAGGACGAGTGGGGACGGCGATGGGTGCGTATACCATACACTGCCCGCGGGCTAGGGCCTCTGATGGGCTGTACAGGCACTACACCTACGCTATAGAAGCCAGAAACACCGGCCAGCACCCTCTGGTCACCTGCTGAACCAACAGCGGGACAGGCTCCAGCGGACTCATCGCCTCGAAGTGCGAGGTGGCAGTCCCTTCGTGGGCAGTGTGGAAGCAGACAACAACAGTGGCGGGGGTAGCCCAAAACACCGGCCCAAGTAGGGCGAGAGAGCATGTAGGCACAGCAGTACGGCCTGAAGTATCAATGGACGACGGTAGCTAGGGGGTGGGGAGAACAGTGGTGGGGTGGGCACTGAGATTCCAGTTTGGAGGTGAGGGGAAGGACGCCAGAAGGGGCCGTCCACTTTGGAAGGAAGGGCAGGACGAGGATGGCTGCCTGAAATGAGAGAGACGAGAGTTCTTGGTGTGAGTGAAAATTACAATTTAGTCGGGGATAGGGGGTCAGTGAAACTGGAACCAACAAGCTAGAAGGGGGGACTTGGGAATATTTGCTCGGCGGAGGGGCTGGCCCAGTGTCTTGCATGCAACTCACTGAGGAGACTCTCAGCAGTGTCTAAGGAGGGCCTCGTCCTCCTCGATTCCTCGAAGTCAAGTGTAGGGGCCCTCACCTAGCTCTTGGGGGAGAAACAGGAGAGTGACGCTGCTAAGAGTCCCTATAGCAGAGTGCATGTACGGCGGCGGTTATACACAGGTTTCAGGGTCGGCGTGAGACTGCCGACGAGGTGCAGTATGGTGGGAAACTCTCAAAGAGCGACTACACCAGTGATTCCCCTCAGTGCTTCTCCTTGAGGGCTCAATCAGTCCTCATGCCCCTCGCCCACCCTCCTTTTCTTCATCGTGCTGTGGCTGGTGACTCGCGGCCGGTCCAGGGGGCCTCGATAGCATCAAAAGCCGCGCAGCAATGCAGCATGTACTCGCCATGTACTCTTCATGTCCAGCGGGGCGTGGATACAAGCACGAGAGTTCCAGCCACAGTCTTCCAAAGGGCAAGAAGCCACGCTCACCCATTGAACCCCAGGGCGTGTGTCGTTGAAAGGTCGTTGGGCGGCCAAATCCAGGGGCCGACCAATGGCGGGACGGCCCGCGCTTAGTGAATTCTTTTGGCGGGTCCGGCCCGCACTGGTGGTCGCTCCTTCCGGATCTGACGAATCTGGGGTTAGGTAATGTGCAGAGCCAGATATAGCTCGAAACACATTGACGCAGCTGTAGAATTTGTGAGGAAGGACAGGGGAGTCGCAGAGCCGAACTTTATATCAGCCGCATCAGAGTCAATTGAGCTTGTGGATTCTCAGAAAGGTGTCAATGGCTCTTGGGATCAAGTTCCGGGCGCTTGGGATGTGCTGGTTTCTTCACACATTCAGTGGACCAAGGAGAAATGATAGTGAAAGGAAATGGAACATTACATGGGAGTCTTCGCAGATCCAGGTCTCCTGAGCTTTCGCTTCCGTCAATGGGGTAAATTGGCTGCTTCTACACCAGTGCCATTGGGCCAATTGTTAATGTCCGCCCACTCCCAGGACAGAATCATCAGCAGAACGTTGTGAAAGAAAGAAGAAGCCGTAGTAGATGTTTCCTGAAAACGAAAAAAATGGTTGAATGGCCTCCAAATTGCTGTCGACGGTCCAAGAAAGAACAGCTCATTGGGCAGGAGGAATCATTTGGTAGCGATGGAAGAATCAATTGGTAGCGAGGGAAGTGAAGAAGATTCGCTGATAGGGCTGTGATGGTGGGAGCTTGAGAATGACTGCTACCGAGCTATGGACAAAAGAAATTATATATTTTTGTTTAATTGTGTATTTCATCTATTGGCCTCCTTTTTTGTGATCGCAAATAGTAATTGCGTTCCGACGTCCCAATCATATGCATCCATCCGGCGTCTAATTGCGCCCCTGAGCTTATCACCGCGTGCAGACGACAACGGCCCTACTACTACCCTCCCTACTCTATTTTCTCTCTTCTATTGTTTCGAAAGAGGTATAATATTTCTATTCAGACCTCAAAAATAAATAAGGTTTTTCTGTTTGCTCCCCCAAGGTTTCCCCCCTGAAGGATCAACGTGCTGTGGCCAGCGGCTACAACCGTCCGGGATACTTCCCCGGACGGCCACTTACACCGGCCGGACCAGCCCTTTCCACCGCTGACAGCTGTCGAACGTGTGCAAAAGCAAGGATCCAGGACGTCCTGGAGGGGGTGTATCGTTTCTGCACAGCCTCAGTTTCTCCAAGCACGGTACATTCGAGGTACATGCACTCACTCACCAGTATCTTCATAGGGAGTGGTCGGGGGTTTGGCCTAAGCGCCCATGTACGCCACACGAGCCCCACGTATCATGAACTGTGAGGTCAGCCAATCCGATGCAGAGATCGTGGACTTTCGCAGATGTTTTGAACCTGTTTAGCAGTCGAACGTGTTTTATATAAATGAGAAGACAGCTTATCGGCACAGCCAGGGCATGCAGGATAAGCAGATGCTGCATGTTGGTTCACTAATACGATTGCAGCCCAGATGTTCACTTGCGGCACCACTCGATCCTACATTCAAAAAACTTCGGATACTTATATATATTTCATCCTGCTATATACAGCATGCAAAACGATATATATCCCGCCTGGTTTTCTCTTCCAGAATGGTCCACCCCCGCAACCAACACCTCCGTCTCCGAGCTGATCAACCACCCCACTTATACCGGCGAGAGCTTCCCGATTTAGCAAGTCCATGCGCAGTTGGACGTGAAGTTACCGGGCTGGTACATGCCCTCAGCGTCATCAAGGCACTCGGCGACGGTGACCATCTCGAGGTTATTCTGCTTGGCCCAGCTGATGAGCCACGGCGTCAGGGTCTGCACGGTGCCGGCGTAGGTCTCGTGCATGAGGGGGATGTGGCCGAGGCCGCCGGCGCCGACGGCCTCGAACGAGCGCTCCGACTGCTGCGGCGACGCGTTGTTCCAGTCCTGCGCGTCGACGTCGTTGGTGATCACCTTGTAGCCCAGCTGCGCCATCGTCGGCAGCACCGCGCCGCCCGTCGCCAGGTACGGCGGCCGCATGTACGCCGGCTTCACGCCGATCAGGTTCACCAGCGCTTGCTCGAGCCGCTGCATCTCCGACACCAGCTGCTCCTGGCCCATGCTGCCGAAACTCTGCGAGTGCGTCCTGTGTCGCCGGTGTGTGTCTGTTAGTGCATCTCCTCCATAGCAGAGACGCCGCCCGTGTGGCTCGGGCCCAGCAACAGAGCAACAGTCACTCACCAAGTATGCGACGCCACCTGGTGGCCGCTGGCGAATGCCTTCTTGACGGCCTCCGCCTGGTTGAAGATACACCCGTACAGCGTCCCGGTCCAGAAGAACGTGGCCTTGGCACCGCCCTGGTCGAGGATGTCGACGAGCTGGCTGGTGTACGTGTACGGGCCGTCGTCGTACGCGAGCGCAATCACGCCCGGCCGCGCGCACTTGGTCAGCACGATGCCCGGCGACGGAGCCCGGCGCATCATGCTGATGGGGTCCTCGATGGGCGCGGCACTGGCCAGCACCGCCAGCGACAGGGCTGTGGACAGAGTGAAGCGCATGGTGTGAGGTGGGTGTGTTAGGGTCTGGCGGGTGAGTGATGCTCTGACACGGTATTCGTGGTTGAGAACACGGAGTCTTTGACTTGGAAGAAGCTTGGCCTTGGACTTTGTGAGCAGAAGAAGAAGAAGAAGGAAAAGAAGAGGATGCCCGTATCCGTGGGAACGTGGGCCCGGAGTGAGGGACCGGTGGCAATATATATCTGAAGGGGTGTGCAATGTACTCGTATATGTGAGTGTGTGTGAGTCTTCTCCTCGGCTGCCTTTTCTTCACTTACAGCCCCAATGTATCTCCAGCGTGTGTTCATATGGATGCTATAGAGCCTATATAAGACCCGCAGAGACGAGCCTGATCCCTCCATCCGGACATCACTCTACGGCCCAGAGCGGCTTCTCCAACTCAGCTGATGTTGCACTTGGTGTTTTCCCGTGCCCAACCATACAAGAGCCCCAGCTATTTACATGCAGTCCCCGCCACAACCTGGGTAAAATGAAAAGAAACCCCGACAGATTACTACGGGTCCATGCAGCCGAAAGCCAGAGAAGAACTGACTAGGTGACTATACCCGTGATGGGGTCTGCGGGGATTGAAGAACGAGTGGCTGTTGACCTGTTGTTGTGGGCGGTGCTGCTGTTGGGTGACAGTCTCGACCCCGACAAACCCGCCACAGCGTTGCATTTATCCCTGTCTCCCCCGGATCTCGCGTATCGAGAGCATGGGTCCAGGGCTTGTTTCCGGAGAAAATTTCTTCACCGTGCTGGAGTACGCAAACAGAGATGACGAAGAAGAGAAGAAGACAGACAGACAGACCCAAGCTGCGAGTCTCTGTGTGCATCAACCACTATACTCGGCAATATACATAACACCGGGACCTCAATATAGAAAGCAGATCTAGGAAAGAGAGCAAGATAATACCCCCGTCAACCGGATCTACCTCCCTCTGTCCCACAAAAAAAAATATCATTTCCCCAATTGGAACACAACAGTCCGGGACCGTCATTTTAGCCGGAAGAGAGAAAAAGAAATTCGGCATGGCTCCATGCAAGGAACACCAGAAGTGCGAGCCCGTATATGTTGTATAGAGGAGATATTAAGACCCGAGGATGTCCGTGCTGCAGAGACGCGGCGAGGACGGCTTGGTCTTGCCATGTGACATCGTTGCGTTGTATTGCCGGATAAGGAGATGCTTGACCTTGGAAGAAGTTGAGCGGCGTTTTCTTCGGGTTCAGCGCCGGTACATAAGGTTAAACCCTGAGAACACCCTAAGCTTGAGGTAAACGACAATCGCCTATCCAACAGCATCATGAGACCGACAGATCTGTAAATCTTGGAAATGATAGGCCGATGTATAACGTCCCGCGGAGATACATATGCCGAAGCCCCACAACCTCCGGGTATACCGTCCCCGCCGCCTCCGCAACTGCCGAGGGCGCCCCACTTTTCCCCCCTCGCAAGTACCCGGATTCCCGGGTGGCGCGCCGTGGCATCCCCGGACTAAGCTAGGCTAGGGAGTTACAGGCTGCTTGAAAACAGAAGTGTCCCTGGAATTACTGCTGTATCTACCTACTACGGAGAAGTAAGATGTGTATTCTTCCCTTGCTTCTGGAAGCTTTTTGTCTATATTGCACGAACACAGACCAGCGTATGTTGAATCTTCTCAGTATCTCTCTCCCACACCCACCGAACTAACTCATCTACAGCTCAAGTCCCCCCACAATGTCCACCCCACCGTACACCGTCGCCTGCCAATGCGGCGGCATCTCGCTCCAAACACCGCCACGCGAGCCCGACGCCATCCTGTACTGCCACTGCACGGCCTGCAAGCTGACCACCGGGTCGGCCTTCGGCGTGTCGGTGATCTACCGCGACACCGTCGGCTGGCTCTTCCCGCTGCCGGAATCGCTGGCGGCCCGCCTCGGCACCACCGTGCGGCCGACAGACTCCGGCCGCGCCATGGTCGGCTGGTTCTGCCGCGCGTGCGGCCTGCGCGTGTTCCAGCGCATCCGCCAGCGCCGGCCGGCCGACGCCGACCCGCCTGTGTACGGCGCCGCCGCGGAGGTCGCGGACGAGAGCTTGTATCTGCCGGTTGTGTCGCTGCGCGGGGGCCTGGTGCGCGGGCTGGATCTTGCGAAGGGCGTCGTGCATGTGTTCACCGAGGACGCGGTGGTGGATATCCCGGCGGATGCTGTGCAGTACCGCCGCGGGCTGCCGGCGCCGGTGTGACAACCGGAGGATAACACCGGGAGCACAGTACAGAACCTGTGATCGCAAAACCCATATATTGAAGTAACCAAAGATTAAAAAGAAATCAAAACTCATCCGACAATGTCGTATCCCAAACGTGACCCAGTCCAATTCATGATCATAAAACGTATCGGATGTATTTGGCCCCAAAGATCCTTCGTCTCGTGATATCCGGCTTCTTTTCTCTCTGTCGGCTGCAGATCACTGCGGCGGCTGGTTGCCCGTGAAGAAGTTGGTCCACGGGATCTGCAGCGTGTCGGCGTTGGCCGGGTTGAGAATCTGGGCGTCCCACATAGACTAGACAAGGGAGAAGAAGATGTTAGCACACGGAAACACAAAAAAAGAAACGAAGACAGGCAGGAAAAGGCCGAGGGCTCACCCAGTCCGGCGCGTTCACAGTCGTCTCCATATCGTTGATAACCACGCCATCCATCGCCGAGTCGTTCGGCGCCCACATCGGCGACATGCCGAACTGCCCCGTGGAGTCCATATTGCCGGTGCCGCTCGGCTGGTACGGCGGCGACTGCCAGCCCGCCGGCGGCACACCGGCATGCAGCGGCGGCGCGGGGCGCGGCGCGCTGTTCTGGCTCAGCGGCGCCAGGCCCGGCGCGCCGACCTGCGCGGCGAACTGCTGCATCGCCGCCACCGCCATCGACCCGGGCGACGGGTGCGTGTTCTGCGGCGACGCGGCCTGGTGGGCCTGGAACTGGTGGAACTGCTGCATCAGCTGGTACTGCATCTCCTGCTGCGTGGCCTGGTCACGGTACGGGCCGGACGGCGCGAGCTGGTACACCGGCCGCTGGCTGGGGTCGACGGTCATGTCGGCGTCGACAGGAGACGCAGGCGCAGCGCCGGCCGCCGCCGCGGGCGCACCGGCGGCGGCCGTGCCGCGCTCGTTCTCGGGCGAGGTCTCGTAGCGCACCCCGGTCGACAGCGACAGCATGCGGCTGAGGATCTTGAAGCCGCGCACCGCCTCCGAGCTCTCCTTGCGGCGCTGGTACCAGATGTTGCGGCTGATGCTGATGATCTGCAGCAGCGGCTCGACCGCGATGGGGTCGGGCATGCCGTTGGGCTCGACGGCCGGCGCGGCCACGGCGCGCTTGCTGTTCAGGTAGTGCAGCTCCAGACACAGCATCATGTTGGCGAGCAGGAAGTCGTGGGTGCTCAGGCTCGACAGGAACCAGCGCTCCTTGCTCAGGCGGCCGCCCGGCTGGATCTCGTTGTGGATGTCGAACTGGTGGTGCAGCATCTGCACCGACGCCTCGATGCAGCTGACGCGCGAGTAGTGGTAGCGCGGGTCGGGGCTGCTGCTGGAGCAGAAGCGCCGGTGCAGCACGATGCGCGCCTTCAGGTACATCAGCTCGATCCACAGCCGCTGCATCAGCAGGTCGACCGGGTCGTCGGCCGCCTCGTGGAACGGCCGGATGCGCAGCATCGGCGCCACCAGGTTGTGCGCGTCCTCCAGCTTCTTGTCCAGCCGCAGCACTTCGCCGTACGTCGGGCTGATCTGCGACGTCATCGTGGCCAGGATGTCGCTGAACACCACCACCAGCCGTGACTTGACGATCGTGTACAGCGTCGGCGTGCGGTCGGTCAGGTCGCGTTCCGGCGGCATCTCCGCCGTGTCCTCGTCAAAGTCGGTGTCGTAGCGGTTGGACGGCAGCCCCGTGTCGAAGAACTGCCGCTGGATGCACGGCGGCAGGCCGAACTGGAACGACACCAGCAGCTCGATCTCCGTGAGCACCGTCCACAGCCGCCGGCGCATCTCGGTGTCGAACGGCGTCATGTCCGGGAAGTGGCGCGGGTCGCGGTGCAGGCCCGAGTGCATGGCCAGCCGCACAATAATGGCCAGCATGATCGATGTGCCCTGGTGGGCGTCCGCCGTGCGCAGGTACTCGATGCCGAAGTACAGAATCATCGCCTCGACCTTCCATTTGCCGGGCTTGGTGTAGTCGTCCAGCGCCAGACACTGCGCCGTGCGGATGCGGAACACGTTGCACACTTCCTGCGCGGTGCCGATGTTGCCGGGGATTTCCTCGTCGCCCCGCAGGCAGAAGAAGGCGGCGTGGGTGATCATGATGAAGAGAAGGCCGAGGAAGGTGATCGACACCTGCGACGGGTCTTTCCAGAAGTTGTCGTAGTGGCGCATGAAGCTGGGGATGTGGAACATCACTATTTAGAGAGATTAGAGGTTAGACAGGTTGGATGTAAATGGAGTTTGGATGAGAAGGAGCGCTATAGCTACGTCTAGAAGGCCAATGGAAGTGCGGGAGGAGAACGGGAAGGAGCGAGAGAGAACTAAAGATAGACACAGGAACAGGAAGGAGCGAGAGAGAAATAAAAATAGACACAGGCACAGGAAGGAGCAGGCCAGCAGGAATTCTAGAAGCTGGCTCGAAGAACCTTAACTGGACATCCACTGTCCACTGACACAAACTCCGTCATCCACTACCTGTACGAATAAAACAGATGTGTAGAGAGTGCAAAAAAAGAAAGTAAAAAGAAGAAAAAGAAGGAAAAGGGAAAGAAAATCTCACTCCACGCAGGCTCCTTGCCCTGGAAAAAGCGATGGATCAAGTGATCGACCACCGGCCGCGGCGGCAACAGCTCGAACAGGTCCATCACCGAGGCCGGCGGGAACGAGCCGAGCAGCAGCACGGGCCCGGTCTTGCTGGCCAGGGCGTCTTCGGCGCGGTCCTCCTCCTCGTACTCGTCGTCGTCGTCGTCGGCGGTTTTCAGGTCGTTGGTCAGGCGGGTGATCTGGGGGTGTTAGCCTTCGCGATTCCCCCTCTCTCTTTCTTTTTTCTCACGCGGACTCGTTCAATCGGGGGGGGGGAGTAAAACTAAAAAAAACACGGCAGAATAGGACAAGACACTCACATCGTCAAGAATGGCCTCCCAGTTCGCCGAGTCGACGTACCGATGGGCATCCACCAACGCGCCCGCGGGCGTCGGCTCCACCACACCGGCCAGGTCGCCCGGCGTATCCGGGCCCAGCGGCGTGTTCGGCTGCGGCACCGGGCGCTGCATGCGGGCGCGCAGCGGCGCCAAGAACGGGTTGTTCAGCGCGGTGAGGTTCTCGCCGGTCGGCAGGGGCGGCAGCCCCGCGGCCGCGGCGTCCTCGTTGGCGCGGTGGTCGGCCAGCTCGCGCCGCAGGTAGCCGACGAGCGACTCGAGCTGCGAGAGGCGGTCCTGCACGGACTCCGGGCGGGACCCCGCTCCGTGGCCGTGGCCGTGGCCGCCGCTGGCCAGCGGGCCGCTGCCGGAGCCGGAGAAGCCGGCCGACGCGTCGCGCGGGCCGCTGGGGTCGCGCGAGAGGCGCTTCGTCAGGTCTTTCGGGACCGCGTACTGGATGTAGCGGCAGCTGGGGCCGAGCTTGCGGCGCAGGCACTGGTCGCAGGCCGGGCTGGCGCGGTTGCACTTGAGTCTGCGGGGGACGTTAGGTTTTTTTTTTTTACTCGGGTGGGAGATGCATTTGCAGGTTGAGACATGGAACAGGGCTCAAGGCGGGTGCGGGGAAAGGCAAGGGGTGGGAGCTCTGCATTGGGGACAGAGACGCGAGGGAGAAAGGAAGGGGACGACAGAAAACAAAAAAGACAATCAAAAGCAGGGAGACAACGCACTTCTTCTCTCGGCACATGGTACACGAAAACCGTATGCGGTTCCGCTTCTTCGGCCCCCCGTCGCCGCCGACCATCGACGACGACTGGGTCGGCGGACCGCCGGGCGGGGCGCCTGGCTGGCGAGGAGCGGAGACGTCCATTGAACTTGGGGGATCTCGCGGGGACGGGGGTTCAACTTCCGCGGGGTTGTGAGGTTGGCTGTTCGGGTGGTGGAGGGAGGAGGGAATTCAAGTGTGCGGTGTGTCAAAATCCAGGGGAAAGAAAGAGAGAGAGATAAGCGAAAGACAAAAGACGAGACAAGATAAGACCAGAGCTAAGAGTTTACTACAAGGTCAGCCAAGGGGAGAAAAAAGGAAATCAAAGGGGAAAAAAGTGAGGGAGACTCCGGGAGATAAATACAACACCAGCCCAAGCTTCTCGTTCTGAACGTCCTGCCAGAACCCGCCAATTGAAACCTCCTCAAGAGTGACCTTGAAACGGACAAGCTTCAATGGCTCGTCTCGTACAGAGAGAGACAGAGAGAGAGAGAGAGAGAGAGAGAGCACAGTTAACCCAGGCGAACAATGCCAGGGAACCAACCACCCATGGAAACGCTTCCCACAATTAACCCGCCCACTTTGTTCTCCCAAGGGTTCACAAGCACCTAAAAACGCACGCAGTGCACACAGAAACTAATAGCTTCCTGCAGATGTGCGTCTCTTAGTGTAGCGCGGGAACCACAGGCCGGACCAAAACCCACGCCCGAAGCCAAGCTGCAGCATCGACCAAATAAGGCACACACACACACACACATGAAGAAACAAAGAGGGAAAGCAAGAGAGAGCACGGCTTGCCAAGCGCCCCCCCTCTCCCGCCGAAAGCCGTAGTCGACAAGTCCACCCGGCCCGCTTGAGTAAAAGCCCTCTCGCTCTTCTCTCGGGGGTTTTTTTTCTCTTCGTGGTTTCGTCCTTGTCGTTCCGGGGTGTGCTTCCATACTAGATTAGGCCCGATAAACCGTGATTCCTACGAGTCGAGGAGATTTGAAACCCCCCTACCGTACTTCCTAACTTTCAAATGGGAGATTTAATACTAGACACTCTCGAATTGTCCATAGCGGCCAGTTCCGCTGTATCTTCCAGTCACCTCGCGGGGCCACGTTCGCTTAATACCCCCCCCCTCTTTTTTGCTTTTTATCACATCTCACCTGTCATAGAACGCAAAGACTTATAAAAAAACTAAAACGACAGAAATCTATGTAGCATCCCTAGCCGGTGTTTCTCCGCCCATATGCACACAGCAGCAAGAAAGCAAAGATCAGAAAAACCGAAAGAGGAAGAGAGGGAGGTGCATGAGCACAGAAACGCCCGCACACTGCCTTATCCTGCTCCTCGTGGTATCTGGCTGTCTGCCTTTTTCAACCTCTTCCTGTCGGGCACTTCGTCGAGCTATGCCGTTTTCTCTCTGGTCGACATATGCGTGCGTTCGTTCCGCGTCCATACGGTGTGCATATGGGCCCCTCGTCTGGACTAGTCCCAAGCAAACGCAGACCACCCACAACCAGACGAGAGAGAGAAAAGAAGAAGAGGGAGAAGAAGAGGAGGAGAAGACTGTTTGTTGGCTGTGGTCGGCCTCTCGCACCGTTGAAAAAAAAAGAAAAAAGAAAAAAGAAAAAAAGAAGAAACCCAGAGCTGGTTGTCCTGCTGCACCAACCACAGACTTACCCGAACGCCCAAACCGGCGTGTCACCCAGACGTATCACACGAAAAAAACAGGACTGTAGTCCCGAACCGGCAATGAAACGCGATGAGAGGAGGAGGAGGACGCCGATGGCCTGGACCATGGGGGAACCCACACACACACCGCGCTGCTCTGCGTCCCCCCCCTTTCACGAGCGCAGTAAGGTCTTCGGAAAAAAGAAAAAACGTCCATGACTGTCCACCCCATCCACAAGACACCAGGAACCACGCCCGAAAGACCAGCAAGGAGGGACTCGTTCGTTCGTTTGTACTGTAGAGCTGATGGTTCTCCGGGCCGAGAGAAAACCGTAAGCATGCCAGAGCACGAAGTCGGGATGATAGGGCTGGCCGCCCTCTCCCCTGATCCCTGTGCCTGGCCTCGCCATCCATCCACTCACTCACTCACTCGCCCACTCGCTTCTCGCCCTCACACACACTCACGCACACAGTTAAGATACTCTCGAGAGAAGTGGCACCGCCGCCGTTCCCCTCCACTGGTTCTCGTAGACCTCCCCTCACGGCCTAACGTACTCTCCTCGAAGGACTCGTACACACACACACACACACACACACACACACACACACACACACACACAGAGCAAAAGAACGATAAGATATCAACCAAAAAATATAAAATTCCTAAAAGAACCTCCTTCCCTCACTCACCAACCAACCCACCCACTCGATATCCCGAACCCAAAATGCAAAATACCCTCCCTCCCTTCCTCCAACCTCAGACCCAAAAGACAACCTGAAACACACACAAAAAACCAGTATAAGCAAACTTCTGTGCAGTAAGAGCAAGAGATATAATGAATAAATATTTCGTCGTCATCATCATGAACGTTAAACCCATCCCGCCCTACTCAAGCCCACACACACACATAACCCTCCATGAAAAAGGGTGTGTCGGGGTTGAGGCAGGGGGGGAAACAGGCCAGAACACTTAAAAAAGGAAAGAAAAAAACGTGCATGTGCGCGAACGAGGGCCAGAGCGATTCAAAACGACGAAAAAAAAAACATCCCATGAACACGGATATATCTGAAAAGAACAAGATGCCGGTGAATGAATGTCCATCGGAAGGCAAAAAGGAACTCCCCCACGGCCACCAAATACCGCAAGAGGAAGTCAGAAGGCCCCGGCGAGAGACAGATCAAAGAAAAGCAAGTACTAGAGAAATCTAACAGGTGTGAATGAATCCCGAGCACAAAGAGAGGAAGGAGTAAGGAAAAGCTGGAAAACGAAGCAAAAAAAGAACCCGTGGATATCTCAGACATAATAAAACCAGAAAAAAAAAGAAAATGAGGTTTGTTGCATAAGGTCGTGTGATTGCCCAGAAAAACAAATATACCCTTCCTAACAGAAAAGAAAAAAACAGGACCCGAGCAGAGGACCGAAATGGAGTTGGTCTTGTGAGATGTGGGATATCCAAAATCGGGAATGAGATGAGGGGACCATGGTCGGTCCTGCGTGGGTGAATGGTGGTCGTTGTGCACCCAAGTGAGAATAGGGACTGCCTATGAACGTCGCGGATTTCCACTGGGTAGACAAGCAATACGGTTCGGAGACGGGGTGGAGAGGTATGGACAGCGGTATATGCGGAGAGATTGAGCGGAGAGAGGAAGAGTGTTCAGAGCAAAGAGACAGGCGACAGAGGCAGGAGGAGGCGGAGAGAAACAGAGACACGGAGCAGAGAGAACCACAGCGAGAGAACGGAGACGCAGACTAGCAGGCACAAGCCCCGGCCCCAGCCTAGTAGTTCCCCTTATTCACCTCACTCGCCGCCGCCGCCGCCAACGCATCCAGCCCCGTCGGCCGGCCACCCCCACCCCCACCGCCACCGCTCTCCTGCTCATACGCATGGTCCTGCTCATACACCGTCGGCTCAGTCTGCACCCCCCCGCCGCCGCCCCCCTCGCGCCGTGGCGGCGGGAATTGGCTGAACGCCACCGCGTTCGGATGCACCATGCGCTCGCCCCCACCGCCGCCGCGCGACACCGGCCCGTTGTACCACGCGTGGCGCTTGGACGCCGTGTCCCGCGACAGGCTGTTCGACGGCGCCGACATGGTGTACCCGTGGCGCGCGCGCCGCGGCGCCCCGCCGCCCGACTCGCTCTTGATCATCCACGCCGGCGGCGCCGGCGGCTGCAGCATGTGCTGGTGCACCTGGTAGTGGTGGTACGAGGGCGACTGCTCAGGCCCGCCGCTGCCCTGCTGGTGGTCCTGGCGGGTGAGGTTGCGGTGCAGGCCCTTGTCCCACACCGCGGTGGCGCGGCGCTCCTCGGCCCCGATCGACGCCGGCGGGAGGAGAGACGGCAGGCCGCTGGAGTTGTTATTGCTGGTGTTGTTGTCGATCATCATCGGCGACGGCTGGCGCTGCGGCGGGGTGATTATCGACGCGATTCCGGGGAGGCGGACGGACGACGGCGGCGTTCGCGGGCGTTGCTGCGTCGGCGGGTGCTGCTGGTACACCATCGGTCCCGGGCCAGATCTCGGGCTGGACGGCGGCAGCTGCTGCTGGTGTTGCTGTTGTTGTTGCTGTTGTTGCTGTTGTTGATGGGGACCGCCCTCGTGCACTGCGTACGACGGCGCCGAGTCGACATGCCACGTCCGCCGACGCGCATCCTCGCGAATCGCTGCCTCCGATGGCCCACCCTGCGGCGGACCCTGCGGACCCATCTCGATCTGAGGCCGCAGAGACTGGTGGTGACCGAGCAGGTGCTGGGGAAGCGGCTGCTGCTGCGACATTCCGGGATGTTGCGGCTGGTGCTGGTGCTGGTGCTGGTGCTGTTGCTGCATAGAAGCAGCACTGTGCTGTTGCGACCACGAAAACGGGCCGGGCCCGCCGGGAGCCATGGCTTCAGGCGAGGCCAACTGCGGGCCAAACGATCGCGACGCGTGGTAAAACGTGCCGGTCGACGGAACACTGAGCCGGCGGCCGGGCGTGCGCATGCCCGAGTAGACACTGCTCTGCGAGCGCGAATGCGCCGACATGGGCGACGCCATGGTCGACCCCCAGCGCGGGCTGCCGGGGCCCTGGGCGGCGTTGACGGAAAAGGTGGCGGAAGTCGGTGTTCCAAACTCGCTCGGAGACGGGTACCCCTCCATCGGCGCCATGGGCCCGTTGCGCGTATCGGCCATGATCAGCGGCGGCGGCACCCGCCGCCGCCCGCTCTCGTCGCGGGTGCTGTAGACCGTGCTCACCGAGGCGATGCTGGCGATGCTGGAGCTCGACTGCGACCGGCGGTGCGACCGCGGCGACAGAATGCCGTTTGCCGACGGCGCCACGCGCGCGCGGGACCCGGGAACCGGCCGGGGGCGGTCGGTGCGCATCTGGGTCGGGGCGCGGAATCTCGACGATGTGGCGGCGAGCGAGTCGCTGGGGATGGCCTCGTTGACGTGTACGGTGGTGGCATGTTGGCGGAGGTTGTCGAGGCGCGAGAAGCGGCGTCCGCAGTGGCATTCAAACGGACGTTCGCCAGTGTGTTTTCTGCGAGTTGGGAGCGTTTTCACGTTATTATGTGCCTCGGACCAAAAATGACAATACTGCGGGGGGGAACGTCCACGGAACAAACAAGCCAACAAACAAGCAAAGCGCAGGGATCAACGAACCTTATATGGCGGGCTAGATGTTCACTCCGGGTGAAGCTCAGAGTGCAGGGAGGAAAGTTTGTGCAGAAGAACTTCTGCACGCGCTTCTTCTGCTTTGACTTGGAGTCGTCGCCGTTGAGGCTATCGACGTCGGACAGAGCCGGGTCGTCCGCGGGGAGGTCGTGGACGGAAGCGTCCCCAGCGTCGGGCGAGTCCATGTCGACGTCGTCGGAGGTCTTGGACTGGGTGGAGCGCAGCGAAGTGGTGCGGTGCGGCAGCAGGGCGGACTTGGAGATGTCGGACGGCTCGGGCATGTGGGGAGCCAGGGCGGTGGGAGCGGCGGATGGGGGCGGGTTTAGCGGGCCGGCGGCATTTTCGGCGGGCTTGCTGTGGAATGGCAGGATGGTGGCGGCCGACCGGCGGGGACTGGACACGGAGGGAGAGAGAAGCTGCGGCGACGGTCCTCCGGGGGGCGGGAAGGACGAGTTCACAGAACGGAAGCTTGTCGCCATCGGGGAAAGAGAGAATTGCAGATTGTGGTGTGCCTGTTTTGAGACGGTTTCGGCCACTGTTTCGCTGTCTGTCTCTCGGAGGTGGGTCGATACGAAAATGAGGCACCGTCGATGATGTTGTCTAACAAAGAAGGTGAAGTTGTCGCAATCGAGCAGTGCAGACGAGGCGTGGGCGAGATTAAGAATTATAGAGAGAGACAGACATAAGAGAAGATCCGGAAGCCGCTACAAACGCCGGACTGAAGAAAAAGCCGAAACAGAACAGATGATCTCTAGCGGTAGCTGATGGTTGGAAACAGATGGCAACGAAGAATTCGGGGGAATGATTCCGGAATCGAGGATGGACGGAAAAAAAAGAAGAGGGAAGAATAAGAGGGTTACAGAGACAAAGCCGGAATTAGGGATGGCGGAAAGATAGAGAAGGAACAAAACAACCCTGAAGACAACCACAAGCGCGGAAAGGGATCGATGGGCGAAAAGGAAGGAGCTGATGGAGGGATAATTAGAGAAGAAAAAGAAAAAGAAAGGTTAGAGAAAGGGGAAGAGAAGAAAAAAAGAACAGAATCCCCCTCCGGAAAAAAAAATTGATATGGGAGGAAGAAGGGAAAAAAGAGAAGGCGAAATGTGAGAGGGGATCAGGGAACAAAAAGAAGGGAAGAAAATAATATTAACGGAAAGGAAGAGAAAGAGGAGAGACACTGTGTGGAAGGTTAAGGTGGAAAGGGGGGGGGTGTATGGAAGCTAGAGATCAGAAGCCGTCCGTAGTGCGCAGTAAGTACTTGTTGTATAGTGGTCGTGGTGTATGGAGGTACTATCGACGCATGTGGCAGCGAGTCAGCGAGGAGGTAGGTTTGGGTTTCGAGCAGTAAAGTGGGTGTGGAGAGAGTGTCTGTGTCTGTGTGAGAGAGCGAGACAGAAAAGAGAAAACGAGGTAAGGTACAGCAGGGAGGGCGAGTTTAAAGTCCTGAGGCTGGGGACAAAGATCGATGACAGAATATGGAATCACTAGTATAGACGAGAACGTCCAGGGACAGGCAGCGAAGGGGGAAAAAGGCGCCGGGCCAGTTAAAACACGGGAAGGGAGAGATGCTGGATGGTCTGACGGAATGAAGGCAGCAGACAGAAGAGAGACACTGAGGTGCTGGGAGGGACGGAGAAAAGACTCGAGAGCGATATCGAGGGACGTGTGTGTAGCGCTGGGCTCAGATGCATGCTTACGTATCTGTAGCGAGAGGCGAATAAGTCCGTTGGCTCGGTTTAGGCAAGGCAAGTAAGGTACGGACGCAGATGGTCTCAAGTGGCCTTCTTCTTTTTCGCCCTTGGGTGTTTCTGGTTCTGCGAGTGCTTCGCCTCAGGCACATCGCCGGAGTTTGCGGCTTGGGGGAGGGGGCAGTCAGTAACAGTTGCACATACAGAAACGACCGAGAAGAGACAGCGAGATAGAAAAGAGAAGAGAGAGGGGCAGAAGAGGGGCGGGTGGAGGGGGTGTGGGTGGTGTGGGCGATTTAATGTGGGCTTGGGATGGACAATGAGGATCCAACGTACTGTCCCTTACTCCTGATCCTTCTCTGGCAGCAACAGCACCAAGCAGCATCACGACAACAGGTACACACTACGTCGTGGAGAAAATGATCTGACTTGATTTAAATATAGCGGCGGCGGCGGACGCGGCGGGCTATACTAGGCACAAGCTAAACAGGCCGACGTAGGTCCCCTGTAGCGTGCGATAGCTACAGGTCGGTAGGTACAGGCCAGACAGTACCGAGTTTTTTTTTTTTTTTTTGCTTTTGTGTGTGTGTGTGTGTGCGTGTTTGTTCCTGCGACAGGCGAGATGTGGGTGCGTCGTGCGTGCGTGCGTTGCGTTGCGTTGCGTCGAGTTGCGTTGCGTACGGGCGACGATAAATGGAAGGTGAGGAACCATTAATAATCAATGCGCGCGACGAAGAGACGGTGTAGGCTCGGTGAGTCCACATTCCTGTTGCATTCTCGGATCAACGCAGCTAAGAGAGAGAGAGAGAGAAAGAGACAGAGATGGTTAGAGAGAGCTGTAGGTACTCTGTACTGTACACATGTTGTAGTAGAGGACAGCAGACATGCGACGACGAAGAAGGCATGAGGGGAAACCGGAAACAACAGCACCAAGTATGACGACGATATGATCCGCCACTGATTGTGAAAGGGCTGCTGGTTGCTGGAAAAGGCCTCGGATAGATTGACCCAGAAGCCGCTGCTCTGCTGCCTCTTCGGCTGGCTTCAGCAGCCCGGGCGATGCTGTAAACGGCGATGTAGGGGGTTAGTCCAAGGGAAACCAACCAACAGCGAGTCACTGACTACCAGGTACAAGGAGAGAGAGAGAGAGAAGCGTCAGTGGGCCACGGCACTAAAACAAGGTGCATGAGGTACCAGCCCCGATCCAGTAAAACGCGAGGAGTAAGATAAAAGAAAAGAGTTCTTATGCAGAGGACCGCAAAAGAGGGGGGTGTGTGCATATGAAAAGGGAATCATGTCCTTTCTTGCCTTTCCTCTCGCAGTATTTGCTGGCGGTGTAGGTGTTTAGGTACTGGTACCTTGGGACCTTAGAAGGGGAAAAAGCGGATTTCGGTACCTGAGGCGAGGTTGGCTGCACCTGCGACCTCTCTCTCCCACACATGTGCATGTGCACCTAAACGCGAGAGAGTCGTCAGAAGAGGTGCAGAGATCACCCAGTTCACAGTACTGTGCTGGACATGCCTGTCTGCATCGAGAGGGGATACACAAGCTTTTCCGTGGACTGAGCCACACTGATGAAAGACTGATATATGCAATCTACTAGAGACGGTGGTGACGATGGAGACGATGACAGGTGATGATATGAGATGAGGGGAGGGAGAGAGAGAGAGAGCGAAAGAAAAGGAGAGCGAAAGGCACAGGAAGAATATGCTGTCGTCTGAATAGGTCGTCGGGTTAGTCATCCCACGGCGGCGACACCGATGCCGACGAGGACGACGACAATACCGGCAGGTACCACCGACACCGTCCCCGGGCACAACCACGGAAGGAAGCCTCAGCCACACACACACAAACTCACACACACACCGCACGACATGGAGCATCACCACGACGATCACCAGTCCGGGCAGAAACGCCACACTTCGTTGTTTCGTCGGAGCTGGCACCTCCGCCGGCGGCCCAAAAACACTCGGCGCATCTTCCCCTTGCATTAACTTCGGTTTCCCCTCGTGATATATCCCATCCATCTCCACTGGCTGGCATACACGGCCGACATGCATAATCAGGTACCTATGCTCTGCCGTCCATCCTCGCATGAAAGCGTGTGCATCTGTGATAACTGGTCTCTTTCTCTCTCTCTCTCTCTCTTTCTTTCTCTCTTTCTCTCCCTCTCCCTCCCTCCCTCTCTCTCCCTCCCTCTCTCTCTCTGCCCATGGCACAGCCAGTTCCAGCGCTTAGCATCGCAAAGCATGCAAAAACCCTAACGCCCGGCCAACTTGGCACCACACCACGCCCCCGCTCTCTCTCTCTCTCTCTCTCCCTCTCTCTCTCTCTCTTCCCTCCTCTAACAGGCACAGGTACAGGTACGAACGGAGGACCCAAGAAGAAAGAGGCGGCTGTCAACGGACCTTTGGCCCCCTTTGGTCTCTTGCTCCCCTCTCTCTCTCTCTCTTTTCCCAGGGGGCTAGTTCCATAGAAGGTAAAAAAAATAAAAAAATAAAAAATAAAAAATAAAAAATAAAAATAAATAAAAAAGGCCCGCCGTCGTCGTCCGTATGCGGGTTTGGGTGCCCCCCCCCCCCTTTGGTATGCGTGCCAGTTGATTTTTAACACCTCACCACCTACAGCAAGGCAAGTTCAGAGGTGAGATGGATACCTGAGATTCTGGGTGAGACACTTTTCCCACTCCCGTTTCCAGACAGTCGTCTCTTAGAACAAAAAAAACCCGCTCGTAGCTCGTCGGTCGCTAGCAGCGAAATCTAGACCGTTGCCGTTGCCTTGCTGCCCGCTTTTGGCCTTCCTCAAGCACACACTATTTTTTGGTCTTCTCGCGTACCTGATGGGCTTGATGGTTTTCCCTTCGCTTCCCCTCTCTCGTCTCTCCCCTCTCGTTTTTTTTTTGTCTTTACTCCACTCAGGTCCTGCTTTCTTCCCCCCCTGTAACTGCTCCTCGTTTCCCCTGTGTACCTTGCCTGCACACCCCTCTTTTTTTGGAGTCTTTCTCCCCTGCGCAGGTACAGTACAGTACAGTACACTGGAAGCCCTTTGTTTCGTTTGCTGTGTCTCTGTTTTGGTTCCTCGGAGAGAGAAAAAGAAAAAAGAAGAAAAAAAAAACGATGGCTGGACTCGTAAAACCCACCGCCATACACTTTGGCCGCATTATTGTGTATCTCAATAATCCGTGCACCACCGCATTTCATAGCTGCTGCTTCTGCCCCTAAGAAAATTCAGTGGTTGGGAGCTCACAAACTCCAGCGGCGGAAAAAATAAAATAAATAAAAATAAAAATAAAAAGAATTACTGAAATGTGGCCTGGCCCCTTTGGGTGTGTTCCTCAGGCACCTTCCGTCATTTCTGTTCTTCGACGACACCGGCAGCGGTTAGATTGGTATACCCTAACCCTAACTGCACTCACGAATCCAGACTCGTGGCAACGTTTTAGACAGTCGATCCAGGCCTAGAGAAAGCTCAGTTGCCAACGACCAGAAAGGGAAAAGAAACAAGAGAAGAGAGGGAAACAAGGAAAGGACCAGAGGAGATAAGTCGCTTGTCGTTATCCCCCCGATGGTGATTTGCACGAACACGCCAAACCGCAAGATCGGCGCCCCAACCCCTCCGTCCCACCACCAAGGCACAAAAACCCAAGCAAAAAAAAAGAAAAAAACGCCCCGTTGGTCGTGGGTCCCTGGGTTCACCCCTGTCTGGCGTGGCCCCCTCGGACAATCTTATCGCCCACAGCCAGGGGGAAACCCAGCACCCACGCACCCACACACACACACACACGCACAGAGAGAAGAGAGTGCTCGTGTTGGTGGCCCGGCCAACAGGGCTGCCCCGAAGTCCGTCCCCCGGGAGATGCGCCCGCGCCCCCCCTTCCGGCCCCGGGACATCGACACCTCCCAGACTCCCCGCGTCTCCGGACCGAGGAAAACTCTCCTGAGATAGGGAGGGAGGAGGAAGAGAGGCTCTGTAGAACCCCCCGATCCACCTACACGAAACCCCCGTCTTCTCGTAGTCTGTAACAGGAGCAGTAGTCGGTGATGTCATCCCGCACCAACACACGCACTCGCTCTATTCCCATCCCATCCCACGGCTTTGTCTCCTCAGCCCTGTTTATTTCCCTCCCCCAAACACCACCACAATCCACGTAACGCTCTCCCCCCTCCCCTATGTAATGCAGTACGTGGACGGTCCACTCTGGTTATAACCAAGCACTTGACTATACCTGCGTCTCGTCAGCGGCGGTCGTCGGGTTCTCGTTCGCCGTCTTCTTATCGCGACCCCTCCGCCACCTCCCACCTACACAATCTCCCGTGTCTCGGCCTGCATATCGACATACTACTACACATACGTACAGTACGAAGTTCACCGCACCTCACGCAAACCAACTAATGCCCACTCTCCGCTTAAATAATACCATCACTTTCAACGAAAGACTACAGGCACGTCAAACCAACCAAGCCTTTGCTATACCAAATACACGACCCCTCGAAGACAACAAAACCCCAAGGCATACAGTACTTGAAAGGCCAGGCCACACAGAACACCAAAACCACCAAAAGACATAAAAATAAAAACACCGATCCCCGGAATGTAGTTAATCATGCTTTGCTTGCTGAGAACAAACTCCCTAAGCGCCGTATCCTCCCCTCTCCTCCGCAATCTATCTTCCCCATTCTGAGCTTCCCAATCTGGACGAACCCCTCCCCCTCGTTTCTCGCCTATGTAACCACCACCTCGTCCACTGGATGCCAAGCAATCTAAAAAAAAACCGAGAGGTGTAGAATACAATCAATCATCTCTCTGTCCGTGCGATTCCTCTCTTTCACGGTCGTAACACTCCTATCCTCCGACGGGCGGCGAACTGGGAGCTGGGGGAACTAGCCGTGGACTGTAGACTACAGCTGCAGACGTAAGACATCAGAAGCAGACCCACCGCCGGCGAGACACCTGCTCACCCCTAGTGAACACCGCCCGGCTCAACCCACTTCGCCCGGATCGCCTCCTTCCAGTCCTCCAGATCGACCACGTCCATGTCGCCCACCAGGATCTCGCCCCGCCGCAGATTCGTCTTCAGGCTCGGCACAATGAACCACTCGTGGTCGCGCCGGCACACCACCACCGCGCTCTGGTACGGCGATATCTGCTGCTTCTGCGCCGTCGCCGCCGCCGCCGCCGCTGCCGCTGCCGTCTTCGGGTCCTTAGCCCCGGCGGCCGCGTCCTCGGTGCCTGCCGGCCTGCTCTGCTGCGTCGATCTCAGCCCCAGGTTGCCCGGCGCTTGGATCACATCCTCCAGACAGCTCAAGCAGAACGTGTCGAGACAGTGCGTGCACACCGCAAAGTCCTCCGACCGAAGCAGCGTGTTCAGGCACTGCAGGCACACCCGGCGCTGCGAGTGCAGGTACGGTAGCAGCGGCTGCATCGACGAGAGCGTGCTTGCGGCGTGTCCCGACGTGCGGGAGCGCAGCGTCAGCGCCTCGTCAGATGCCGCCTGGCTCTCCTTCTCCGATTCCGTCGACTGGGTGCTCGTCTTGGTGGCATCGTCGTCATCACTGCTGGCCGCCGCCGCCCGTCTACCGGCGCGCACGTCGCGGTTTCTCGACACTCCTCCACCCGCAGCCTCCGACAAGCCCCAGCCCTCAAACGTCGACGTGCTGAGCTGCTCGCTGGCCGGACGCCGCATGCTCTGCATTAGAGCCCGCGCATTGCGCGAGTCGCCCAGCGCCACCAACGTGCGCGCAATGTTCTCCAGTGCGTATACGTCGTTCTCCGGCTCGCCATCGACGAGGAGCGCCAAACTCTCGCGGATGATGCCGGAGAGCAGGTTCTGTGCTTCCGGGCGGTGGCCCTGGATGCGCATGAACAGTCCACGGTACAGCATGGCATCGTTGACATCCAACCCAACCAGCCGCTGCGGCATGTCCTTCCGCTGGTGGCGTCGGAGGTGGTCTTGTAGTGTCACCATCTGCTCCAACCAGTACTTTACCGCCGCCTCGTCCACGCCGCGACACATGTTGACAAGTTGCTTGTACACCAGCGCGAGCGCCCGCAGCGACATGATGTGCATGCGGCGGACTAGAAGACTGCCGCGCAGATGGCTGCCGATGGAAAGAATTTCCTCATGGATGGAAATCGCCTTTTGATAGTCGCGGTCATAGTATCGGAGACTGGCAAGAGACAGGCGCAGGTATTGCTCCTTGGCCGGGTCTTGCCGGTGCATGGCCTCCTGAATGGCCACGCGGTACGCATTAGCCATGAAAGCCACGTCGCCACAGATGCACGCCGCCCGCGGAATCATGCCTTCCATCGTCGTCATCTCCGCTGCGCGGTCGATCAGGAAATCCGTCAGCCGAGTAACCGGAGACGGCGGCGACGCGGGGGTGGAGCCGGGAGGCTGCTCCTCAGCGTTCGCCGCATCCTGGTTCTTCTTAGCTTCCTCGGCTAGCTGGAAGCTGAGGAGCTTTTGCTGCTCGGCCTTGGTCAGGTTCCGGGGCTGCTTGTTCATCCACTTCAGCAGGCTCATCACCTCGGTGTGGCGGTTGCGCGACGCCAGAACCCACAGATACGCCGACTCGGGCGCAAACCCGGTCTTCTCGTATGAGTTCTTGATCGCCTTGCGGTAGTACCGGAACGACTCTTCGTACCGGCCTAGTTGTTGGTAGCAGAATGCAATCTGGAACTGGTTGGTGTACAGCCGCCAGTTGCTGTAGTCGATGTCTTTGGCCTTCTTGAACACGCCCTCTGCAATGTTCTTCTCCTCGATGCACTCGCACATCAGGTTGCGGATCAGCGCCTTCTGGTAGTCCTTGTTGATGTAGTAGCAGTAGGCAATTCTGCCACACGTCTCGACAATGTTGCGGTCAATGACAAACGCCTTTTGGTAGTGCGCCAGCGCCTCTTCCTGGATGCCGAAATTGACAAACGCGCTGCCGACACGACGGTACCAATGCGCCGTCTTCGCAATGTTGGCCCAGTCGGAGGCGGTCTTGACTCGGGTGCGGATGGGGATTTCCGACCACTTGACATAGGCATCTAGCCAAGTGTTGCCAGCCTGCACATAGGCCACGCTATGGACGATCTGCAGACAGTCGGTCGTGGGCGTGTACACATCAAAGTTCGGATCGAGCCATGCCTTGGAGTAAAGCCGGCCGATGTGCTCCACCAGTCCACCCGGACGGGCCAAGGCCTCCTTCACCCATGCAAGGGCATCGACGCCAAGGCCACTGACAACGTCAGGGTCCGACAGCCACGCATGAAGACTTTCCATGTTTTGGTCCAGGAAGAGCCGCAGGCTGTCCTCCTCCTTTGTCCAGCCCAGGATGTACTTCTGCTTGGCAATCAACTTGTACAGCGCACGGCCAATGACTTTCTTGTCCACCGCATCGACCTTGGAGCGGTCGACGGCAACAAGATGTTCCTGCCAGTACCACGCAGCGTACTGCCAGAGACCACTTCCGTGAACCTTGATGTGGAACGAGCCGGGCTCGGTCAGCACCCGCAGACACGTCTTGAGGACCAGACAGCGGGCGTCGTCCAGGTTGAACCCGATCTGAGGAGGCGCCGCGCTGTTAATGGCCGAGGCAGGAGGGAAGCTGCTAGTAGTCTTTCGGAAGAATTCGGTGATGGAGGCGTGGAAGAAGGTCACCTCGGTGGTAACAGGGTTGGAGTTGAAGCTGAAGTCGAGTTGGGCAATGTGGTCCGGGCTGCGGCTGTAGTCGTTGCTGCTCTCCGAGCGAGTGCGGGAATGAGACTGGCTGCGGCGGTCGCGCTTGGATTCCTGCTGGGTCATGAGATCGGAGGTGGTAAGGCCGTCCTCGCGAATCAGAGTAAAGAAACCCGAGTACTGGCCACGGATGGACTCTTCGAGATTGATGGGCGGGTCGCCAAACTTGATTGTAAGGGCGGTGGTGATCTGCTCCAAGCTGAGCGTCTCTTGCGAGCAGAACACCCAGACCAGAAGCTCATTCAGATCCTCAATCTCACCCGGCGACAGGGTTGCCTCCAGACGCTGGAGCGTTTGGCGCAACATGTCGTCGACTTCTTTGGGGAACTTCTGCAGACTCTCGAGGATGGAGCCACGACGGGTGTTGTTGTTCATCTCAGACACCATGAACTGGGCGAGGATGAACAGACCGTTGACTCTTTCGGCCAGGATATTGATGACATCCTGCTTGAACGCGTCGCTGGAGCGGCGCAGGACCCGGGACTTGCGCACTTCCTCGACAATGAACGAACGAACATCGGGGGCAATGCGCTCTGTGGTGACGATGACCTTTCCGAGCTTGGAGCCTGAATCGTCCTCGTCAAGGTTCACGGCAATGGCGTCGTACATGTTGGGCCGGCCGACAAGCGCCACATGGACCTTAACAGAGTTGGTGGGGATATCGGTGAGCTCCTTCATGGAGATGAGAAACTCATCCAGGTCTTGCTCGTCGGCCTCATCGATGCCGTCCAGGACGATGAACACCTTCCGGTCTCGGGTATCGGCAGTGAGAGGGCCGACAACCAGCTCGCGGAAGGCAGACGGGATGGTCTTGATGTCGTCGCTGGAGTTGACGCGCTTCAGCAGCTCCTTGGCATAGAAATCGTCGTCTTCGCTGAGTTGGTAAGCAATATCACGAAGAGCTTGGTGCATGGATCGAGTCTCGGGATCGGTTTCGCGGAAAAAGAAGTAAACGAGAGAGTGGGAGGCGACATGTTGGTCCTTGGACAGAAACTCGGATCCCCAGGAGATGAGCTTGGAGGCGAGATAGGATTTGCCCGTTCCTAGAGAGAAGATGGCGATCAGGTTAGCGTGGATACGTTCCGGTGGTGGCAAAAGGGAGGTACCTATAGAGAGAGGGGGTGAAGAAGGTGAAGGAGGAGGAGCGTGACGACGAGGAGGAGAATGAGGAGGAGGAAGAAGAGGTGAAGGAAGGAGAGTAGGAGGTAGAGGAGCAGGATGGCGAGGACGATGAAGAGGAGGGTATGGTAGGGCGAACGGAAGCCGTAATGGGAGGGGCTAGTGGACTTACCGGCACTTCCAGAGATCCAAAGGTACGGAACGTCGCCGTTGAACCACGAGTTGAAGGCAGGATCGTTGACTATCCACTCGCCAGTTCCCTTGGTGCGAGACTTCTCCAGAAACTTGAAGCGATCCTCGGAGAAGACGGAAGGAGAGAGAATCTCCTTGAGGCGCTGGCGGTTGGAAGCGGCGGCTTGCTCACGATTATCACTCCGCAGCGACTGTATCTGATCCGAGAGATGATGATTCTGAGAGAGCGCGCGCTTGATCTCGAAGAGGATCTCGGCCATAACGAGGCGCTCCTCGCCCAGGGTCAGCTGTTCCAGCTCCTTGATGGCACCTTGGACAGGGCTATCGCGGCCAAAAAGGCGGCGGAAGTACGAGCGGGCGCGGCCACGGCGGATCTCGGTGGTGGAAATCAGCAGAACTCGGAATAACGCGGCCATGATCTGGACGGCCTTGTCTCGGAGCTCGGGAGACATTTCCTGGCGCAGGTAAAAGTGCAGACGCACGGTGAAGTCCTGGAGCGAAGCCAGCAGATCTATGATGCCGTCATAGCACTCGGAGACGTCGTTTGCCGCGTCGATCAGGAACATGACGGCGGTGAAGATGCCCTGGCTGGGGGGGAAGGCATCGCCGGCCACGGAGACGGCCAGGCCGCCGATACGCTCGATGGGCTTGAGAATATCTCCCACGATGTCGATCAGGCGGCGCTCCCGGTCTCTGAAGTTTTTGAAGTTCTCATTATGAGATTTGACGAGACTGATAAGGTCGTTGGCCGACTTGAGGGGCGTGTCGGTGAAGACGGTCTTTTCGACGCCGTTGGCCGCACAGTAGTCCTGAAGAGCCTCTTCGATGAGGGAGGCAAACTGGGCCTCAATTTCCTCGCGGTTTTGCTGCAAGTCCATTGGGCCGGAAGGTGGGTGGGGGTGTATGGGTAAAAGCAGTCTGAGAGTGAAGAAGGTTAGCACATGCAAGCTGTTGAGGGGAGACATATACCTAGAGGGAAGAAGAGAGAAGAGAGAAGAGCAAGAGGAACAGCTTCTAAGGTGAGGATAAGGAGACTCACAGAGTTAGAGAAGGGTAGGGTATCAGTGTAGATGAAGATGGGACAAAAGATGAGATGTAAAGAGGAAGAATCAAACACTCCAGAAGAATGGCTTAGGAACAAAATATAATCACAAGACCAGGGGAAGAGCCAGAAGAAATAAATAAGTCTAAAGAGAAATAGAAGCAGACGAAGAAGGAAGAGAAAAAGGAAGTTATTCGGAACGTGATATCATAATCGGCGGAAGGGCAGAGAGCAGGCTTTTATACATCATATCACCAGGAGCAGGAACGATAGAGTCATTAAACGATCTGCAATCTGGGACAGAAACAAAGAGAGAGCCACAACCTGGGCAACGCTTTTGTATAGTAGTGGTAGATGATAGTTGGTAATAGCTGGAGGAAGAAGAAATACAGCTAAATAAGTAACCTGAAAGGCACACAGAGGACGAAGAAAGAGAGGGAGGCAGACAGAGACAAAAGAGGAGGGATATACGCAAACGAGAACAAGTCCCAAAGAGGGATATGTAGTAAACGAGAATAAGTCCTAAAGGGGGATATGTAGCAAACGGGACAAAAGAAAAAAAGGCACAGAGGCAGCAGATGACCTGGAACAAGACAAAAGAGAAAGCCGTATAGCAAAGTGTGTATAATGGAGGAAAAAAGATAGAGGAAAGTGGATGATAGAGAAAGAGAAATGCAATTACTCTAAAATTACAAAAAGACGAAGCAGAGGCTAGAGATGTAGTGTAGTGGTGACGGAGAAGGAGATGGATATAAGATGAACCCGAAAGCTGGGAGGAGCTGGAGAGAGGAAGAAGAAAAGAAGAAGCTGTTGTTGAAGCTCGGGAGAAGTCTCGGTGAGGGGCAGCACCTAAAAAGGAAAAGAAAATCAAGGAAGTGTGAAAAGTAGGTGAAGCCACACAAACAGAACAGGGGACACTTCAGCCACAAAACACACAGAGCCTGGCCTCAAAAGCGGAAAGAGCGATGCACTGACAGCTCCTGCCCTGCCGGTTCATGAAGCTGGAAATAGGCAGACAGGGGAAGCGTGGGCGAGTGGTTGCACTTTGCGGTGATCTGCAACGAGGGAAGTGGCCGCCGTCAAAACCGCCCGCCAGTTCCTTCTCTGTTGATTTGAATCTGACCTCCGGTTTTCGGCCGTCGTGAATTGCCGGGAATACGTGTAACTGTGTTCTCTCGTCTTCTCATCCGCGTCTTCCGCCCGGGACACTCATCTCCTACACAATATTTCCAACGGCCAAGTCACAAGCAGAGTCCCCAGGCTGTGGTGTTATTCTTGTTTGCTGCATGCAGGGCGCTGTAACATGCTGCTCCTGCTGCGCCTTTCCCCACCTCCACCAGTGCTGTGCTATAGGTGGGTTGGATGCGTGCATCTTACTCTATTTTTGTTTTTATACGTATTTTCTGGTTCTGTTTCCTTCATCTGCGGTCGGCTGAGTGCCACTACCGGAATTTCCATCAAATCACCATCCGTGCTGCTATCGGGGGGGCGTTTGACGATGGTGATGTCCCCCGGTCTCGACAAATCATCGCGTCGGTGTCCTGCACCGTTCTCCTGCGTCGTTGCGCCCCTCCGTCCAGTTTCGATATTCCCTTCCTTTGGCCCTTTGCCTCTCTCTCGGACGCATCTTGTTTTTGGTCTGTTTTGCGGCTCCTGCATATGCGTGTTGGCCTCTTCCATACTGGCGCTTACTCTCTATGTCTCCTGTGGCGGTCTGTCTGCATGTCAGATTCCTCTTTTTCCCCTCCTTATATCCCAGGGGGGGCTCGAGAAGCTGAAAAAGCCCAACCCGGCTACATTTACTGTTCACGGACCGACCGGCCAACACACAAAACGACCAAAAAACGGCTGCCTTTGTTTGCCCTTCGAGGGTGGTGACCAAGCCGGTGTGGCTTTGCCCTATGACTCCGTGGCCCTCTCCGTCTTCGGCGGGTTTCATAGGACGAGAGAGTGGTGTGGCCTGGGAGAAAGGCAGGCAGGTGCGCATCGACGACGACTCACAGGTGCAGCTTCCATTCCCGAGCGCGCGTGAAGTGGAAAAAAGCCGGTCCAGTTTGCAGAAGTAGAGACACCAGCTGCCGGCACCTGCAAACACTCGGCTCGGAGCTACCCAATTGTCGCCATGGAAATGGGAGAGATAGACGACATCCATGGAGAGAGAGAGAGAGAGAGAGACACACAGAGAGAGATGGGTGAGGGTTTCAACAGTCTGCAGTAAGCATAACCTGCGGATTATCAGCCCTTGACTTGCCTTTCAACGCCACTTCGCCTATCCGGGACATATACTGTATTGAGCCTTACAACCAAACCCAGCACGCCCCGCTGATGAAGCTTCCCTGCTTAGTGCCCAGTTCTCTCACACCCCCCAGGACCTGCCAGAGGTGTGGTGTGACTGACATCTTCGTTCGTCTCTTGTTGGTCGTCCGTTTGTTCTCCCGGCTTCTCCCCGGTTGTGTGTCTGCCCTCCCTCCATCTCCATCTTCGTATACATGCTTCGTATGCAGGGTGCGATTACGTACACATCTCTTTGTGGGTGTCCTCTGCTCTTCCCGTCCAACGTAGGACCATCTGATTAAAACCGAAGAACCAAGAAAAAACGTCACGCCCCGTTTTGGTAAGTGTAGGACGAACGAATCGACCCTGAGTCCCTCTGCGTTATGGTTACTCCAGGCCGAGAGTGAACAACCCTAAAATACAATATACGGGACGGGGGGGTGCCTGAAATCCCTCCATCCCTCCCCCCTCCCCACAGCATACGTCGCCTAATTGGGCAGATGACACCTGGTTCTTTCGTTACCGCTTTGTCCGTAGTCGGTACACCGACCCAACCGCGCCCGCCCAGGATCTATAGCCCGGGGGAATATGCCTATCCATGCCCTCCCCGGGTGCATCCATCTCAAAAAAAGAACATCCCCCGGGCTTTGTCTCGCCCCCCCTAGCCTCCTCTAAAATAACCACACACAGCTTGATGCCAAACTGGGAAAAGTCCTGCGGTGAAATTGCAGATCGACTGGCACACACACACACACACACGCATCCACACGATCTTGGGTGAGAGGAGGACCCTGAAAAAGGCAGAAAGAAAGCAAAGCGACGTTGTATTCCGATACTGCCTGTTTTGAGAGTCCTTCCGGGCCTTGGCAGGCAATATACTGTACAGTATTTTGGGTACATGTTCGATAGAGTGCTGCTACACTGCTGTTTCACACGAACTGGTGTGGGTGTGCCTCATTCCTGTGTTTTCCCCTGCACAGCCCGTTTGGGCTTCATACCCACCCACACTTTCTTCCTGAACACTTAGGGTTACACCCAGACCCAGGTGCACCACCTCACTCCACATATCGAGAATCTGACTCTGTTTCGTGTCACCGTGGATCAGAAGGGAGAGAGCCAACATCTGTCTCCCTGAACCAGACGGACGAACGTCCTTGTTTGCTCTTTTCGTCTCTGGGGAGGCCGAAACCGCTCCTCGCGCGGGTTCCACCATCGGGAATGGCGTCTTGAGTCGTCTTCCGGCACACGTAACCACTGCCTGTACGGGAGAGCTGCATACACGCGAGCATAGTACCATACGTGCATGTATGCACGGCTTCGCAGCTCTGGTGGTTGAATGCGGTGTCGTGCGGCGGACCGGAGTGCAGGTTGGAGGTCCCCGGACCCGGCGCCGGCAGAGTGGAGCCGCCCGGCCCGAGCCTTGGCGCCATCTTGGGAAGCTAACGAGGTTCTTTGTTTCGAGGCTAACTAGTGAATTTAGACGATTCTCTCGTCCCATTGACTGAGGAACTTGCTTCTCAACCTCATTCCAGCCATTTACTAGTCACTGATATACCAGGTCATGGCATGCATCCCCACGTCGGTACACTGGTGTATATATCGACAGTCTGATGATGCAGTTGAGCTCCATGAGAGAGATTGCCTGAAGCACAGCACCGGTCTGAGTTTTCTTCATGTATCTTTCAACCCATATCTGCAGCGTGTGTTCGTGAGAGTCCACTTTCCCGGCCATTTCCGGCGCGTCCACCCCGGAGTCCCGAGACGCCGAAAATCCTTTGTCATCTTTTTCTTCGTGGCTTACTACCGATCTGAATCAGAACTTATGAGATCTCGCGCTTCTTTACACACTTATTTGTCATAGAACTAAGTTCCCCGCAGACGCACTTTATCGTGTTCTCGCTCCCCTCGGCCAGTGAATACAGCGCACAGCCTCTTAACTTTGTCTGCACACCACTAGCCAGCGATACCCTGACCACAGAGCTACAGCAGCAGCAGCAGCGGCAACAATGGCCGACACGGAGAGAGACAAGCCCCGGAGGGCCCGCCGCCCACCGCCCCGGTCCAAGCCATGCCCTCACTCGGATACCCTTTCTCGCCCGCATCGCCCGCAACCACCGCGGACGCGTCCCCCGTCCCGACGCCGACGTCCAGAACCGCCGACTTCGCGACCCTGCACCAGCCCGGCGAGGAGCCGCACACGCCGTGCTCCGACGCGCCGACCAAACGTCTCGTCGAATCCCGGCTGGGGCCGAGGGCATGAAGCGCGCCGCGGACTCGGCGCCAGAGACGGCTGGCCGTCCGGCCACACACAGCCGGCCACGGATGCCGCTGTGACGGTGGACGGCCCGCAGACGGTGGCCCCACTGGCCCAGCTCGTCGCGGAGCACCAGCGGGGTATCGCGCAGGTGGGGCAGCAGATCAGCGACCTACGCGCAGACCTCGCGGCCTTCACGCCCAGAATGGCCGTGTCGGCGGGCGTCAAGAAGGCGGCGCAGTCCGTGGCGCTGGCCTCCACCGAGGTGGCCGGGTATCTGAAGACGTGTACATGTAGCGCCATATACAAGGCAATCTTTGCCTCTCTTGTAGTGTTGGTGATGACTTGCCTGACCTGTATGCAGTCCACGCTTGTCAAGTGGCTACTCGTGGCCATGGCTTGCATGTGTTATATCGGTATCTTTTTCTTCGTCCCGCGTCACAACGGCGCAGACCCGTTCCGCTCGTGAGAGGGGGATCCAGGTGCTTAGTTATCGGTTATGCCGTATTATATAGCTTGCTAGTCATACATCGTTAAAATGCTTCCATATGTTTCTGTACAAATAAACAAAATTACCAAGAACTGACTCGCCGTGCCGGGAGTTGTGCGGCTGTGCCCCCCGCATCGCCGGAGATGGACTGGCTTCTTTCATACTGACTCGCACAATTTCTTATCCACGTTAGGGCAAGCCGACCCCCTCCCCCCCTTCCAGCCTATTTATTCTTCAAGAGTCTCCTCCTCCTGGGAATTTCTACTTACCTACATACATTTAGTTCCAACCTTACAACATCATCCTCTCTTTCCCACCAACGCACCTTTTCATCAGTGTCCTGCAAGGACAACAACAGACACCATGAGATCCGGCCAGGAACCAGGCTGGGAGGTCGTTCACCCCGGAGGTGGCGCCGACACCGACTTTGCCTCCCGGCCCTCCTCTGCTTCTCTGGATTCCTCCAACCCCCCCTCATCGCCGGCCATGGCCCCGCAGCCCCCCCACCCGGCCCCGGGCTCTCCCGCCGCCTCGGGATCCACCAACAACGCCCCGGCGGCCTTCACAGAACAGACGGACGAACTCGACGAGGTGACGCAGGCGCTTGAGCAGCAGAGCAACGAAGCCGACGAGCACCCGGACGCCTTTACACAGCAGAAGGATGAGATCGCCGAGATGGAGGAAGCGCTCCAGCAGCAGACCGCGCACCCGGGGGCCTTCCGGGGCCAGATCGACGAGATCGACGACCTGACGGCGGCGTTCGAGCAGGATGCCACCAGAGACGCGGTCCACGAGATCTGCCTGCTCAAGGATCTCGTCGCCGAGCAGCAGGACTTCATCCGAGACCAGCACGGCCAGCTCGGCGCGCTGATGAAGTTGGCCTCGGACCAGACCAGCATGATCGCCCAGCAGGCCGAGGCCATCGACCGCCGCGACCGCATCATCAACGTGCGCGAGATTGCCATCGGCGTGCAGCGCACCATCATCCGCGACCAGACCGAGGCGCTCGCTGCTGCTGCTGATGCTGCCGCTGCCGCTGCCGCCGCCGCTGCGCCCGCGCCCGCGCCCGCCACACCCGCCCCGGTGGAGGTGGTGGAGAACCCCGCGCTCGCTATGCAGCAGCGGATCGACAACATCCTGCAGCTCATTCTTGTGTGCGGCCTCGCCGTTGAGATGCAGAAGGTCGTCCCGTGGGTGCTGAAGGGCGTCTGGCGCACCGCCGCGCATGTGGTCCCCCGCACCGCCGCTGTCCTCGGCGTTGCCGCCACAGGTGCAGGCCGCGTGGTGGCCGGGACTCTCAGAGGCGTGTAAGTGACTCCCCTTCCCCTGTTCCGTCTTGTTGGATACTCGTGGACTAACAACCGTGGCGTGGGCTTGAACTCTGTAGTGCGCATGGCCTGCTTGGCACCACCGAGCCCCAGGCTCTTTGCCACTTTTCCATAGGATTCTGTTGCGGGATCATCCTTCTCAGTGCCTACCATGCGCATCTGTGCAGAGCCAACCAGGCCCATGGTCGTCGCCGCCGAGCACCGCCAACTGAGCGCAACCGCCCGCTGTAGATGGTGGGAAGACTTTTGAGGCGTGACTAGCTTATGGCATGTTTGATACGACAGGCTACTCCTCCTAATAATAATATTAATAGTAATAGTAAGACATCATTATCATGAAAATCCAACATGGGCCCATCAGTGAAACTGTGAACTCTGTCGTGTCTAACGAGCCTAGAACCGGCCCACTTACGTCCGAACCACCCGGAAGAACCCGCTGAGCGCGGCCATGAGCTGCGGCATGCCCTTGGCCTCGCTGCCCGCCACCACGCCCTCGCGGATCCACCCGGGCAGCTTGCGCGCCACGCGCGGCGTGCCGAACCGGCGATCCGCCAGGATGATCGCCGCGTAGTCCCCGCGGTGGCGGATCGCGCGCCCGATCGACTGGTTGACCGCGCGCATGCACGCGTTGTCGTAGAACTCGCGCGCCGCAAGCTTGCCGGCGGCGGCGGCCTGCGCCGGCGTGGTTCCGGCGATGGCGGCCGCGCGGGCGGTTGCCGTGGACTCGACGTACTCCGACTTGGCCTGCCACTCGGCCGAGTGCATGTTCGGGTACGGCAGGCCGACGACCACCACGCACCGGCCGAGACGGTCGGAGAAGTTGATGCCCTCGCTCATCTTGCCGCCGACGACCGCCAGCAAGATGGCGCCGCGCGCCGGGCTGCCAGCCGCCGCCTGCCCGGCCGGCGCGAGAATCACGTCGGAGTACGCCTGCAGCACCTCGTCGCTCGACGCGCCCTTGGACTCGCGAAACACTGTCTTGCGCGCCGCCAGCCGCGTCCACACGCTGGGCGCGCCGTCGGGCCCCGTGGCCTGCCACATGCGCACCACTTCGTCGAGGTAGCCGTAGCTGGGGAAGAACACGACGACGCCGTCGGGCACAACGCCGCAGATGTTGACCAGCGCGAGGCCGAGCTCGCGCACCATGGTGGCGTCGCTGCGGTTATGGAAGCTGAACTCGAACGGCGTGGTGCGTGACTGCGCCAGCGTCCACACGCACAGGTTGGCCGGGGGGATCACGTGGCCGCACGACAGCGTGGTGAGTTTCTCCGGCGGCAGCGTGGGGAACAGGTGCGTCGTGTAGTCGTCGAACGGCGCCATGGTGCCACCAGCCAGGATCACCGCACGCGCGCTGCTGGCAATGCTGGAGAACGCCTGCGTCGGCGAGAGCAGCAGGTACGACAGCGCGATATCGGCGGCAGGGCCGTCGAGTTTCTGGAAGAAGATGCGGCCCTCGAAGCTCAGGTTCGTCAGGGCTAGGAGGAATGACACCAGGGTGTGGAGCACGGGACTGCTGGCGCCGAGCTTTGTGGCCGGTGTGACCGGGGTGGCTGTTGGTCGGCCGTTTGCCTCGTTCTGCTGCTCTTCCACGTGTGTGACGTAGCTCTCGATTTTGTACGCCAGCTTGGACTCTTGGATGTACTGAACCAGCTTGTACAGGTTGAGTTGGTCCAGACCTCGGCGTTGGAGGAGCTCGTTTGCGTCGACGATGCCCTGATCAGTCTAGAAAGACGAGTGAGAGACAGGTTAGACGAAGAACCAAACATGCCAGACAAGCAATCAATATGAGTCAAGGTTCGAGTAACAACCCCCCTAAACTTGCACACTACAGTTCGCAGCATGTGTTCGTGTACCCCCCCAAGAACGCCAGTGAGAGTCCTACCTTTTTCTGCCCCGTCTCCGCAAGCCACTCGCTGAGACCTGCAATCACCCGCCCAACACTGTCAACCATGACGCGGTTCTCCGGCTTCAAGCGCTTGGCGAACTTCCCCACGTACACCGCCATCATCTGACGCGCACGCCGCAGCTCGCTGAGGCGGATCTGCGCCGAGTGCACCCCCGCAATGGCGTCCATGATGTTATGCGCCTCGTCGATGATCACCACGTTGCCGTCAAGCTTGATACCGAGAGCGTCGCGCGCAGACTTGTGGAGGAGTAGGGGGTACGGCAGCACGATGATCTCCGAGCTGGGGATCGCGGTGCGCGAGGCGTAGTACGGACACACCGACAGTGTTTTGCCGAGCTGGTGCAAGTCTTCCAGGTCCGGCAGCGTTGCCAGGGCCGTGTCGCGGAACTGGTGCGTTTGCGTGTGGAGTTCGTCTGATGGCATGTACGGACACCGCGCCTTGCTCTTTGCTTGCTGCAGCTCGGCGCACCGGTCGTTGATGGCTTGTACTGAGTTGAGCCGTTGAACTGCGGGGTTGATGCAGAGGTGTTTTCGGGACGAGAGTGGGAGTGCCTTGACCTGCTCGGATTCCGCGTCTTCGGACTTGGGTGCGTCGCCAAGAGCGTCGGGGATACTTGATGGGAACGTTGGCCGCCGGAGTTCCGCCATAAACTGGCTGAGTTGTGAGTGAGTTCGCGATGCATAAAATATCTGTTATCACCATCCACATGTTAGTAGCGTTGACAGGGAGCACCACGAGCAGCCGGAAAAAGATCCTGCACTTTCCTTGACCCCTTCGTCCCCGGCATCCTGCTCATCTTCCTGCTTTTTCAGCCCCCCGCCCATTCCAAGTTGTGCCAACAACTCTCTGGTTTCCTTACTCAACCCAGACAACGGGTCCGCACTTGAGCTATCCCCGTCACCCACGTCATCCAGGAGAAACCGGGAATCGTCCTCCTCGCCGGGCTTGTCGGCACGGCCGGCCCGGACCGGGCCCTCGGCTCCCATACGGCGCCGCTTCGCCGCCCGCTGCTCCTGAGCCTTTTCCCGCGCCCGCACCTTCGCCAAGCGGTCCTCGCGCTCGCGCCACCGCCGCGCCAGCTCATCGCGTTTCCGCGCAAGTAGCTGGTCGACGATCCAGTCCGGCTCGTCGTCGGCGACAGTCGCCCGCAGCGCCGCCACCGAGGCGTCGAACTCGTGCGCCTTGTGGCGCCGCAGCCATGTCAGCGCGGAACAGATCAGTGAGAGCGATTTGCCGGTGCCGGTCGGACTCTCGATGATGCCGACCTGGCCGGCGCCGGCGTCCAGCACCGAGTACACGGCTTTCATGAAGTCGATCTGCACATCGTACGGCTTGTAGGGGTGGTGGAAGTCGATGGGATCTTCCCCAGCTTGAGTGTCCGCCACCGGTGACATGATGAAACAGCTCGCTGGGAAATTAATTGAGAATGAAAGCTCAATGTTCAAACATCCAGTGTGCCGTGACCATTTGAATGAAGAAGAAGTCGGCGTTGAAGAGATAACTGATAAGCACGAAATCAGCCAATCAGACGTGTGGAAAACCTTCACTCTACGCGCTCAAAAGAATGCAGGCGTTTTCGGGAACACGAAGCCACGTGCATGATAACGTGACCCACACCCGACAATTTCCCGGTCATCTGACTAACCCAGCAATATTTTCCTGCTTAGGGCTCGCCCACAATGTGTGTGCGTGGAGCCCTCAAGCCCTACAATTTTGACTTTTCTGGGCTCTCGTTTAGTCAACCCTTGCTCCACACTCACAATCTTTGGAGGCCTTGAATACTTCGCTATACTTTTCCTGAATCTTTTCCTTCTCCTCCCATCTCCAAAGCGACACCTTTTTTGAGCAGGACACATCTTCGCCTTCTCATCACACAATCCAACAGTCGCCATGCCTACCAGATTTTCGAAGACCCGGAAGCAGTATGTTGTTCCTGTCGTGGATTTACGCATCTGTCGATGCTTCGTCGTTGTTCCTGCCGTCTCCGCGTTGTTTGACTCTGGGCGGCGGGGGAATGAAGTTTTTTCGGCGCATCTCATGATAGTTGGCAAGAAGACAGTCAACTTGAGCACCCGATCAGCTAGCTAACCACTGAACCTCTTTTCTCTTCAACAGCCGGGGCCACGTCTCGGCCGGTAACGGTCGTGTCGGCAAGCACCGCGTATGATACCCTTCCGAACGATGTCCCTCGATGGACACACGACGACGAGATAGTTCAACGGAAGAACATGGAAATACTAACAGACTCGTTACAGAAACACCCCGGTGGTCGTGGTCTTGCCGGTGGTATGCACCAGTATGTTACTACCGCCATTCAAAACCTCTGCCACTCTTTATAGGCCCTTGATCTTGCTAACATGCCTTCTTCTACAGCCACCGCACCAACATGGATGCAAGTAGCCCACCCACCCCGACGACCCCGACGATTCGAACTGACATACTGACCGTTTCTACAGAAATACCATCCCGGTTACTTCGGTAAAGTTGGTATGAGATACTACCACAAGCAGCAGAACCACTTCTGGAAGCCCGTCATCAACGTTGACAAGGTACATACAAGAACCCACCTATTGTTTCTTTGGCGAATATTATGCACCGAGCCCTTCCTCAATACGCGACGACTGCTCGACGAAGTTTGCCTCTCCCGCGCGAGTGGGAATCAGCCGATGTCGAACGACGAACGCCACCAATCAACCCTGTTTCTTCCACTTGCGAGTGCCTGTGCTAGATACGACATCGATGAACTCCCGCTGCAGCCGTTACAATTTCACCCCATTCAAGCCACCGCATACTAACATCTTCTCTCCGCTCTCAGCTGTGGTCTCTGGTTCCTGAGGAGATGAGACAATCCTACATCTCCGGCGAGAAGAAGGACACCGCGCCCGTTCTCGACCTCCTTCCCCTCGGCTACTCCAAGGTCCTCGGCAAGGGCTTCCTCCCCGAAGTCCCCCTGGTGGTGCGCGCGAGATGGGTCAGCAAGCTGGCCGAGAAGAAGATCACCGAGGCCGGTGGTGTTGTTGAGCTGGTTGCGTAAAGCAAGCACGGAAAAGAACAGAAACACATTCCAATATAGAAGCCACAACATTGGGCGGTCTCTTTCTCTTTTTTTCCACACCCTTCTCTCCCCCCCTCTCTTCCGTTTAATGTCCACGTCTTCTTGCCCTTCTCTCTGTCTACTTCACAAGTTTTGTGTTTTTCTGCGGGGATGGGAAACGACATTTTCTATTTTTTCTACTGTTATTGATGTTTTTTTTTCTGGGCTTTTGGAATCGGAAATTCGGAATTGCCGTGGGCTGTTATAAAAAAGAAAGGGAGTTTCATCAGTACGCTTTTGTCTCTTTGATTTCGGTTTTACACACGCTCATCGAGAGTTCAGGGAGAACAAGAGAGAAGAAGATACATACACCCGCTCTCTTCACCCTTTTTCTTTCTGGGGGGCTTCTCGAGGCCGGAAACGGCTGGGTTCTATCGCATTGTACCTTGGTATCAAAAAGGAGTTGCGTCTTCAATACACTTACAACCATGATCAATGAAAAAAAACACGTAAAAAACCAGCTGATCTGTTTCATCGATGTGATTCGTGCTGTATGTAGTGTGAAGATGTGTTGGTGTAACGCCAATACAGATATTCGCTAGGGTTAGTTGTGCCTTCTAGGGTTGTCTATCGAAACCCCACCATCTGTTTACAAACAGCATCATTGCTCCTCTCAGACATGAACACACACACCGAAACACAAGCCAGGAAATAGTTTTACGAGTTTTATTCATGTTAGCCATGTGAGCCAGAGACCCCGATTGAGAGCCCCAGCCAAGAACTATGATTACACGACCCTAAAGACGCCGAGCTGAACGGGGCAATGCGCGAGACAGCAGGATAAACGGGCGGCCAGAAGTTGGAATGCCAGGACGGAGAAAAAGCAAACGCGAGTCAAAGCAGCAGGCCGACGGTCAAACGCCAAACCTTGGTCCAACGAAAAGAACCAAGGGAAAAAAGACAAGAAAGAAAGCAGAACCCGAACGAAACACCCCGTGGAAAACCCCCCCTCGCCCTTCGTACGCCGGTGTGATGGTAGTGTAATCAGTCGGTCTACGCCTGCACAATATCGATCTCGTCGTCGTCGGCGGCGGCAGCGGCAGCGGCCGCAGCAGTCGCGGCAGCCTCCGCAACCAGCGGCATCTGCAGGAACTCGTGGTCGAGCGCTTCGGCGGCGCTGATGCGCTTGGAGGGGTCGAGCGTCATGCAGCGGCGCAGGAACTCGATGGCCAGCTTCTCGTCGGCGGTCAGCGGCGTGCCCTTTCCGTCCTTGCCGCCCTCGGTGCGGCAGGTCGACCACAGGATGATCTTCTCGAGGTTGAAGCCGTGCGAGCCGATGGTGGGGATGGTGGTCTCCATCACGCAGCCGTGCAGCAGGCCGGCCTTCTTCATCTCCTTGGAGCCGAAGATGGTGGCAATCTCAATCATCGCCTCGACGTCGTCGGTGCTGTTGAAGAACGGGAAGCGCTTGCTCATGATGGTCAGCAGGATCACGCCGGCGCTCCAGATGTCGATCTTGGTCGTCTGCTCGGTGCACTTGAACAGCACCTCGGGCGCGCGGAAGCCGCGCGTGCCGGCACGGTTGGCCCGGCGCGACGGCCGCGTGTCCTCCTTCGGGTAGCCCTGCTGCGGGCCGGCCAGCGACGCGGCGCTGGCCTCGATGCGGCGGCGGCGCACATCGGCCGGCTCGTGGCACAGGCACGGCTTGGTCTCGACGCCCTCGCGCTCGGCCAGGCCAAAGTCGACCAGCACGCCGCGCTGCGACGCCGGGTCGTACAGGAAGTTGGTCGGCTTGATGTCGCGGTGGATGATCTGGTGCTCGTGCACGGCCTGCAGCGCGGTGAACAGCGACCGCAGGTAGATGGCGGTGTCGAGCACGGTCATCTTGCGGAAGTAGTCGCGGAAGTCGGAGTGGCGGAAGTACGGCAGCACGGCCACCACCTGGTCGGTGTGGCGGAACGCCGTGATCAGCGGGCACACCGACGGGCAGTTGCGCAGGTCGTACAGCAGGTCCAGCTCGTTGTAGATGCGGATCGGGCTGGATGTCACGTAGATCTTCTTGACGGCCACGAACTTGGGCCGCGGGGAGGGGGCCGCCACGCGACCACCGGCTTGGCCGTGAGAGGCGGCGGATTCCGGGGTCCACTTGTTCACGTCGGCTTCGGGGTCCCAGTCGTTCACATAGTCGTTGTATCGGAGGTCTTCGGCCTTGTACACGGTCGAGAAGGTTCCTGGAGAGAGAAACACGGGTTAGTCATCCCCCACTGTCGGGGTGTCACGATACCGCCAGAAAACCACCCGGCACCGCAACTCACCCTCGCCGATCCGCTTTATTAGCCGGTAGTTGTCCCGGAAATCCGGGAAGCTGTCCTGAAGCTTCTCAATGTCCCGCTGAACCGTCTCGTCAATCGGTTCGTCGTCCGAGTCCGACGACGACGTGTACGACGCGTTGTCGAGCACCTGGTCCTCGTCCTCGTCGTCGTCGTCGTCCTCGTCGTCCATACGGATGTCGTCCTCGTCGATCTCGGTGGCTTCGGTGTGCACCACGTCCTGGTGGATCATGAAGCCGTCGGCCGCCTGCCGTGATGAGCCGGTGGTGGCGCCGGCCATGATGGGTTGTCGATTGGGTGTGGTGAATTCAGGTGGGAAGCGGCGGAAGAGAAGTGTGAAGTTGGGAGAAACAGAATGGAAGAGAAAGTCCAATTGACATCGGCAGGAAAAAGAAAAAAACAACAGTGTTCATGGGAAAATCAACACGGTTGTTGTGTCAAACAAATCGGGTGATGTCTGGAATTGGGAATTTTGAAGGTCTGGGGTTTTTTTTCTAATCGCGTTCAGTACAATGTAAACCGCGTTTCTCTCTAAAGTGTGTGGTTGAATGAGTTTGTTGATTGTTTTGGTGGCGGGGCTTTACAGGGGGGATAATCCGTGTTTACAGCGGTCGCTACAGTAAACATGATAGTGATTACAGCGCGCACTTTCCCTATAACGGCGAGTTTACAGCGCAAGGGCCTTCTATAAAAGTGGTTATACAGGTGGGCAGTTGCCCCACTATCTTCCGTATAGATAAGCCCTCACAAAAATGGGTTGAACCCTAAAACGCAACAAGCTCCGAGGTTCCGTCCGGGGTAAAAGTGGGGCCGGGGTCAATCCCGACATTTCATATGCAGCCAGGATCGACCGTCTGAATCGTCTTTGATGTGGTTACACCGGCGAGATTTGCCTCGTAGTAAGATCAGAGTAAATCAGTATATTCTCATGATAGCAGGCATTACAATACACACAAGTGAAAGGAAGAAATAAATAAATAAATAAATAAAAACAAGTTCGAAATCAAACAACAAGAGTTGCGGATCGGAGCAAAACAACATCAGTTATTTTGGCATGGAGTCGGTTAAGCTACACGCTGTCTGCGTGGGGGTGGCCAATCCACCTCTTCTTCTGTGCATCCTGTACTCGTCTCCAACACTGTTCATCCCACCCTTCCCATATTATGTCTCGCCCCTAAAGTGTAATACCGATTGGGTCGGAGAACACGCCCAGTGGACTGCAGGCCAGGCCCGGAAGGTCTTCTATTGCAACACAGATATTGCTCTGAGCTCCAAAACCTCACTTAAATGTGGAAATGTTTTGATGTTTGAGTCTGCATGATCAAGATCTTCAAGTATAAATGGAAAAGCTGATTTCCGAATGGTTAGGCCGGTTTGTATCAACCATATTGCGTCCTATTGCACCTTCAGGATGGCGGAAGGTGTCAATTCGATGATTGCTGCACAGATGCTGTAGGGAACATATTGAGAGGAGTCGTCATTGGTATGAAATAGTACCCTCTCAAGGATATACTTCGCATTTCTTTGGATCACACTGTCGTTATCTTCAAGAAGCTTGACGAGCAGCAGAAGAGGTTCCTCTGGAATATGGCGAAGAACCTCTCAACAGCCTTAATGCCGTCCTCGTGACTTGACATCTTGATGGCCCAGTACCTCTATCACGCCAGAGACGGTATCCTCTGGAAAGTCATCTAGGGAACTCGATTGCCGAACACACATCATCAAGAGGCCCCTATTCTACTGCAATAATAGCCATTTTCAGAATCGTGTTGATGATATTTATCGGGAGTTAGGCGTATCGTCTTGACGCAGATATTACCACCATCCGTATTTTCAAGCTTCCAGGTGCTATACGCCAAGATCGGTAAGGTGGTGTGGAAGCTCCTTGCCCTCAATAAGGCACGACGATTCTTCGTTTGGGTGTTCAGATTTGACCCATTGAATGACTTTCTGCTGGAGAGAATGATGCAGACATTTCAACTTTCCGAGATTCTTTGGCTGTCGGGTTTGCTTCGTTTCGAGATATGGAAGAGGAACTTCGTTCACAGAGTGCATCACTAGACGAACGAACGCTGAGCCGAGAGAAGCGCAATCTCGAATCATTGGTTGGCTTTTAGAAAGTTTCCTGATAGCAGTGGCATTTTCTTGAGGTTGATTCCTGGCAATGTATTTCTCGATTTGGAAGTTCTTGAAGCCGACTATTTCTTCATATCGATGTCCCGGATAGTGTCTAGCAGCATACTGCGGGGACGATTTGTAATGACGTTTTGTTAATTAAGTTGACGGCCTATAAGCGAGCCTAATCTTCGCCATGCACCCATTCTCCAGGGATCTCATCGAGGCCTTCAAGAATAAAGAGGCATCTCCCAGCCTGTACTGACTAGCAGAATCCTTGAGAGAGGCGATCTTGGGTGAGATGGTCGGGGCAGCCATCACAGAAGATTCGGCGGGAAAGTCTATCAATAGTACAATCACCGCCTCGAAATTGGTGTCCACAGCCTCGCGGCTGCTTTTGCATGCATCAGAACGTCGCCGGCCCTGCGTGTCATTTGCAAACCAACTTGTCCGGGCTCGCGAGAATCTCCCCGAAGCGGCTGACTCGGCTGCTCGGGCCGATGTTTCTCGATACGGTGCGCGGGCTATAAACCCGTCTTGCTGTAGCTGTTCCGATATAGAGGAGACGAACCCTAGTGATGGAAGAGTGGCATTCGTGCCGAGAGTAGCTTGAATGCGGCGGAAAGCATTGGTATCGAGCGTCTTGAATTCGGTCCAGGTTGCTTCTGGAGGCTCCCCAGGTTCCTCGAGGGAACCACCCTCACGGCCGGGAGGGGGTCAGACAGTCCAGAGGAATCACTCCGGACATTGCGACTTGAACATGGCGTGGCTAGATAACAATAACTGACGGTAAGAGAAGATGTTTGTATTATACTCGCTTGACTGTGCTGTCGGGATCCAGGGGCGCTTATGCAAGGTACACCCTAACGCCACAGGCGCCACACGCGGGGCACGCCACAACAACCCTAAAACGAAAAACATGGCGGCACTTGACGCGTATCAAAAAGAAAACATAAACAAACCGTTGCTGCGGCAGGAGCTACCGACACCTGTGAATTTCACCACTGGGAAGGCGCTGACACAAGCACCACACACAAAAGAAGATTATTATCATCATCGCAATAATTCATCGTGAAGGCCGATTGCTGGCTTCTCTCTATTTATACTCTTCATTTCTTTACCTTTTGGGTTATTATCGTAATCATCCCGTGATTTTCCCTTCTGCGTGTCTCGCCTCTAGTGTTTACGACACACATTTCATCGCCGAAAATCTTCCGTTTCGTTTAGGGGGCGTTGCACCCCTCTCAGATACTTCTGAATCACGACCACAACCAACCGCAACCATGGAGAGTGTCAATTTCGACATCAACGATGCTCTCAAGCATTACATGAGCGATCCGGCTTCGGTGGCCACCATCGAGGCCGACCCGACGCTGCTGGAGTATGAAAACGACCCCGAATCGCTGGCCGGCGCGTCGCTCGGCCCCGCGCTGGACCAGATCGTCGACGCCATCACCGAGAGCCCGGACATGATGATGCGCGCGGTGCATTTCGACTCGCTCCAGTTTATGCTGAAGTACGCCAGCTTCATCCCCGCCAACATCCTCAGCAGCGTGCTCGACCTGATCATGTCCGGGCTGTCCACCGAGGCCGACGCGGTGCACTCGGATCTCGAGTCCCCGGACGAGCAGGACTCGCTACCACACCACAAACAGCTTCTGGAGATGTACGGCTTCTTGTTACAGTGGGCCATTGCCGCCGTCGAGCTCAAGGCGGCCGAGAAGACCCCGGCTGTCCCGGTGGCCCGTGGCCGCGGGAAGGGCAAGAAGGCCGTGGCGGCAAAGGAGTCGGCCTGGGACGCGTCAGCACAGCTCCAATCCGCCCTGGATATCATGTGCAAGGTGTTGCGGCTCAAGCTGTCGAAGATCTTCTTGACCACTTCCGAGCGGGATACGTTCATTGGCTTGTTGACGCGCCCGGTGTCGACGGTTCTAGAGAACGAGCAGCGCGTCAAGAACACCTCGATCCGCATGCACGCCTTCAAGGTCCTGTGCATGGCCGTGAAGAACCACGGGCACGGATATGGTATGTACACCGCAATATTTATAGAAATCGATATGTGTGTTCAGTTTGTGTGCAGGTGCTAACCAAATGTCCTCTCTGTAGCCGCGCAAATCACCATTGTGCAGAACCTGACCTACTTCGAACACCTGTCGGAACCTATGGCCGAGTTCCTCCACATTCTCGCCGAGACCTACGACTATCCCCAGCTTGCTGACGAGATCCTGCGCGAGCTGAGCAATAAGGAGTTCAACTCCAACGACACTAAGGGTCCCAAGTCTGTCTCGTCATTTATTGTCAAGCTGTCAGAACTCGCCCCGCGTCTGGTCATTAAGCAGGTGACGATGTTGGCGAAGCAGCTGGACAGCGAGGTGTGTACCGCTTTGTGAATTCCGTCGACTCAGCCGTTCGATATTGCCAGTCACTAACTGCTCGTAACAGTCGTATACCCTGCGATGTGCCCTCATCGAGGTTTGCGGAAACATGGTCAGCTACCTCAGCCGGCAAGAGGAGCGGAGCGAGAACTACAAGTCCCAGCTCAACGCCTTCTTTGACGTGCTGGAGGAGCGCTTCCTCGACATCAACCCCTACTGCCGTTGCCGCACCATCCAGGTGTACACCAAGCTGTGCGAGCTCGACCAAAAGTTCCCGAAACGCCGGCAGAAGGCAGCCGAACTTGCGTGCCGGAGCCTCGAAGACAAGAGTAGCCACGTTCGCCGCAACGCTATCCGGCTGCTTGGCACGCTGATCAAGACTCACCCCTTCACCGTCATGCATGGTGCTCAGCTTTCGCGGAAGGAATGGCAGGCTCGTCTTGATAAGGTCGACGAGGAGCTCAACGGCCTGAAGCCCCCTGCGGATGCACCGGCCATGGACGGCGGCGACACTACGGCCCTGGACAACGGCTTGGTTGACGAAGCCACCCAGATCGAGTCGCCGGTCAAGAAGTCCGTGACAGAAATGACCGATGCCGAGAAGATCGAGGCGGTCCGCAAAGCGCAGGAGGAAGCCGCGACATCGGAGGCGATTGAGAAGCTGACGCTGACCAAGCGATACTACTCGGAAGCCCTCAAGTTCATTGACGTGCTGCACGAGGCCACCGGTGTTGTGTGCACGCTTCTGGGCTCGCGCAACAAGAGCGAGGTCATTGAGGCCATGGACTACTTCGAGATTGGCGACGCTTACAACATTGAAGAGAACAAGGTCGGCATCCGCCGCATGCTGCGGTTGATCTGGACCAAGGGAAACAGTGACGAGGGCAAGGGAGTGCAGACCCACCTGATCGAGTGCTACAAGCGGCTGTTCTTCGAGGCCCCCGACTCGTTCAGCGCCAATGACGCGGCCAACTACATTGCGCGCAACATGATTAGCCTGACCTTTGGCGCCACACCCGCCGAACTGACGTCTCTCGAGCAGCTGCTCAGCACCATGTCGCGGCAGAGCATGATTCCCGACACGGTGGTGGCCAAGCTGTGGCAGGTGTACGGAGTGCAGCGCAAGGAGATCTCGCGGACGCAGCGCCGGGGCGCCATCATGGTGCTGGGCATGCTGGCGTCGGCGAGCCCGGAGATAGTGGTGGGCGATATGGAGACGATGATGCGGATTGGTCTCGGCGGCCATGGCCGGGCCGACCTGCAGCTTGCAAAGTACACGTGCATTGCCCTGCGCCGAATCAGCCCTTCGGGCCGGAAAGACGGCGGCACGGCCACGACGTTCTCACGGCTGCCCAATGACCATGCTGTCCTGGCTAAGCTGTCGGCCATTACCGAGGTGCCGTCCGAAAGCACCGAGTGGTATGGAGTGGCGGAACAGGCCATCAACGCCATCTACGCACTCGCGCGACATCCTGACACACTCTGCTCGGCCATCATCCGCCGCAAGACGCGACAGGTGTTTGCGAACCCGAACGGCGGGTCGCGGCCTGGGTCGCGCGATGACCAGACACAGATGATGCACACCCAGATGATGGGAGGCGGCGACCCGACCATGACCCAAGCGCAGATGAATCTCGAGCTGACGCAGTCGCAGGGACCGCCGCAGCCGCCGCCGCGCAAGCGGGACGCAGCCATCGGCCTGTCGCAGCTGCTGTTCATCGTCGGCCACGTGGCGATCAAGCAGATCGTGCACCTTGAGTTGTGCGAGCAGGACTTCAAGCGGCGCAAGCAGGAGAAGGAGAAGAAGGCGGCCGAGAAGGCGGCGGCAGCGGCAGCGGCAGCCGCCGGCAAGACGGCGGAACCGGAGGCCGACGAGCTTGACCTCATTGGCGGCACGACGGAGGACGACTTCACGGAAGCCATGGCGCACATCCGCGAGCGCGAGCTGCTGTACGGGCCGGAGTCGCTGCTGGCGCTGTTCGGGCCGCTGGCGTCGGAGGTGTGCGCGAACAACACGCGGTACGCGGACCGCGGGCTGCAGGCGGCGGCGACGCTGTGCCTGGCGAAGCTGATGTGCGTCAGCTCGGAGTACTGCGAGACGAACCTGCCGCTGCTGATCACGATCATGGAGCGGTCGGGCGACGCGACGGTGCGGTCGAACGCGGTGATTGCGCTAGGCGATATGGCGGTATGCTTCAACCACCTGATCGACGAGAACACCGACTTCCTGTACCGGCGGCTGGCGGACGCCGACGTCAGCGTCAAGCGCACGTGCCTGATGACGCTGACGTTCCTGATCCTGGCGGGGCAGGTCAAGGTCAAGGGCCAGCTGGGCGAGATGGCCAAGTGCCTGGAGGACGACGACCGGCGCATTGCCGACCTGGCGCGCATGTTCTTCTCCGAGCTCAGCACCAAGGACAACGCCGTGTACAACCACTTTGTCGACATGTTCAGCCTGCTGGCGGCCGAGCCGGCGCTGGCCGAGGAGAGCTTCCGGCGGATTGTGCGGTTCCTGCTGGGGTTCGTCGAGAAGGACAAGCATGCGCGCCAGCTGGCGGAGAAGCTGGCGGCGCGGCTGCCGCGGTGCGAGACCGAGCGGCAGTGGAACGACGTGGCGTTTGCGCTGGGGCTGCTGCCGCACAAGAACGAAGAGATCGCCAAGGTTGTCACGGGCGGGTTCCGCATGGTGCAGGCGCCTGTGGCGTAGACGGGTGGTGGGTTGTCGGGGGTCTTGGGATTAGGGCTGGGCTAGGGTTGGGGTTAATCAGGGTTAATACCGGCGGTGAGGGTTTGTTGTCTATTGCATTTGTATTGCGTTTGTACTTCGTTATGAAAATGCGACCTGAACTTGACTGATTGTGCTTTATTGGCTTGCGGCCTGGGATGCAAGTACGAACATGGTAGTGCATCATGGTTAGTCTCTGAGTGTGGTCGACGTGATTATGAGGTCTCGTTTGATATACTATCACAACATTCTTGGGAGTGAGTTCTTCCCGACAAGCAGGGCTGAGTATTCCGGGATTGAAGTCCGGGATCTCTTCGATGACCGTGGCCTCCAGCACGACAGACTACAGCCTTACAAGATAGCGACAGGTATACACTGCATAAGCTGCCTCAAAACGAGTAGAAAAAGAAGACCTGTTGTACACGAAATACAATCTCTAGATAAACGGAAACAAAAAAAGGCGAGTGCAGGAAGGGAAAGCTCCGTGCACAGACACATGCGTATTTACAATTGCCCGGTCTTGTCCGCACCACCACTGCCACACACCATCGCACGATCAGCAGCGATACCACACCCGGGGACCCTGGGACAATCTCCGGGTTCCTCCCGCACTGTTGTCCCTCAAATCGGCCGCGTTGGAGAGCGGAGGAGGGTATGGCCCTTCTCGGGGACGGATTGGCAGGCTCGGTGAGCTCTGGGGAGGGGGTTACTTGGACACGTGGGCGGGGGTCGCGGCGAAGGTCGGCCGAACGAAGCTGTTGGAAGAGCACGCGATGGTTAGTCGCACACAGACACGGCGCGGGAGGCACAACCACAGACGCGGAGGGGGACAGATAGAAACGCAAAGAGAGAAGGGGGGGAGGGGGACTCACCGGTCGCTGTGGTACACCTTCGTGTTCTCGCCCAACAACTCCTTCTCGCGCGCCTGGTCGGCAAGGTACCGCCGCACCTGGTCGCGGTCGTCCTCGGCCTGCAGCAGCGGGATCAGGTGGATGCGGGCCCACATCTTCTCGCGGGCGAGTTCGCTGCAGCGGGACAAACAGAGCGTTGTTAGCCGGGGGGGGGGAGGTCTCAATAGGGGGCTCTTCGTGGGCGTTGGCCGTGAGATTGAACGTCACGGGCAGACACACAAATCGGAGACAGACACTTACTTCGCTTCCCGGATGCCGCCGACCAGCTTGTACCATCCGTATCCCATCATCGCGCCAACGCCGAGCAGTAGCACGCCCGGCCGGAACCCTCTCGCGGGCAGGTTGCGCTGTGGTCACAAACACGCCGTTAGTACACCTGCTTGCCGGCGTCCGCCGCCGCCGTCGCAGCCGGTCCCGCGGACCTTCACCCGGCCCAACCACAGCTCCCGGCTGGTTCGCCGCAGCCCTCCGGCACCGCACCGCGGACACCCACCTTGTACTGAACGGGGCCGTAGCCGCCGACGGGGGGCATGTCCTGAACCATGGCGGGCAACAGTTCACGAGACTCGAGCTCGAATAGGATATTGAATGTGTGTGTGTGTGTGTGTGTGCCGAAGCGGCCGTCGCGGGAATCTCCGAGCCGGTCGGGTTGCTACGGAAGATCTCTCCAAAGCAAACAAAAGAAAGAAGTCAACGTCGTCGTGTGGTGTATCGGCCGTTCGAATCGGGGTGTCGTCGCTGCTCGTTGAAATCAGATCACTCAAGGACAAGAACAAAACCGACGAGCGAGAATTCACAGCATTGAGAGAATCCTGTCAGCTCGGGAATTGGGGCGCTCTGATTGGCCAGTTGATCTACGGCTGACATAACACTGAGCGTTAGGTCTAGGGTTAGGGTTGCAGAGTGTTGAGTGCATAGGGTTGGACCCTTGTTGTATTGAAGTATCACGACTATCTAGATCCACCCGAGGGAACAGGCAATTGTGCAGCATGCTGCCAGCGGGAACGCAGACGAGTTTTGCATACGTCGCGCATTTCAAAATTGGAGAGCACCTGCCCATCGATATAGTTCTGTACACACACACACACACACACACACACACCAGTCCTCGGTCACCAGGGCACTGACGAGGCTGGACTGACTGGCTCGACCTCGCGGGGAATGGCGCCAACACGGGCGAGCGAAAAAGCCAGATCTTCCACGTCTTGCACATGGCGACTGGAAGTTGTCCCGGCGCAGCGCCCCCGGAGAACGCTAGGTTCCCTGGGGGGCGCGCCGGTGAGGCCGCGGGCCGGCAGCCGCGCCTCAGGCATCGCATGTTGCAGGGCCCCGGACACGGGGCACTGGTAGAGCTTCTGCTTGAATGCTGCGCGAGGCGGTGGCCAGCCGGCAACAGCCAGGCGACTTTCGAGCTCGAACAGTCCTTCGACGGGGCACTTCACGACGCCTGCTCGGAGGCACAGAGCCATCCATCGGTTGACCACATGCTGAGCCACGCCCAGCATAGCGGGACGTACAGCTCAAGCGCCCGCGGGCCGTTGTCGTGAGACTCTCCAGCGGTCGTCAGACGCTTCGGCGGTGGCTTCACCTTGGCTGCAAATCTGCCGCAGTCCGGGTAGGAGTGCTTCCAGAGAAAGCTGAAGCCCCAGCGCAGCACGACCGACTCTCGTGAACGAGAACCGGCCGGCGCGGTGCGGGGGACAGGGCCGGAGAAAACAAAGTGGAGAGCTATCCGGGAAGCCCTGACCACGCCCCGACCGGCAGGACCATCGAGTAACACCCGGCTTCTGGTGACTGCGCCGGCAAATGTCCAGGGCGCCAGCGGCCAGCGGCCAGCGGACCACTAGGTGGCCCAACTGGCAGTGGACATGCGTGTGCCCGCCCATAGTGACACGTGCCTCGTAGGGTGCAAAGAACGCACGGCCAGCAGTGTTTTTCAAGACAAAAGTCTCGGGGCTTAGGTACTCAATCCAGGTTGTCATGAGCTCCCAGCACACCCACGGCCGGCCGTGTTTTTCAAGACAGAACGTCTCGGGGCTCAGGAACTCCCAGCACACCCACGACCGGCCGTGTTTTTCAAGACAAAAAGTCTCGGGGCTCAGGTACTCAATCCAGGTTGTCATGAGCACCCAGCACACCCACGGCCGGCCGTGTTTTTCAAGATAAAAAGTCTCGGGGCTTAGGTACTCAATCCGGTTGTCATGAGCACCGAGCACACCCACGGCCGGCCGTGTTTTTCAAGACAAAAAGTCTCGGGGCTTAGGTACTCCCAGCACACCCACGGCCGGCCGTGTTTTTCAAGACAAAAAGTCTCGGGGCTCAGGAACTCCCAGCACACCCACGACCGGCCGTGTTTTTCAAGACAAAAAGTCTCGGGGCTGAGATACTCAATCCAGGTTGTCATGAGCTCCCAGCACACCCACGGCCGGCCGTGTTTTTCAAGACAGAACGTCTCGGGGCTCAGGAACTCCCAGCACACCCACGACCGGCCGTGTTTTTCAAGACAAAAAGTCTCGGGGCTCAGGTACTCAATCCAGGTTGTCATGAGCACCCAGCACACCCACGGCCGGCCGTGTTTTTCAAGATAAAAAGTCTCGGGGCTTAGGTACTCAATCCGGTTGTCATGAGCACCGAGCACACCCACGGCCGGCCGTGTTTTTCAAGACAAAAAGTCTCGGGGCTTAGGTACTCCCAGCACACCCACGGCCGGCCGTGTTTTTCAAGACAGAATGTCTCGAGTCTGAGGTACTCAATCCAGGTTGCCCTCAGTTCCCAGCACACCCAGTCTTTCTCGAACACGGTGGCCTCCCCCTTGGGTACCGTTCAAACGGCACCCGCGGTGGAACATGCCGCTCTCGCCGCAGCTTCAAACACGCGCCAAGCGCGCGCCCGCAGCGCCGCCACTCGTTGAAAACCATGAACACTCCGAGATAGGGGAGAGCAGAACCGCTCTCAACCCTCAAAACCTTGGCTTCCGCTCGGCGGAGGGGACTCGCAATGGATCCACCTCTGCGGGTGACATCTCCAAGCAGGACAGGCGCAGAAGCGAGGGTGGGAGCGCTGCCGGACCTGCCAGAATGGCGGGCCCGATGTCTCACCCCGTCAGGTTGTTCGACCCCGCTGAGCCGGACGGCATGTGTGCACCTCTAATGAGGCCCCCACATGTCTCCGGACAGTGGGTAAGTTTGCCCGAATGACCCCTGAGCCGCACCCCAGCGCAGTCATCTTACCATCCCTAAGACTTTGCGGCCACTGCCTGCCGTTTCGGACCCGCTAGCGGGCCCAGGTCAGCGGAGGGGCCCGAGTCACCCCGGCCACAGGCACACACACGCACACATGCACACACACACACACACTGCAGCGGAAACACCGGCCAGCCGGCGTCTCGTATGGGTGTCCTGCAATATGCAAGTGGTGCGGGAGTCAAGTCTCCCCAACCGGACCCCCTCCACTCCCTGGGCGTCTGGTAGGCGTCGGACAGGCCCCCGAGATTGAATTGTCCAGGGCAGACGGACGGCCGCTGTCTCATGCGGGGGGCGGTATCCGGGCCAGACATCGATTGGAGTGGCGCTGGTCGCAGCACACCCCGTTCGGGCGAAATCAACTTGGCCCACAGTCTTCCGGGTGTCGGTGCTGGCTACCGTATATTCCGCTGGGCCAAGCCCGCGGGTTGCGCCTCCGGGTTGTATCTTCGCAAAGTGGACGAGGCTTCGCCGGGGTCGTGAGTACTAGCGCGCGAAGGACAGGAACCGGCCTCGGCCCGGAGTCGAGACGGACGAGTGTCGGAGTCGGACTTCGAAGCCCCCAATTGTTTGTAGTCCGGATGATCCACCAACCATCTCATCCCTGATATTCTGTTAGACCAGGCCCGTGGATTGGACACACCAGGTGCGCCGGAAACAGTCATGAGTGGCTAGGGCCCGGAACACGAGAGTCCTGTCAGTTGGAAAGGACGCTGACAAGGAGCCGAGACACGGGAGTCTCGGAGTCCGAGTTCGAGTTCACCAACCCCCGGTGTTCCCTGGACCGGCCGGTCAACCGGCCCGCAAGCCACCGGGGGTTGTTCCCAAACTAACGGTCAACGCCACCGCCGCGGCTGTACCCGCCGCTCCCCCCACAATGGCGGCGCGTACCCGTACCAACAACGTGGCACAGGTAGCATTCGTGGCTTGCCTAGTGAGGAGAGAAAGCCCAGTCCGCCCGGGGCGGTCTCTGAGTGAGTATTGGCATCCGAGGAGCCCGCAGCAAGGGCATCCGACTCGGACCAAGTACCCAGAAACAAACCGCCGGGGGGTATGTCCTACCGACTGATATGGCAAATGGGGTGCAATGGGAGGAAGGACCGGAAGCAGTCCACTGCGCCGAAGGATGACCCTGCCGCCGGAGCTCCCTAACACCCCAGCCCGCCCCGGGGACGCAAAAGTATGCGGCCGGGTTCGTACGGCTTGTTCCCAAACCGCACCCCAAACCCACCCCGAGCTGGGCCGCAGGTCTCCCGGAGTGCGGGCGCCGCAGTTGGAGAGAAAAAGTTCCCCCCTTTTGGCAGATTCTCAGAACGCACGGCAAGCGGTCGACAGAAGGAGAGAGTGAGAGAGAGACAGAAAGGAGAGGGGGGGGGGACCCCAATAAAGGGGCAGAGGGGGGTCTAAAAAAAAGCGGGAGAGAAGAGGCCCTCCTGTTCGGGATCTCCACCTCCCTACCCAGTAAAGGGCTGTGAGGCGGGAAACCGGAGAGCGAGGCGGCCGGCAGTAAAAAGGGGACTTCGGCACCGCGGGCGGGCCGTGGAGGGGCACACGACGGCTAGCGGAGCACGCCCGGCGTGGCATGGCACGCTGGGCGGAGGCGGTCGACGTTGTCCGACTCTAGGCCCAGGAGGAGGAAAAAAGAGAGAGGGGTCTCGAGAGACCACGTGGGGATACCAGGGGTGTGCTCGTGCAAGATGCAGAGAGAGAGGTAGAGTGGGAGAGAGGTAGAGTGGAGGGAGAGAGGGAGAGAGGGAGAGAGGGAGAGAGTGAGATGGAAGCCGGATAGCCCTACGCCCGAGGGATCAGGACTCAGGGCAAAGGGGGCATTCCCACCCCCCAAAGGCCCAGAGCCCGCATCCCTCTGTGAGATGGGCGTACGCCGCTCCTTTCCCACCCTGTGTGCGCACACGCCGCGGGGAGACGTGCAGGGCGATTGAAGCGCCCGCGACTGTCCCCCCCCACGGCCAACCCCACCGTGGATCGTCTGTATCCTCGCAGCCCGTTCCCGGACTGCGCGGGCCACACCCGGCCCGTACAAGCGGCAGGCTTTCCCCGCCCTGCGATCGTTCGCGCCGCCTTCCCCTCGTGGCTTTGAAGTTCCGGTGCGGTTAGAAAAAACCAGGCAAGTCCCCTCTTGCCCCGGGGGAACCTGCGGGCTCAGAGCCCCACCACTGCAAAAGCAGCCGCTCGTCGCAGCTCAACCGGCGCAGAGAGCCACGCGGAACGCCGGGTTCGTAGAAGAGAACTGCACACGCACACACACGCCGCCGGACCCGGTCCACGACCTGCGAAGCCTGGCCGGGTGGACCCCGAGCTTGGGCCGCCTAGTATAGGCGGACACAGCACGCTGGCCCGTGTTACGGTGGTATATCATGTCGGTCGGCAAAGACGATCGGGGGGATACGCTAGTACAGAGGGGGAGGTGTTAGCAGGCGGTTCTGAAAAGAAAGTAGTTCAAAGGGGTAAAGGGGGTCGACTATACTTGCATATCCGCCCTTCTATTGATGTGGCTGGGCCACAAACGACCAGACCCCCCCATTGGGCAGAGACTTCTTCGTCTCTATTGAATAAAGACCTTATGTTCACTCTCATGAAAGGCGGAGATCCTCTAGACGGATCTCTAATAAAAGGATCTAGTCAACCAGGAGTATTAGTAGGGCATCAAAAAGCAAGCCGTTAAAAAGGGGGGAACCTTACCTATACGTCCATGTTTCTATTCTTCGGGGTATATTACCCACGAAGTAAGAAAAGAGTCGACGACTCATGATCTCGATAATATTTAGTTCCGGGTAGTTCTCTAAGAAGTAGGTTCCGCTAAATAGGAGTGTTAAGAGGGGATCCTAAAAGAATATCGTAGAAAGGGGTAAGGGACGAGGGACGTGGACTATACCTTTATCGATGGTATATCACTCGTAGATAGAGCGAGAATTCGGATACTAGCCCTAGTAGAAAAGGTGAACTATAATAAAGTAGTTCTCTAAGAAACGATCTCTAAGGAACGATCTCGAAGGAACAATTTCTAAGGAACGGATCTAAGAAACCAGACGTTAGTGTGAGGAGGGCATTCACATAGACGTAGTTAAGAAAGGGGGAAACAAGGAGCTAGACTAACCTATAACCTTCATCAAGGTGTATCACCGACAAAGGGGTCATCAATGATGTGGCCATCAATGAACGATCTCTAATGAAGGTGTCATGAATGAATGATCATTAATTAACGAATCATCAATAGAAGGTTCGTTAATAGATGAAGCATCAATAGAAGGTTCATTAATAGATGAAGCATTAATAGAAGGTTCATTAATAGATCAATCATTAATAAATAATGAATGGATCGTTGATGAAAGAAGTGATGAATAGATCATGAAAGAATCGTGGATGAGAAGACCTGAGTGAAAACGAGGAGATGAAGGAGGAAGAAAGGAAGAAACAAATCTCGAGAATCGGGATACGAGGCGAGATATTTATACCCTCGAAAAAAACACGCCCTCAAAAAAAAAGCAAAAAGGGGCCCCTACGTGAAAATAATGATAACAAGCGATAGCCTACAGATCACGGGAATAGGAAACCCTAAGTAAACACGCACAAAACCGCTTAGTTCTCTTGAATAAATACTTCATAAGGTGCTCGGAATAAACAAAGACATATAGGCACGCAACATGGAAACAGGACTACGCTCACGGCCTCACGACAGCACAAAAGGCCAGTCTACCACACCCGCAATGACCCGGAGCACCAGCTTTACTGGCCTCCGTCATTCTCCCCAGGTTTCATCTAGCCATGATAGGGCAGCCACTCCACCAATGATCCACGCACAGATCATATCCACACACTTCACGAACGAGCCACCACCCGAGCAGACGGAGACGCACGCAAACGATGACTCCGCCGGGCGGGAAGAACCCACGCGGGTACGGCTCGGAAAGGCCTCCCCAGGCGGGCGAGACAGAGAGAAAAGCAATGCTGACGAGCAGTGCGGTCGCCGCTCACATGTTCTTTCCCCCCAGTGTGATTGATATCCCCCTCCTCCACATCACAGTCTGTTCTTTTTTTTTTCTTTTTGTTCATCGGCCACCACTCCCAGTCCAGATATCGCCAAGTCACCGGGACACCATATGTGAAGGATCCCCAACTTTCGTTGGCCCTCGTGTAGCCCCGTTGGCAGCACACACCGTCAGAACGCCAGTTCATAGCTGCATTGCAAATAAAATGAAAAATGCAAGACCCCCAAACACCGCCTCCAGAACCCAAGTTCTCGGGAGGCCCATGCCGCTCTTTGTCATCATTATCTCGCTTGTTGTGTTTGTTGCGTTTTGTGTTGTGTTTTGTTTTGTTTTTTTTCATCACTTTCGTTATCCGGACATACCCGGCCAGAAACATTGTTACCAAGTCCGACTAGATGCACCCACACATGAACATCGTTAAAAGGTGTTGAAATCTGGGACGCGGCCCAGCAGAGGAAGAAAAAGAAAGCAAATGAGCGGACAGCCACAGACTGAAGAAAAAAACAAATTAGTGCAGATCATGAAGAAAAAATGAATGTCAGATGGTGGGCGTTGACATGATAGATGGGCAAAATCAAATTGTTTAAAATGGGGAGGCGCTGGCTTTTTTTGGTGGTTTTGGTATGAGAAGTGAAAAGTCAGAAGATGAAAGACCAAGTCAATTTGGCATAGCAGTTTGAAAGAAAAAGGAGGGGAAGAAGAATTGAAAGAAAAAAAAAAAGAATGGACGTGAGACGACTCCCTCTTTTCTTGTATCCCCGACACAGCCGACGAGACGGCGCATCGGGAACACCCGAAAGACAGGCACGCTCACCGCGTAGACAGCACCAGATTGTTCAGCAGCGGGTCCAGCTCCGTCACACGGAAGCGGCCCTTCCACCGCGCCCGGAACTCGGGCCCCGTCCAGGCCGACGACGTGCTGGCGTGCCACGACACCAGCTCGACAATCCAGCCCTTCTTGAGCGCGCGCTCCGCCGTGCGCAGGAACCCGTCCGAGAACTCGCTGTCGTTGGCGTCGCCCGTCGCCAGAACCATCGTGCCCGGCTCCGCCGCGTCCAGCACCGACTGCCCCATCTTCAGCTGCAGCAGCTCGTCCACACACTGCTCGCGCTTTCGCGTCGAGCTGGCAGTGGTCGGCGCGCTGGGAGCGTTGGCGGCCGCGGCTGCGGCTGCGGCCGCCGCCACCGTCATGTCGAGGGGCGAGGCGGGGGAGGACATCGGAGGCGAGATCGGATGATGCAGATGCTGTTGCTGCTGCTGCTGCTGCTGGAGCTGGAGGTGGTAAGGCATGGCCATGGGCGCAAACGGAAACATCTGGCCCTGCGGCGACGTCGGCCAGTACATCAGAGACTTGCTGGCATCACCGCCATAAAGGCGTTGCTGCTGCTGCTGCTGCTGCTGCTTCAGGTAGAGCATATATAGGTGCTGCTGGAGAGCATCGGAAGTCACGCCGTTGTTTCCAGCAACACCGTTGCCAAAGCTTCCAACCATCGGGTTGAACCCCGAGTAGCCATACACTTCCGCGGCGCTGGGGTGACCACTTGCACTTGTAGAAGGGCTGTGCTTCGCCTTTTGCTGCTGGGCAGACTGCTTGTGCTCCCCAGCCGGCGCGGCAATCGCCTCCGGCCGCGCCAGCATGCTGATGTTATAACCAGCGTCCTTAGCCGTCATGATGTAGTCGGGCCACGAGTCACCAGGAGATCCGGTCGATCCAACGATCTCCCGTCTCTCCACGGTGCGGCCACGCTCAAGAATCAGGGCGAAGGCGGTAAAATCAAAAGAGGGGGTAAAGTCAAACCGTTCTTCAACGCGCATGCCGCGCGCGCGCTTCATTGCATTGTAGAACCCGATGATGATGTTCGACATGTCGACGAAGATGTGCGCACCGCGCGTAGCCGCCGGCTCCTTCTGGGCCAGCTGCAGGTCGCGCGTGTACTGGGTCCGCAGCTTGGCAACCACCGCAGCAGCCCCGCGGTGGGCAGCCGTCGGCGGGCTGGCAGTAGCACCATCGGGCGGACTCCGGCGGAGGATCTTTTTGGGGATAGCCATGGGGGCCGGAGCCACGGGTTCGGCAGGCGTGCGGCGCTTGGCCTTCTTGCCCACCGGAGGAGACACACTAACCCCTGAGTTCTGGACAGGGGGACTCCGGCGGGTGTCAGCAGTCACCGAGGCCTTGTTGCCACCCGAAACCAGCTTTTGGCGCCACTTTCCAGAGCCAACGCTGCTTTCAGTCGAGGCAGGCGACGAAGCCTTGCGGGGGGTGGTGGTCTTGCCACCGGGCGAGCGCTGCTTGGGAGTAACAACGCTGCGGGACGAGGAGTCCGAAGCCTCTGATGAATCCGATGTGTAGTCGTGGACCGGCGAAGACGATGCAGTGCTGCCGGCCAAGCCCGACGGGGGAGTGGCGCAAATCGGCTGAGACACAAGAAGCTTGCCGCCGGCGTTTCCACGGCTCGCAGCGAAAGACGAGGCACCGCGGTTGGCAGTGGAAAGCAGCACGGTCGAGCCGGATGAGTCAGAGTCGAAGGCCTGATCCTCAGTAGCAGAGTCATAATCGCTGGCAGATTCAAACGATGACTCTTCGCCATCGGTGGTGTTGCCGTAAGTCGAGGACGTATCACCGCTCGATTGAGAGGTTGTGCTGACTGGGCTGCGGGGCTCCGGAGAGCCAGCCGGTGGATACCCAGCCGGCGGGTCGACGAGGATTTTAGACAGCTCAGGCTTCTGGTGCTTTGGGAGCGTGTCAAAGTAGTCGTAGATGCGCGAAAAGTTGCCCAGCGAGGGAAGACCGCCGGCCATGACGGGAGCGGCAGACACATAGGCCACCATAGCACCCGGAGAACCCGGAGTTGAGACAAGCACCGGAACCATCGGAACCATCGGAGCCACGGCGGGCATAGCAGGCGCGGTGGCGTACGTGACGGGAATCATGGATGGCATTGAGACGCCATACGGGAGCTGAGGACTGGGCTGGTTGCCGCCAGTGGGGGCAGGAGGCATCTTCCGTTTGTAATCCATGTTGAGTAAGAGGAAGAAACTGGGTAGAAAAGAATCAAAAAAAGCTCGAAAAGCAAGCGGCGAGAAGAGGCAGAAATTTGACTGCGAGAGGGGTGATGGAAAGCGGGGTCGGGAGGAGACGATGTCGACTTCGAAAGGGGTGTGAGTGAGCCAAAAAGGCGTCCTGTCAGGATGACTGGCACCGAAAGACGGTGGACACTGCAGGAAGCGCAGGAGCAAATCGAGAAATCCGGAAAAGGAGTGCAAGTGGCTGGAAACCAGAAGCAGCAGAAGAGCAAAAGCCGGTTGCGCGATGATGCTGATCACACGATCTCGATCGAAATGAGCGAGAGCCCCAAATCCGCAAAGGCACTGTAGAAGAGAAGGATCAACCAAGCCTGTGGTCGAACAATAGAATCTGAAGAATCAAATGAAGCCGAGAATCCTAAGGATCGAAACGAAGCACAGGGTGAAGAATGTGTGTAGAACGGGTGAACAAGAGGGAATCCGAAAAAGTCCAGATTGTGCACGCAAGAAGGCGTAGATGGAGAGCAGCCAGCTAAAATAGGAAGAAAAGGTTGGAAGAAAGAGGAAACAGGATAAAACGAACAACAGTCGGAGGGTGGCTGCTTTCTTATAGGGCTTCAGTCCGGCTGGATGACTGAGCGGTCCAAATTCGCGCTGACTTCCTGTGAGGAGACGAGGATGTGCGGAGCAAGAAGAGCGTCTGCTTAGCAAGAAAAGAGCTGACAGGAAAAAGGTTGGATGACCAGAATGAGGAACCAGAAAAGTAGACAACAATCGGAGGGTGGGCGCAATCTTATAGATTTCTGTCCAGCTGGCTGACTGTGGTTCGTGAGGAGAAGATAGCGGTTGCTTAGAAAGAAAAAGGAAAGAGCAAGAACACGATAGATCTGTAGAGAACCGGCGGTCACGGGTGAGGAGAAGAGATTAAGGAGCTAAGCAGAAAGAGGAGAGGAGGCAGTGTCCAAGGGCGGATGACTGGATATTGGGCGCCGATGAGGAGTCGTCACGATAGCTTCACGGTAGCACCAAAACAGCCTTGCCGGAACGGGGAAGAGCAACAAGAAAGCAACGGAAGAAGACCAGAAAAGAGCAGAAAAAAAAGAGGAAGAAAAAGAGCCACTTGCTCCGATAAGCCTCCTCCGCTCTCCCACACACACACACACGCGCGCGCGCTCTTGGCCCGACTTGTGTCTTTGTCTCTCTCTATCTGGATCAACGGCCCTCGGTGGTGTGCGGGGGATGGCCCGGAGTTAAAAAGATGAGAAGAACGAGTTGTGCGAGTAGACGTGGGAGAGTTCCGGGAGATTGTGGCTGGCCATCCTTTCCTCTGTGGACGATTATCACGCAGATGAAATGAGAATCACCAGATCAGGCGGGCCCGGGGACGCGCGCGGGGATTGACGATAAGGATGCAGCAGGTGAGGCTGGACCTCCACGGAACCGGAGTGGATAAAAAAGGACCGGCTGGAAACCCCCCCAAGAAGGCGAAATGCTGCAGGACTCGGACAACCGATGGAATATGCAAAAGCCGGGCAGACACACGGTGTATGCGATCTCCGGAAGATACCCGGAAGATAGATACTGCGAAGGGCGTGAGGATGTGGCCTGGCGGGATGAAAAGCGTCGCACACAGAAGAGCCAGGATACGATAAAGCCCCGGTCACGCAAAGCCAGATCGATAAAGGTCGTCTACCCCGAGCGAGCGCTCCACGTTAGCAGGCCAAGGTCCAGAACAAGCCAGCAAGAAGCACTTACGAGGGAATTACGAGGCCACGAAGAAGCGGAAAGAAGCCCAAGCAAGTCGGAAGCACGAACGCAAAGAAAAATAGCCCGTATAAAAATGAATAAATCAATAAACACGAAAAGAAAAGATAAAGTATGGCGACAATGTATCGAGAGAAAAAATGCAAGTAAAAAGAAAAAAAGAGGTTGGAAAAGGAAAAGAAGAAAAAGATGGAGAGAGAGAAGAGATGAGGGGAGACGATCCAAGTATAGGACGGAAAAGAGGTTGGGTTTCGTGCCAGGAATAATCCGGTCAGTCAGTCAGTCAGAGTCGGGCAGTCGCCTTCTTTTTAGGCCACGCATCAGTCATAAGGCTCCGACTAGAACAAAAAGGAATATCTAAATAAAATAAAATAAAATAAAATCCCACAGGCAGGTGCCACCCATCTGGTGCTCCTACACTATTTTTGCCCTTGGGCCCTGACGCAGCTCCCTAATTTTCGCTGCTTTTTCTGCGTGTATTTTCTGTGTGTATTTTCTGTTGTATCTTCTGTTGTATTCTCTGTTGTATTCTCTGTTGTATCTTCTGTTGTATCTTCTGTTGTATCTTCTGTTGTATCTTCTGTTGTATCTTCTCTGTGTATTTTCTGTGTGTATTTCCTGTCGGCCAGCGCACGCTGACTTGCCGCCCATGTCCCGAGGACGATGCAAGCTTGCACGAAGTACAGGTACACGCAGCCCGCAGCGGCGCGCTGGTGTGTTTGGCCGTGCAGGCCAAGTACACATACCTGGCGCGCGCGCCCCCCTCTCGCCTGCCCTCCTCCAATGCGGGCTCTGGCCCTCGCCGTACAGGTACAGAGTACATCCCGGCGTTTTTTCGACCTGGTGCGTTGGCGCGCATTGAATATATCTATTTCCTGCTGATGTACTCAGCGTGTCCTCACTACCGGGTTGCATGCAGCAGCGTCGTCGCTCACTGGCTCAGAAACCTCCAACCAGTCCCGCACCGTCCACCTATCTCTCTGTGTGCATGGACTCATTCTGTCGCTCTCTCTCTCGCTCTCGCGCGGGGGCTGTCTGCAGGGAACTGGACATCTGCGCCTTGTGGGGTCCCGAGTCGCCCTCTCCCCGTCTGCCACCTGGCACCACCCAACTCCCCCCCCCGCGCCCCGGTTCCCCCGTTTTTTGTTCCCTTGTTTACGCCTGTCCCGCTTCCCTTTGCAATTGGACATCTGCTTGATGTGCATGTTTGGGGGCTTGCTGCACGGCTTCGCTGGCATCCCAAAGACCCGAAGCGGGAGAGAGAGAGAGGGGGGGGGCAAAATGGCCTGGTGGGTGCGTTTCTGCGTCCAGGTCCAGGGACCGGTCCAGGGCACGATGGAGACATGGCATGGCCAGTTGTGATGTCAATAGAGATGGAAACTGTATATATGTGTTCATGCACTGCTGCATCTACGTGCGTCCCCCCTCCTCTCTCTCTGTCTGTCGCCGGTACACAGCGAGCAGAAACTCCGCCTCCGCCTCCGCGACCCGGACGCCCACGAAGCAACGACAACAACCGCCCGCATGTTCCCTGCAGCAAAGCTAACCCGCAAAAGCAAGCAAAAAAATGACAAACCCGCCTGCAGCCCGCGTCGTTGAGAGGCGGTGTGCAAAAACCGGCCGTACCGTACATATGCAGGAGATTTCCTAGCCTCCATGCATCCAGGTGTTTGCGTCGTCTTCCCCCCCTCGCTTCTCCTCTTTTTCTTCCGTGGTTTTTTTTGTTGCTTTTGGCTGCACCGGTTCTCACCGTGTAACCACTGTCTCAGATACCGACGGCCACCACTGTTGTTCTCGTGTGTGTGTGTGCCGTGCCATGCACCACTCTCAGTTCGCCTGCGTCGTGCATGGTTGGGCGTCGACGGGCCTGCTGGCGCCCAAACAGCGTGTTCGCCCAGGCCAATCACAGCTGCCAGATCCCGATAAGCCGCGCCGCCCAGCCAATAGCGCTGCCCCGATAAGCGTTGCGCTGCCTTTTCGCCACACACAAATCTGGGACTCCATGTGCCGGCGCCTGAAGTGCTGCGTGTTTGGGGCCCTCCACATGCACATACTTACGTACGTGGTCGACGATCACGCAATCAAACAGCCTCACATCTCAAGATGCCGGTGACCATGAGAGCAGAGTCGCACGTAAAAGAAAAAAATGAAGTATTGTATCGTCATCCAGACTTAACCCCGATAGGGGGCTCCCCGGAAAATATATCATGCTCGCTCTACCAAGAAAACCAAGGGGAAAAATTAAAAAAACAAAAAGGAAACAAAAATGGCATACATCTAACCCAAAACCCGTCCCGCACTCTTTGACTCTGAGATATGTACAGAAGAAGGGGTACCAAGTGCCAAAGAAAATAACATCTGAATATTTATGCAACGTGATGATAATACCTGGGGGAAAAAACGAGCTGCTTTCGTGTTGTGTTACATGACAACCTGGAGAGAAAACAAGGTTAGCAAGACGTTCAGACCAGGAGGACCGTATACCTCGACCCCACCAAAGGAGCCCACGGCGTAGCCAGAGAGAACAGAAAAGGAAAAAAACAAAAAACTTACACAATCGCCCTCGTTCTTGCCCTGCGGAATCCCCATCTCCTCAAACGTCGCCGGCCCCGTCTTGCCCGGCCCCGCCGCCGGCTTGGCCGGAGCTGCCTGCTTGGCCGGCGCCGGCGGTCCGCCAGCCGCTGCCTGCGGCCGTTGCTGCTGCATCGGCGGCGCGCTGCCCACCCGGCCCGGCCCTCCACCCGGGAACCCGCCGCCCATGCCCGGCCGGCTGCCCTGCTGGGCCTGCGCCAGACTGACCGGCCGGTTGTTCGGCGCCGGCCGGTCCCAGTTGTCCGGCGGCGGGCGGGTTGCCGCCCCCGGCTGCCCGGACGAGCCGGGACGCGACGCCGAGTACCCGCCCATCTGGTTGCCGCCGTACTGGTTCCCGCCCGGGCCCTGCATCTGCGACGGGGGATTCTGCTTCTGTAGCCGGTTAGGGCCACCACCACCACCGCCGCCGCCACCACCGCCCACCGGGCCGGGTCCGGATGGCCCGGATGGCCGCATATCGTAAGGCTGTGTGGTTGCTGGCCGCTGCTGCGGCTGTCCGTAGTCTTGGCGGCCCTGCTGGCGGCCGAACTCTGCACCCGCCCCGCTCATCATGGGCTGGCTGGGTCGCTTCTGGTGGCCCGGGGGCACCTGGGGCTCCCATCCCGCAGACACCGCCGGCATCCGGCCGCCATCGCCTCCATACCCTTGATTACCACCACCAGGCCCACCGCCATATGGCCCACCACCACGGCCCCCAGCTCCTCCCATTGGAGGACCTCCACCACCGCCACGTCCTCCAGGCCCACTGGGCAGACCAGGTCCACCAGGCGGACCCGCCGCATTTTGGGGTCGGATGCCGAACGCGCTCATTGGCCGGTCGGCCTGCGGCCCCTGCGACGGCCGGATATTGGGCTTGAAATACGGCGACAGCGGCGGCCGGTTGATGTCGTCTTCCGGGTACGGCGCCGTCGACTTCGGCCGCAGTGTAAGTGGCGGCGGGCGGTCCTCGAGGGGGTACGGCGCGGCGGACGCCGGCCGCTGGCCGTCGAGAACAACATTGAACGCCGGCGGCCGTTTGTTGTCCTGGATGCTGAGGCGGGAGGGATCCGGCATCGTCATGTTGTCCTGCGGGTTTACGGCCGGGGACACGCGCGGCGAGATTCTCGGCGGCTTCGCGTCCCCCAGCGTCAGATCGCCCTCGGATACCGTGGCCATGGTTGCCGCGGCCTTCAGTCTCTCGGGCCGTCGGCCGCGCTGGGATCCGTGCTGCGACTTGATGCGCGTGAGGGTCGTGGTTTCGTGGTCGGCCTTGGTGAGCGTTTTCTCCTGGTTGAGAGACTCCAGCCGGTCAATGGCATCCTTGTTGCCGTGGTCGGCCGCCAGCTCGTACCACTTCTTGGCCTCGCGGATATCCTTGGGCACGTGGATTCCGATTTCGTTGTAGTAGCCGACGGCAAACTCTCCCGTCGGCAGCTTGGCCGCCGCCGCCTCCATGGCGTATTTGTATGCGAGCGGCTCGTTCTTCTGGAAGAACCCCTCGTAGCCAAACAGAAACCACCGCGAAACACCCAGTGCTGCCTCGGGAATGCCCTGCTTCGCAGCAAGTCCGTAGTAGTGCAGCGAGAACGACGGGTTGAAGTCGCAGCCCAGCTGGCACAGCTCGTAGGCCTGGCCCATCTTGACCTGGGCCTTGGGGAAGCCGAGGAACGCAGCCTTCTCGATGTACGACTTGGCCAGGCCCATATTCTGCGGAAGGAAGCCGTCGGGGAGGATGATGTCCGGGAGTTCGCGCGCAATCAGCATGCCGTAGACGTAGGCCCCCTGCGGGGCGTCCTCGTCGGCGGTATCGGCAGCCGACTGGATGAGCTCGAGTCCGCGCTGGTAGTCCTTGACCTGTCCGTGCTGGCCCAGCAGGCTCATCATGCCCAAGCGATAGGACGCGGCCGAGTCGCCCAGCTTGAGGCCGATTTCGTAGTGTTCGATCGCCATGCGCATGTCGTTGGAGCTCTCGAACAGCATGCCCATGCGGTACTCGGCCCGAGCGTAGCCCAGCTCGGCAGCTCTCTTGTACCCACTGAAAGCATCGCGCTTGTCCTGACGGAAGCCCAGCTTGCCAAACTCCAGCCACTTGGCGCGGATGAACATGGCCTCGGGGTGGTCCTGGCTGGCAAAGAAGTTGACGATGTTCTGGGCTTCGACGCGAAGCTCGTGCTCAACCTTGGGGGTGGGCGCGCGCTGCGAACCGTTGCTGTCTCGAGTAGCAGCTTCCACGGCAGTCTCAACCCAGATCAGGGTTTCCTTGGCCCACTGGATCTGGGCGTCGACATCCACCGACCGGAGAACGTCGTGCTGCTGGGCCCAGAGAAGCCCTTCCTTCTCCTCGTGGCTTGGAGGGATGTGCTCGCCCTTGACCTTGGGGAAGGGAGAGAACGACGGGGCGTCATAGGGGGTGGACGACGGAGCGGGTTCCTTGAAGGGCTTGAAGCCGGGCGATGGGGGTTGTATTTGGGGTATTTGGCGGGGAAGGCCGTGGCGGGAGGCAGTGTTGTCGACAGACAGCCGTTGCGGCTGGATGTTGACTTCGTCGGCGGCGAGTTCCATTCGCTGGACACCCTTCTGCATGTTTTCGGGGACTTCGGGCATAGCTCTAGCGGGAGAAAACAAAGAGATGTTAGTGGTTGCTACCGGGGCGGCACGGCATACGAGGCTACGGCTAAGACGAGACATACCTCTGTGGCGACGGAGCGATCACCTCGGGAATATAGTAGTCGTCGAAACCTCCCGGCACAAAGGTGGCACCCAGCTGCGGGCCGGAATCTTGCCGCTGGGGCTCGGGAGCTATTCACACGGGCAGGCACAAATACGTTAGACGCGGTGAAACACCCCGGAATAAGGGTTAGCTAGGGGCTGCTCACCAGCATTGTTTGGCGCTCCATATTGCGAGCTATTGTTGGAATACTGGTTCTGATAGTAGTAGTTGGACATTTTGAAGGAGATAGACGGCAAGATAGCCAGAAATATATCGACAGACGATAGGAATAATATGAGCAAAGGCTAGCAGCTGAGGCTGCTGATGACGGTCGAGCAATATCGATCTTGGGTTTCGAGATATGAGGAGGGGTCGGAACAGGGTTGTCTCTAAGCAAACTCCAAGTCCATGCTGGGATATGAGGCACAATAGACCAAACGGCCGATCGAAGACAAACGGCAAGATGAGTAATCGTCAGACACGAGGGTAGGATTCGATGTATGACTGAGAGGAAGAAAGGAAGAAGAAAAATAACGAGAAGAGAGACAAGAACGAGGCAGTGAAGGATGAAGATGTCGGCCGTCAAGGATGAGGTGGGAATGGGAAGCGACGGTGAATGACTAAGGGCAAGCCCGGGTCAAATTGAGCAACCGCGAATATGTGGGAACTCTGCACTCGGAGATTCCACGGAAGGAGCGAGGAAGGGATATCAAAAAAAGAAAGAAAAAAAGGAGGATCTTCCTGGACGGGCAGTTATGACACACAGAGGAAGAAAGCGCAGGAAAGCAGCCAAGACAAGCCGGACGGAGTTGGCGGCGTCGGATTCTTGAGCATGAGACAGCCGGATGACTGACTTGTGGGCGAGACACGCTGAGGGAAGGCGCAACGGAGGGGGTAAGGAAGGAGCCAGGTGAAAAAAGACGAGCAGGGGAAAGAGCAACCCGCGAATCACGAAGTATATGATGAGAAATACGTCTATGACGATTCAAGATGAGGAAAGAGAGAATGAACAAGAAGAAGAAGAAAGAGGCAATGACGAAACAATAAGAAGGGAAGGAAACGAAACCGCCACCAGAGCCAAAAACCCAGGCGGCCGAGAATTAAAGAAGAAAGAGCAGAGAAGAGGAAATCGGTTGATTGAGCCCCTCCTTCCCGCACAGGACCTCCTCGTTCCTTCCGCTGGAGTGGTCGAGTTTTTTTTAAAGTTCCCACGGCCGGGCTCCACTACAACGCTGCGACGATGCGACGCTAGAACGAAGAGCGTGCTAGGGGAATTTCACTAGCACTTGGCCAGGCGTTCTTGACGTTTGGGGGGCGTTTTTGATATGCACAAGAGAGCTTCGTCGACGGACTTCGACTACAGACTTCGAGCGGGCCAGCTCGCCGGACCTGAGAATCTCACGTCTTTAATGTCCAAGAGGCCTCAGAATGCACCTTGGGCATTGATGGCATCTAGAAATGTCCAAGAGGCCTCGTTGCCCCCCTTGATTTATGCTGGGTATGTCTCTTTGGTGTGCTTTTTTTGCTCTGCCTCACTTTAGGGCCCTGCGCAGCCACGTCAAATTTCGCCGGCTCAGCCCCTCCTTCCCACCACTGGTGGTAGTAGCGCACGGCGTTTTTTGTTGCGTTTGTTCCTTTTTTTCTGGTTCGCTTGCTAGGTTTCCCTGGTGCTGGAGTTTTGGCGCGGGCGATCGCTTCTGCTGTTTTTTTGTCCCCGGCCAGCCAGCCCGTGTCCGATGGAGGCCGAAGGATCAAGACCACACCTATGTGTGCAGAGTTGGACGTAGCACGAAGCGGATGAAAAGTGGGCAAACTTATGGGATCTTTCATTCGCTCGTCCTTGCTTGCATCTAGTCGAAGCGCTGCACGTGAAAGAGAAAATCAGTGCGTGCTATAGATAGAAGCGTACAGTCGATGCCCGTCGCGTTGGCTTCTGCTTCTCTCCCTACATTGCGGGCGAACACACAACCGACGCCAACAAACAGCTCTACCGGCGCTAAAAGCCTCCGATCGTTGGGTACGGTGCCTGTTTGGGCGTAGTTCGTCCATCGACTGTTGGCTTCGGCTACAAAGCACGGAAGGCACACTTCACTCGCTCTTCCTGCCCTCTTATATATGAGCTGACGCCCGATGCATTCTTCAGCCGCGATTCTTTGTGACAAGCAAACAATGCATGAGCTTATCGATAAGCCGGTCGTCTCTCCGTGTTTGTCATGTCTGCGCCGGATTCAACGTGCCGTACGAATGTGCCCGTCCGCGTTGGTGTGCGTGTCTTCTTGCGTATCTCGTAACGGCCACACAAATAGAATAAAGTAAACCCCCTACGGTCCGAGCTTGGGAGATAACGACAAAACATCGTGCCTAGCCGAGGGAAAAAGGCACAAGTGAAATTAACAAGGCTGACTTTTGTTGTTTTCCGTTATTCGCTTCTTATTCCCACTTTTCAACTGCATACAGCTAGCTGGTGCTTAGCCTCCCTGCGTTAAGAGTCGGTGCGTGGGATCGCGACGTTGGCGGGGTCCATATGAGGTATGGTCCAGAGGTGATTGCAAGCCCTAACCCTAGTGAAGCTGTCACTTACACCAACTGCATGAGAGTTGGCATGCTGCTTTGGTCGACAGCCGCGGTCGTTCTATAAATATCTCGCCATATTGGCTCGACATCTGTGAATGCCTTCTCTTCCCTCCTAAGACCAACAGACCCCGGAATCCAGTCCCAGGCCTCCGGACGGCAGTTCTGCCATAACTAGCCAGATCTTTTTATATCTCCCCCAACATGTCGTGAACTTGAGTATTGTCCTACCGTGTCGAGATATCTGATGTGTATATTTATCTCTAGCCCTTTTATGATAATGCATCGTACACATATGCTACTTTCGAGTGACGAAAAAAAAGAGGGACTCTCTCCCGCCACATTGATCTCACTGTAGTGTATTTGCCTGCTTTCCGCCTTTCCGCCTTTCCGCCTGTAAATGCGTTGGGGCTCGTGCCTCGAAGGATTCCCCAGGAAAACTCCACAAGGCCCCCGTAGCCGACTAGATGAAACGTCTACATACATACATAGGCGCGGTATAGCGGGAACCAGGAGCTCAAATGCCCAGACTTTTTCACTGCACTTTGTGTGCTATGAATACAGCAATACAAGGTCTCCATATGCCCCCTGGTACACACCCTAACACGGCCATATATCATCATATCCGATGTGTGTAGATTCGGGGGAGCTGGAAGCCAAACCATGGGGTGGGTTGAAGCGGTGTTGAACGTGGGAAGTATTACAGGCAAAGTGGTCGGGTTTTGCACACATCGATAGAGTTGGAGACCGCCGGGGGTTGTGATATTCCCTGTCCAGCAGTATCTCCACCACCAGGATATATCTGCCCACTGAAAAGCTTGTTCGTCCAGCCATATTCGTATGCCCTGTTATCCAGGCACTGCAGCTCACAGCCCACAGCTCGGAGATCGGCCTTGCCTTTAGCCGTGGCGATTTACCCCAACCGCGGGCCCGAACGACGTATGACAGCGACCCGGACGTACATCCACGGACACACGCTGCTGTGTAATGTGTGCGCCTGGTGGTACCGGAGGACGTGCGAATTGCACGTAACTCTGCCATGGATATTTTCCCTCTTTTGTTCGTGGATCGTCGATCTGCATGCCCTGCACACACATACAGAGACTGCATATAGCACTCGTGCATGCACCAGAGATCCCCGACTCCCGACGTTTCCGGCCGCCACCTCGCACACGCACGCGCACTTTGCATCGGGCTGGCTGGCGGGCTGTGGTCGCTGACCCTGCTGGGTGTCCGCGCCGGCTTATTGGGCGTGGTCCCGCCCCCATCGTAAAAAAACAGCAGAAGATTTTCCCGATGGTGGTGTAGAACGGTGCAGGTACACTTGACGATGTTCATCTATTGTCCGAGTGAGGCACTCCCACTCTCTAGAAGAGTATTTTTAGATGCTGCACCATCTGCGGCCGTGGATTCTCTCCTGCAGGTGCTTTGGAGCGTCCTTCCTGTCGTGGTACCTCGATGTGCTGGTCCAGAGGTGCTCTCCAGTTTATCTTTGTTTATTTTTTATCTCATATATCGGCTGGTCGAGGCTTATATACAGACACGCTGTGGATAGTGCTTGGTAATAGAACGTGCCCTGTGTGTGCTCTATCGTGGAATACTCACTATATGCAGGTGTATGGTGCACAGATTGATGGCACGAAGGAAAAGAGCTAGGGCCACACATGATTGCTGTGGTTTCTAGTTGTCTCCAGGCGTACGGGCCAATATGTTTCAATATGCCTATCACCACTAGCAACAAACAGACAAAAGCTATCAATCCGGACGCGGCACGGATATATTGGCGTTGTGGATGCTAAATGTGTGTCCCGGCACGAATCGCCGCGACCCAGAGAAAAAAAGATGTGAGAAGCGTGAAAAAGGGCTAAACTAAGAGGAAAGCAATCTACCCACGGTAATTATAGTCTGAACTTCACACGGTAATATAGGTGCATCGTATTTGATAGTGACGAGAACCAAATGAGGAAAGAAAAAGGGGGATTACCTAGCGATATGCGGTGATGTGGGTGTCGAGAGGGACTTGGCTTGGAGACAGAGCATTGACAGGAGATACAAGACTGCATGTCTGGTGTGGGTGGCTGCACATTGCAGTGTCTGCATGAGGAGCTCCCCAGCTTCCAGAACGGGCAGCTCGAGCGGTGACGTTCAGAGCTGCCGGGCCGCTGCGGCGATCACGAACACTCCGGAGCGGGGACCGGGGCATTAGGAGAGACTCACTGCACGAGTGTGTGCCACACACCCACTCGGGTTGAAGGAGAGAAAGGATCGCCGCGGCTGGCGACAGCCGTGTCCGGATGAGATTGGATTTCTTTTGGTGGGTTTCCTAGCCACTGAATGAATCAATGAAAACTGTGAGAATATGTCGACCCGGCCCACACCTATAATTGGAACCGAGCCATGCGTCGATATTACCGGCAAATTTGCACTCTTTGGCTGTGGTATACTGGGTTCTTGATACTAATTGACACCAGTGGGTAATTTTTAAGAGACGTCGAGGGGGGGATTCGGGTGGTTAGCCGATGGGACAGGGAAATGGGGAGTTCATATGAGAGTGTGCAGAGTGTGTAAGTGAATATGGACTGAAAAAGAAATGACGCGGTGGAGAGGGATGGGACGCTGGACCAGAGTGTTTCTAGCCGGGAGACCGAGATGAATTGGACGTACCCCCCTTGGTGGAAAGAGGAGGGGGGTCGTAAGGAGTGGGAAATGAAGATTGAGAGACAAGTCTGGGCGGGCTTGGGGCGACGACGTTATTAAGAGGAGGCGACAACCCGGATTTCTCGAGAGGTCAGGACGGCTGATTTTGTCTCTCGCTCTTCTCTTCATCCCCATCTCCATCTTGATCTTCATTCTCGACTATCGTTTCCGCGTTATACCCCGTGCTGACTCTTCGTTCATCTGCATCTCAGCCACACGAACTTCCTTTCTCCTGATCCGCTCCTCACCCACACACACACACACACACACACAAACACACACACACAATGCTCCGATCACTACTACTGCTTGCCGGCGTCGCCAGCCACGCGGCCGCCCAGGGCATCCGCGGCTCGGCAACCTTCACCAAAGCCGAGATGACCGGCGGCCAGTGCTCGTTCGCGAAGTACGACTTCCCGTCCGGCATCTCCGGCGTCGGCATCGGCCCGGACAACTGGAACAACGGCGGCCACTGCGGCTCGTGCTTGCTGGTGACCGGCCCGAAGGGCACCGTCAAGGTGATGGTGAGTTTTTTCTTCTTTTTTGTCTTTCTTGGAAGGAGACAGGGTATGGGAAACAAAAGAGGGATCTGATTGCTGACGAACGGAACTGGTGGTTCCAAATGACAACATAGGTCGTCGATAGCTGCCCGTCGTGCAAGACCAACCAGCTCAACCTCCACGAGGCGGCGTTCAACGCCGTCGCCGACAAGGACAACGGCGTGATCGACGTGACGTTCGACGCCGTGTCGTGCGGCATCGGCCGGCCCCTGACCGTGCGGAACAAAATCGGCACGTCGCGGTGGTTGTAAGTTCCCCGAGCCACTCCAGCCCCCCTCGATGTCTCCCCGGATCTCTAAACGAAGAGAAGGTGATGAGTGGCTGCTAACACCCCCACAGCTTCTCCCTGCAGGTGCTCAACAGCAACTTTCCGATCATCGACCTGGAGGTCAGCACGAACCGCGGCGCCGAGTGGCAGCCGACGGTGCGCAAGAGCTACAACTACTTCGAGCGCGACGGCAACGGCGGCTTCGGCGCCGACTCCGTCATGGTGCGCATCAGCTGCTCCAACGGCCACCAGGTCATCATCCCTGAAGTGAACATGGACAGTGAGCTGTCCACCGTGGCCCCTGTGAACTGCTAGACGGCCCGGCCGGGGTTGTCCATGCCGGGTTGGAGGTGGAGGCCCTCCGAGGAAAAAGAAAAAAAAAACCAGTTCGAACTGGTTTGCGTGGCCTGTTCTGTTCTTCACCGTGTTTGTGATTTCCGTTTCGTCTGCTTTGGACTGTTTCCTGTTTTTTTGGGCATCCAACTTTCTTTTCTTTTTCTTTTGTTTTCTTTTGTCGTTTGCTGAAAGCGCCCTTGCTTGATAGACGGGCTTTTCGGGGACCTACTACGCGGCGTCGTCGGAGTTGGGCGTCCGTTGTGGCGTATAGTCGATTGAGTGATTGGACACAAACACAACCCGAATCATGATCACCAAAACTAATAGTAATAAAAGGTGCTGTGGCGATAATTCGAGGAATGCAAAAGAAAGAAAATGTGATGATCCCGTGAGAAGTGAATTGGGCATGGACACAGAAATGACCCTGCGACAGTGCGAAGACGACCCACAAACACTGTACGTGCTCGTGACGTAAGCTGGACCCTGAAGAAAGTCAACGTTGTTGGGTTGGCACAGTTTCACGACGAACTTCGTCTGTTCCAAACCGCAAGTCTTGTCTGTGAACTCGCGCGCGAATTCCACAGGCAAAAGCGAGTCAAAAGTCTCACTGAAACAATATCACGCCACTTCTGCTTTGCACTTCCGCGCTCCAAGACATCCCAATGGCGTCCCAAACGCCATCCTACGGCCCATCGCCGTCGACCTCCGAGATCGACAGCCTGCTGCACCCGGGCATGCGGCTCCGGCGGCGGCCGCGCAACCGCGCGCTCGACGCGGCGCTGGCGGCCTCGTACCCGATCCGTGGCATTTGGTACTTCCTGCACAAGAAGGAGTTTGGTCCCGTGCTGCGCAGCCGGCTGCTGCCGGTCACGGTGATTTCGATCCTGGTGTACGGCATGTTGTTCGCGTTTGCGTATCTGCCGCAGGTGGCTCTTCTGGCGATTTGGGAGGGTTGGGGCGCGTGGATTGGCGCGTTGGGGTTGGTCCTGGGTGAGGGGCTGGTGATTATTCAGGTGGGTTACACAGCTGCTGCGTGTGGCCGACCTTGAGACTGACGATGTTCTTCTAGGCTCTGTTTGAAGGCTTCTTTGTCGACGAATGCCGGGTCGATGTGTTTGATGTTAGTACCGACCCAACAGCATGTCCTGTTTTTGATGCTGATATACTAACCCTAAGCTCAGGCCACTCTCATCAACTATGGGCACATTGACTTGATAGCGCCCCACCGTGTGCTTTTCCCGGACGCGCCGAACTCGATTCTCAAGCTGGGCAAGCCGACGACTCCGGCCATCTTCGCGCCGTGGAGCTGGAAGCAGATGTTTGAGCTCATCCTGTGCCTGCCGCTCAATCTGATCCCCGTGGTCGGCGTGCCGGCCTTCATCGTGATCACCGGAACCCGGCTGGGCAAGCTGTCGCACTACCGGCTGTACCAGCTCTGGGGCATGAACAAAAAGGAGATGCACGACGAGATCAAGCGCCACGAGCTGGAGTATGCGTGCTTTGGCACGGTTGCTATGATCTTGGAGATGATCCCTGGCTTTGCGCTGCTGTTCTTGCTGACCAGCGCGGCCGGTGCTGGCCAGTGGGCGGCGAGATTGGAGGATGAGCGGAAACAGCGCGAGGCGGGCACTCTTGCGCCGCCGTATGTTGAGAATCCCGCGCAAGAGAGTGTTTGATGGGATGCTAATGTGCTGTTGTTGCTGTTAGGGTTGTGGGGATGAGCATAGGACGTTGCTTTCTGTGTATTGATTGGGAACTTGAAGCATATGGGAAAAGCATTGCAAGCTGGTCGTCTTTTGTCTGTTTAGGTAAACTACCATGGAATCTACTGCCACTCATGAATTGGCGTCTGCTTTTACATCAAACCTGCCTCGTTGCACTCGACTCTGCGTGCTCGTTAATATCAAAGAGACAGACATACCCTCCACCACATCCGTGGGAAGTTGCATTAGGGCATGCGTCCTGAATCGTCTGCCTTAATAGTCAGCAAATTGCACGAAAATTCATGGGCCGTGAAATAGGAAGGAGGCACTCAGAGCGTTCTTTCCTCCCACCACGTCCGAATACGAGGCCCAGCTGGCGAACATGGCAGGAGCACCACTCCATGTATGCCGCGTGACTACTAGACTAGCTTGGTCTGACGAATATGAAACGCCTTGAATGGTTGCTCCTTCCTTCGGCCTTTCTCAACACTCTGTCTTCCCTTCGAAGAGGAAGGAGACAATACGAGTGAGAGGGGGATTTGTCAGTTAGGGCTCGTGCTTCTCATGGCAGACGCACATCTTTGGAGTCGATATATTCCGTTTCCCTCGGCGGCTCTGCTTGTTTTTTCTTCTTCTTCTTCATTCTCTTTTCTTTTCATCTTCGTGCATCTTCCTTCTATCATCGTGATATTTAATCCAGTCACTCGTTTTGTGTGTGAATTTGACTTTGATATCAATTGCTTCATTGACTTTCACTTATTTTCTTCTGATAGGTCGGCATATTACTTGAGCCGATATGCGTGTCGGGCTCGGCTGCTACGCGGCCTTTGGCCTGGCGGCGGTGGCTCACGGTGCCGCCACTGTCGAGGACAACAAAGCTCCTAGGTAAGGTTGACTCCGGATGGACTCAAGCGTGATTGACAGGTTCGGAATCAGTGCTGACGATGATAAAGACTTGATATGCACACCGAGGAGTCACCCGCTACCGTCTTTGTGACCGTCACTGCTCCGGGTCCTGTTATCTACAAAACCATCTACAGCACGGGCCAGGCCCCGGACTCTCTTGCCCCTCTCCCGAATCTTGATACCTTCTCCCCGTTCCCTCCTGCTTCGGTGACTGTCACACTTGACCGCCTTGGACCTCCTCGCGTGTCCCACGTGACCAAACCTCACGCTGACCATCCATCGACCATCCTGATCTCGGATCCGTCTGGAGAAGATGAGACTGCTACGGGAATGGTGTCCATCCTTCCTCACCCGTTTGACACGTCCAATGTTGTGCTTACTCCCACCGATGCCTTCACCGAGTCTTCTACGACTTCTGATGCTTGCTCGGCCACTACTACTTTTAGCACCACCACAACCATCTCTGTGACCTGCCATGAGACGATTACCAGCACTGTGGTTGTGACCAATACTTATCCGGAATATGGACCGCCCAAGCCTACGAGCTGTTACTCCTGCCATTGCAACAGCACGACCACTGGTACTCCTTCGACTAGTCTTCCGAGCTCGACCTCCACTACTTTGGGCGAGACTAGTGGAACCTCAACCACGACTGCGACCAACTCGACCACGACGAAGCCTACCAGTCGGTACATTTTGACACTGTCGGCTACGGCCGTGCTCACATCGCAAACCGTCACGTTTGGCTTCCCTGAGGCTGCCACTTCAATGGTTGATGCCCATCATGGCCGGCCGTGGAAGAGACAGGAGGTGACTGTGAACCATGCTGATGTTCAGAAAAGACAGGAAGTCACTGTTAATCACGCCGGCCCAGTGAAGAGACAGGAGGTTACTGTCAACCATGCTGAGCCGATGAAGAGACAGGAAGTCACTGTGGCTTACAATGCCGAACTGGAGAAAAGAGAGACAATCACTTTGGGCACGAAGCGGAGCACTACGGTGTTTGGGCCGTCCGGCATCTTGACTTCCCCCACAATTCCTTTCCCCGCCGGTAAGTGGCCAAACAAAGAGCCAGCAGCAGCATCAGCTAACATATAGAATCTGCAGGCAACACATCGTCTGTGTGGGGCACAACGCAGCCATCTCATGGAACTGGGACGTGGTTCCCGACAAGCCCAACAAGTGTGGTGGGAACGTCCAGCACCTACACTTCCCTGCCAACAACCACAACCACGAAGCCCCTTCCGACTGGCACCTGCCCGAACCACCCAGACAATGGAAACACGACTCTGACGGTAAGCATAGAGAGTGAATTTGATAATATAGGACGTTGACAGCGACTGACGACACGGGGGAGTAGTTTGATGACCTGGGCCCGGGCATACTGATGAATCCCTACCACCGATTTTGGTTCTCGGAGGGATTTGTTGTGCAGGGCACCTCGGAAACCTCGGCGTATGCGGCAACATCGGGAAAGCACATTGCGGAATTCATTCCGGCTTCGCTGAGCAACGGAACTTTTCACAACCCCCATGACATGGCGATGATTGGAATGGGCCGCCAGGCCAGTAACCATTGCTTCCGGTTCAACCTCTACAGCCTGAGTCTTGGATGTGGATCGTTCAAGAGATTCCAGAACTGCCGATTTAGAGTGATTGGTATGCGATACAACGAAACATCGGAGAGACACGAGCCCATGGGCGCGCAGGAGGACTTTGTGACGATGGCGTGTTCGTATAGCCGGCCTTGCCAGCTGTCGCAGCACGAGATGTTGGGCTTCCGCAACCTCAGTTCGGTCATTATCTATGCCTACACCGGCGATTACTCACGGGTGTGGTGGCTGGATGATGTTAAGGTGGGCTGGACGGTCAACAGTTGTGCCTACGGCGTTTGCCGTGGCCTGGTTCCGACCAAGCAGAACAATGCTCACCGAGAGCTACTCCACAAGACCGGTCCGGTGATGGAGGGAAAATGAAGTGATGGCGTCTGACAGCAGTGATACAGGCGGCAAGTATCTTTTTACGGGGTGAATCATGAGTATTTTTAGAGCTGGGGACGAGGAAAGTTTCATTATGTTGCTCGACAGATATGGGTGGAGGGGGTGAAGTACACTGCAAGGGAAATGATCAAACAATTTGCTGCTAGATCTGAGAAGTAGTCAATGAAAGAGATAGGTTGCTACTGATAGTGAAGCGTGAAAACGGTGACGCTGGCGTTGCAGATCGAGATTGGATCGCCAGAATATGGACTCGGTTTGGAGCGGAAGAGCAGAGACAAGGTCCACTGGTCAGGGTTGTAGTGTCACTTGTGTGTGTTTTACTGATAGCAGGATGGATGGAGGCCGAGATCGGGGCGTGAGGTTGTAGTAGAACCCAAACGGCTAAATCGGAAGAATCTTTTGGGGGGTGTTGCTACTTGCTAGTATGTAAAGGTTGTGATAGCCGGCTCCGTTTGATGTGATAGGCAAACGCGGTGTAGTGTAGTGTGATCAAGGTGCATACAGAGAACGCCGGAGCAGGGATATATATATATACTATACAGTACAGGCGTGGGCGGTGGACAGTGGATCACAGGAGGATTTTTCTTCGTTCGTGTGCGGGATCCACCAGCGCAGCGTGAGTGAGCGTGGCCCGGAACCTACTTCTCTGGAGCGTGCACACACATGGACTGTGCAAACGACAGCAGGACGAGAGGTTACGGTGGCAGACGGGTCGGCGATACGGCTACGGCAGAAGACGCGGACTACCAACTACCGAGGACAGAGAGGCCACGGGACGACGACGTCGGTATCTCTGCAGGCGGCCGGGATGGGGGAAGGGGGAACAGGGACAAGTCGCCGCCGATTCGGGGAGGGCGGGCGGCGGGAATAAGCGGGCGGGGGTTATTCCCGGTGCAGTCAAGGCTTGTTGTTGGACCTGTTGACCTGTGCCGGGTGGGTTTTGGCCTGGAGAGTTAGGAATGCATCAAGGTGATGGGATTGGGGGTTTTGGCGGGGTTTTTTTATTTTAAATTTTTTGGGGATGGTGTACTAGGGGCGGTGGCGGGGTTCAGAGGTTTTTTCCTTTTTTTTTTTTTTGCTGTGGTGGTTGGTTGTGTTCTAGGGTGTTCCGGTTGGCCGGTTAAGTGTGCATATCCGGCGCGGATGTAGTTGAGTGAGGGAGTGAGGGAGTGAGGGAGTGTGAGTGACGTTGGAGTGAGGGAATGGAGGCCACCTCGATCGTATTTACTGGTTTTATTTCTAATCCTTCGTAGGCGTCATTTGTTCCGTTTCGTCTTGGGTGCCGCCTTTGGACAGTATTCCACTCTTCGTTGAATGAACAGAGAGCCTGGGCGATTGAGAGGATCTTTCTCTGCCGGCATTGGATTCGTACGAGTGCGTCGGTAGGACCAAGCAGGGACCGCAGGCCCTGTGCAGCCCACGAAACAGTGGACCACCAGGATTACGATAGAGGGTGCTGGGTGGTGTCCACTTGGACGTCGAACGCTGCGATCCAATTTCAATTACTACGTGCTATTTTCCATCCTTCGTCAACTTTGGGAGTCTTCGAGAAGACCACCAAGACGTGTCTGACTCACAGACAGAGACACACCCCATGGCCGCCCCGAGCCCCCGGCCCCCCGGGAACACGCCGGAAGTGGGAGTATGCGTGACACGGGGGGCGATATCGCGGGCCCGGAGGATTTTGGTCCTAGTAGGGTCCACCAGGCGGAAAAAAAGGAAAAAAAAGGAAGAATCCTTTGGCTGCTTCTGTGGTCTACTGAGTCCTTCTGGGTTTCTCACCAAGGAATATACGAGGGGGCCAGATGGGGAGGTGTGGTTCGACGGTCTGGGCCTTTGGGAACTGTGACCCAGAAAAAAAAGAGCGGGTATGCGTGTCGGTTTACATGAATGACAACAAGGGCGTGGGCCCTAGAACAGCACCAACCCAGGCGTTGTGACTCCATAGAAACTTTTTTTTCGGGGCTCCTGTGATAGGGCCCCCCGATCCTGGCTCCCGACACCGGCTGGTCGCTTGCGGTTTCTGGAATGGGAAGAGTGTTTAACGGCGGTGTGGTGGTGAGGAGCTTATCTTGCTGTGAAGGGGACGACGGGTTATCAGACATCAGATGTTCGGTTGCTGGACGGAGTCTGTCTATCGGCGGATGTAACACACTTGCTTCCTGTGTGGTGAATATCCGACATCGTGCTCGTTCCCCTCCGGAAGTGAAAGCCGAACAAGCAACAGTAAAGAGTAGCCGGACACATGAAAAAAGAGTCGTGGAGTCTCCGGGGCTTTGCAGGCCCTCCTTGCCCAGTTTGGTCTCTTTCCTTCGTCTCTGCGCCGAACCGAAGCCGGGTGCCGGGGACAGTAGCAGTAGTGTATTAGACGAAAACCCCATCCCCCCCTCCCCCCCGCTTCTGGCTGTTTGGCCTCTTCCCGACGGATAGCGGCTAGAGGTGGGTTTGGCGGTTCTTGGGAGAAGCCGAATCCATTTATTTCTTGGTAGCTATATCTGCATGCTCTGGCCCGGACTTTTTCTTTTCCTGGGGGTATGACTCCTTCTGGGCTTTCTAGGAACTTAATCCTTTATTTTTCTCTTGCTCTCGTGGCTTATATATCCCGACCCGTGGCCACCCTCGAGTATCTCCTCCCAAAACTTCGTTCGCTGATTTATAATTTCAACTTTGCCTTCACTTTGCCTTCACTTTGCATCCTTCACGAGTATCGTCATTTGTGGAATTGTCTGACATATGGAAATTCATCTCTGGAAACACCCGACCCCGTGTTAGTCAGTCGTCGTAGTTTGCCCTTGACTGCTATATAAGGGCTGTCCATGTCCTTCTGAGTCACTTCAAAGACTTCCCTACCCCCCTAATCACTTTGATCTACACAATAACCACACAATAACTACACATTATATCTCTAACGATGGCACGAACCCCCACCGATGGCCTAGCCTCTCCGGCCGCGTCGTCCGGCGAGACGCTCTCGGCCTACGCCCGGCCCGAAGCCACCTCGTCTGCACCGCCCGCGCCGCGCCGCTGGCCGACCGACGACCCGGAGAAAACCGCCGGAGCCTCTACCGCCGGCGAAGACGACGACGAGAGCATATTGAGCGCCGAGGCCGCGGCTCCGCAGTACGCCGGCGAGAAGGCCGGCCGCGAGCCGGTGGTCGCCGATGTCGGCGACGGCGCGCCGCTGTCCCGGCCGCACACGGCGCTGAGCCGCGTGGTCAGTGCGATGACGTCCCGCGATATCACGGATCCCGGGCCGCCGCCTGACGGTGGCTTCAAGGCGTGGATGACGGTTCTGGGGTTCTACATGGTGGTTATGAACACCTGGTGCGTATCCTCCCCCCGTAGCTATGGAAACACCGGCTAGATCAACAACCACAGACGCCAAAGACTAACGCTCTCCAGGGGCTTCATCATCTCGTTCGGCATCTTCCAGACGTACTACGAGACCATCCTGCCGGAACCGCCGTCGACCATCTCGTGGATCGGCAGCTTGAACGTGTTCCTGCTGTTCTTCGTCGGCACCTTCACCGGCCGGCTGACCGACGCCGGCTACTTCCGCCCGCTGCTGGTCGTCGGCTCGGCCTTCCAGATGGTCGGCATCTTCGCGACCGCAAGCGCGACGACCTACTGGCAGCTGCTGCTGGCGCAGGGCGTGTGCATCGGCCTCGGCAACGGGTGTCTGTTCTGCCCCGCCCTGGCGGTCATGACCACCTACTGGAACCGCCGCCGCGGGCTGGCCATCGGCCTCGGCGCCTGCGGGAGTGCCTTTGGCGGCATGCTCTTTCCCGGCATTGCCCGCGCCATGATGGCCAAGGTCGGCTTTGGCTGGACCGTGCGCACCATTGGCTTCATCCAGCTCGGCGCGCTGGTTGTCGCCGCGCTGACCCTGCATCCGCGTATTCCGCCGGCCAAGTCCGGGTCGTTGGTCGATTGGTCGGCCCTCCGCGAGCCGCCGTACGTGTTGTATGTGATAGCGAGTTTCTGCGTAAGTCTTTTGCCGCCCCGTGTCTCCATCCCCGTGCTCGCAAGATACTGCTAGGGAGCCTGAAGGACCGAATGCTTACTCTCCCCCCCTCCCCTCCGCAGTTCTTCATCGCCACCTACTTCCCGATCTACTACCTCGGCTCATATGCCCGCGAGATCCTGGACCCCCCGATGAGCTACGAGAACTCGCTCAACCTGCTCCTGCTGCTCAACGGCATCAGCATAATCGGGCGCATCGTGCCGTGCCACATCGCGGACTACGTCGGCGCGATCAACGTGTTCATCCCGGTGCTGGTGGCCACGTCGCTGCTGATGTTCGCGTGGATGGCGGTGTCGTCGGCCACCGGCCTGTACGTGTGGGCGTCCTTCTACGGCATCAGCTCGGGCGCCGTGCAGAACATGTTCCCGGCCACCGCCAGCTCGCTGTCGACCGACCTGAGCAAGCGCGGCACGCGCATCGGCATGGCCTTCACGGTCGTCAGCTTTGCCGTGCTCATCGGGCCGCCGATCGCGGGCGCGCTGATCCAGGCCGCTGGCGGCCACGACTACACCGCTGCGCAGGGCTTTGCCGGCGGCGCGCTGGTCCTCTCCCTTGTGCTGATGGTGGCCGCGAAGGGGGCGCGCGCGCGCGAGGTGCCGGAGGGCTGGTGGGCGAAGGTGTAGGCTGGACATATCTTCTGTGTCTTCGGTCGGTGCTGTGTGGGTGTCTGCTTTGAAGTTTCGGCTTCGTTTTGTTTCGTTTGGGGCGTAGCATGGGATATATCGACTGTTTAGACTTTGGGCTGCATTTTTGTCGGGCGTTTTGGATGCTCTGTTTATAATTTGAGTTGTTCGGTCAGTTGAAAAGAAAAAAAGACGGTAATGCGTATAATATACAGCTAGAGAGAACGTTCTGGGATTCCACTCTCTTCCGTGATAACATGTCCTTTGTCCTGATGCCGTGTCGTCAGATGTGGGCCGCTCGGAGCCGGAAGTTGCGCTAGGATGTGTGGGGCCGGTATCCGGAGCCGGAGGTTGCTCGAGGTTATGTGGGGCCGGTGTTCGGACTAGCTGGCCGAAATAGGAAGGAGACAGAACGACGCATGAAGAATAACATGACCGGGGAATGGGACGTCTGGGGATGCCCCCGGGACAGCCCCGTAGTCAGTCCTGTGGTAGATGAGCTTGATATATATCTCTCTGGTATACTGGGCCGTTCAAGCGGTAACAGCAGCATTGACGCACAACCTTGGGAGATTCGGGGCTGTGTGTGTGTGTGTGTGTGTGTGTGTGTGTGTGTGTGTGTGTGTGCGTGTCCCGGCTGTTGCGCTGGCATGTGGAGTATGTATGTGCAGGTGATCTTGGCTGAGCGTACCGGCTCTGCACTGGACTCCATATATGGTTCGGCCGATGGGCTGGGGAGGGGGGGCGGCTGTCACCACAACTCTAGTTTTCTGGAGGTGCGCCAGCGATGATGTGAAAACATTCCGCAAGCGTCGATAAGTGTGGGAGAGTAAGTCTGGCAACTGATACTGGGACCGCACAGCCACTGCGGAATGTCATGACGATCCGGTTTATTGTTTTCTCGGCATCTGGATCTGGGGAAGAGTGCGTACGGTACTGTTTTGGGGGTCTACGGGTAAACCAACTACCCCGAGATGCGTTGCTTCGGACAGTCTCATCCTCCAGGTACACTATGGCTTCCGCATGGACGGCCAACCACCCCGCAGGAACACGGCAGTGGAAGGCTTGTCAAAGCCAAATACCGATACGATGCAACACACACCAGCCACGTATCACTTCTGTCAAGCTGTTGGCTGACACGTATATCCAGAGCAGAACCATATGTAGATATTACTGCACTGTGATGTGATCCCCAAACAGCCCATGCATGATCGCATCCAACACTATCCATTTCCCATCCCATCAACAACCACCTTATACACAAGCGACACTGCTCCAAACACACAAGACCGAAACCTACAACCACTCGAGTCTGACTATGTCAGCCGTCCTCAGAGCCCGCTCAGACATCGCAAACTCCTCTATCACACACTCTAAAGTGCGACCCTTCGCTCCCTGCTCTCGCTGGAGGTCGTGTTAGTGGCTAACTCTAGTCAACTCTAACAAAAGTGAGGCTGTCCTGGTGCATGCAAGCGAGACACCAGGGCTTATCAGATGCTGGCCATTGGGGCCATTGGCTGCAAACTGGCTTGCCACTGTCCCCCCACTGGAGTGAGGCGGGCCGTTTGATTGGGCTCTAGTGTTGCATTTCATGCAATGCGGCAGCTCCCATCGTCAGTTCACCCACAGACAGACTGTCAAAGAGCTCAACGCCGTTTAAAGTTTGGGAATTGCTTCAGCATGTGCTTTGCTGTGTAGGATGTCTGTTGGGCGTATAGTAGGCACTATAAAGTCATTACTATGTAGACATGAACACTGGAGACTGCTGGCTCTCCTGTTGAGCTTTTCCCACGATCTGTTCATGTAGTCAAGCCACCGAACGCTGGCCGGCCGTTTGAAGCAACCAACAGCCCCACACCCACCATCCGGCCCAATGGCAAGACAACCCAATGCACCCACACCATATCTCGGGGGCCGGCAAGAAATGTACCTCCAGGCAGATCTGCCTCCCGGATTGTCCGCAAAAGCAGGACGTCGTGGTACATGCGGCCATTTGTGTACGTACCTCCCAGTGGGTCTTTCAGTCCAGAAGAGGAATCCCGTGAAGGCAGACGGTGCAGGATAGCTGCAGTTGTGCGTGGACCCGATGCTGGCCACCGCTAGGGGTATGCCTAGTGATCTTTGTACGTGCGGCGGCGTTTGCAAGAGTATGTATACCGTCTCAACTCTGTCTGATGAAGAGAAACGGCTGGATGGGGGCTCAACGTATGGAACCATCCAACTCACACAAACAGAGTATAACCATCTGGCGTGTCACGTATAGAGTCGATACAGACATACTGCTTCTACCACAAGCCATATATCAGATATTCACATACACGGTATATGTAGCATATATCAGATATTCACATACACGGTATATGTAACTAAACAGGCATCTTCTCTCGTTTGCTTATGCAATTAACGAAGAGGAGCGCGTAGCTGCATGCAAGGTGTAATGCAGGAAGGAGCGAACCAGCTCCCAACAAGACACAGCGAGGAAGGTGCCGGAGGTCGGTACTTAGGCATATATCTTTCAGTGGGATTTCTTGTAAGTTAACCCCCTCTCTCAACTCTTCGTCCTCTTTTTCCCCTCCTCTCTTCTTTTCATTCTCTCCTCTTCTCCTCTTCTTTTCTTTCCTCTCCAGGATAACATGCCTAAATTTCTTCGTCTTGCTTTCTCTGCGTGAAGTAAGTTTCTCGTTCAATCTCTCAGTCCACATATACGCTCTTGTTAGATATCTGGATATCTCAGTCCAAGGATACCGGCCTCTTCCGCCAAGTTGCTCAACTTCCAATACGCGGCGTTTGTATGCCCTCCTTGTTTTGGAGCCAACATCTTCAGTATCTCCGGTAAGAAATGCCAATCTACTCCGCTGCAGCCCTATCTGCCACTAACATCCATCCTCCAGCCTCAGCAAAACATTCACCATACCTCGGCTACCCCGAACAGCAATATCTTCAGTCCAAGGACTCTAGAGCCTACAAGGTGAGCCCTTTTCAAGTCTCCGTGTGTCATACACCTGATAATAGGCATTGACATTTCCTCCCTCTCTTCACAGCCTCGCTTAAACGTACCGCACCAATCAAGACCACGTCTCGAGTCTCAATAGACATGCCTCCCAAGTCGGTCCCCTGTGCGTACTACCAGAGAGGCAAATGCACCTTCGGCACGGCTTGCCGGTTCAGCCATGATGGACAGGGGAAAGAAACTTCCGGTTCGAATTGGCGGTCTCGCTCTGGCGAGGGTCAGAGTCCTGGAAGTGATGGCCCGTCCAACTGGCGGCATCGGGCCGGCGAGAACAAAACCGGCCAGAACGACGAGAAGCCCAGCCGGCGAACCCACGCCGGTGGCAACGGTTCGTCATCATCTTCGTCGTTCCAGTCTGCTGGTGGCAGAAAGACCCGTGCGGAGCCCGATGATGACCCCGTCGTCACTGTTCCCAAGGCTCAGTTCTCAGAGACTGAAGAACTCAGAATGATCGAGCGTCTTCTCGACCAGAGATCTCGTGGATCCGTATCTTCATATGCGTCGAAACAGATCATCCAGTCATACAACAACCTTCTGGCGTCAAAGAAACTTGATATCACCCAGAGATTGGTGGCAATGATGATATCCAAGAACGGGATTGCTGTCATCACCGATTATATCGACAAGTCCCTTCCCGCCGCCTCGACCGCTACCATCACCGGTGCCGATTGGGCCAACTGGAGGCGCGACGGCGTCCCAATCCTCCAGTTGCTCTCAAATCCGGATTTGACCGAATCCGTGCTTTTGGAAAGGGAGACGGACAAGATCTACAGTACCATCTACGGCATATCTGGGGCCCGCATGAAGACTTTGTTTGACTTCTGTTTGGCATTGATGCGTCTCCCAGCCTCGCTTCTCAGCCCGGAAGAGGTTCTTGCTCAGGCCTCACAGCTACTGGCTTTGCTTGTCAAGATTGCCGGGTGCAGTGTTGTCAATACTGCCGACCCAAAGTGCAAAGAATACTCGGATAGCATCGCTCGAATTGTCAACAACCTGCCTTCTGAGGCCAAGATGCATTCTTATGACTTTCACATGATCAAGGAGCATATCGAATTTCTCAACCAGAGGTTTGACCACGCCAACAGCCTGCTGCTATCGGAAGGTTCGGATTCGGCTTCGTCTCTCAGCTCTGGCAACGCCAAGTTCAAGATGCCGTCAGATATGGCCGGGTCTCTGCGCAAGGAGGGCCCCCGCCACGACAACGACAATGCGGACGTTTGCAAGATCCAGATCCTGCCTACCCTCAATGAACTGGAAGCATTAACAAACGACTATCTCCCCACTATCGACCCTGAAGAGTCGCCGCTTACAGGAGTGACTTGGCTTGTCGATCGCAACTTTCGGCTTTTGCGTGAAGATAGCATTGGCCAGCTGCGAGAGGCCGTACGCAGTCAGCTGCTCAAGACTAAGAATAGCAATGTCAGCGCCCGCATCTATCCTGCTGCCCATATGGACCAACTGCATGTCTGCCGCGGGAGTGGCCTCCAGTTTGTTGTCAGCTTCCCGCAACCGCAGCCTGTGACGCGCCTGAAGACTGCAAGGGCCCGGAGAGAGTGGTGGGAAGCATCCAAGCGCTTGCAGCCGGGCGCACTGGTATGTGGTGTTCGCAAGCCGGGCAAGTTTGAACCTGACGACACCAAGGGAAAATCGGCCGAGTTTTTCATTGTGGAAGAGTTTGGCAAGAGTCGGGACCAGGACGCCGACTACCTGCGCAAAGATAAACTCCACACGCTGAATCTGTGGGACGACGAACTGCGTGCCACCGTGTTTCTTACCCTGGCAGACCGAAGCCAAAATTTGATGAATTCGCTTCATCAACTCTCCCTTTCGAGGCCTAGCTCAGGAGCCGGCCTGACATTAGTTGAGTTTCCAGGTGTGCTGTTGGACTCGTTCAAGCCCGTATTGGAGGCCTTGCAGGACATTTCCAAAACCCAGGCTCTGGCGTTTTCAAACATCATCTTCCCCAGTCTGAACGATGGCAAGACCATTGAGCCGGGCCTTCCACAGTACGCCCTGAAGCCGGGATTCCGCTTCAATCTTAAATCCCTCGCTGCGGACGGACAGGACCTTTGGTTGGACCCAACTGATTTATCGAACCTGCCGGACATCTCACGCCGGCTGATTCTGGATGACAGTCAAAGATCGGCCATGATAATGTCTCTCCTCCGCTCTCTAGCCCAAATTGAAGGCCCTCCTGGAACCGGAAAGAGTTTTGTGGGTGAAGGAATCATCAAGGTTCTCCTGGACAGCAGCACGCCAGAGGTGAAGCTGGATCCGATTCTGTGCGTTTGCTACACAAACCACGCTCTTGACCAGTTGCTGGAACACCTTCACGCCGGAAAGGGCGGGAGCAACAGTTCCCGACTTTCATCGGGTGGGATCAAGCAAATTGTCCGCATTGGGTCCCGGTCCAAGTCGGAGGTATTACAGAAGGTCAACCTCGCGGAGGTGGTCCGGCATGTCAAACCATCAGGGGTCGAGTATATAGCCAGATCCGACGCATATGACCAGCTTACTGCAGCTCAGGGACAGTTGGAAGCCGATCTGTTGAAGTTGAAATCTCTCAGTAGTTGGAGGCAGCTTGTTCGGTTTCTGTACGAGCAAGAACGCCGCCACTGCTATGAGCTATTTCTCACGGAAGCAAAGAAGATAGCCGCAGGGGACTTTCGCGATTCGGAAGAAGACTGGACTGAGGTTTCAGTAAGACCCGAACAGAAGCTTTCTCGGTGGCTGAATGGCGGCTCCCGAGCCGAAACGACCAGACGACCGATCGAGACTCTTCGGCAAATCGGACTGTACGAGATGAATCACGGCGAACGCAGTGAAATGCATGCCTACTGGATGAATGGAATGCGCAAAACAGTGCATGAGGCCATTGTGCATGGCTATGGCGACTGGCGGGAAGGCAAACAGAGACTGGCCAAGGTCAACGACGAGATGGACCTCCGAGTCCTCCGAGAGGCCAAGATTGTCGGCGTGACAACCAGCGGGCTTTCCCGGAGAATGAATATGCTTCGGGCGCTAAAGCCCCGAGTAGTGATCTGTGAAGAGGCCGGCGAGGTTCTGGAAGCCCATATGCTGGCCATGTTGCTGCCGTCTGTCCAGCATCTCATTCTGATCGGCGACCATCTTCAGCTGCGGCCGCAGTCCAACGACTACCGGATGCAGTGTGCGAACCCCCGAGGTCAACAGTATTCATTCGACATGTCGCTGTTTGAGAGGTTGGTCCGGCCACCGCGCCCCGACATGCAGAAGATTGCGTTTAGCATGCTTAAGTCTCAACGCCGCATGCACCCGTCAATCAGCAACTTGATTCGGGTTCCGATATATCCCAACCTTCAAGATGCCGGCTCGGTAGCTGAGTATCCCGAGGTCTGCGGAATGAAACGACGGCTGTTCTGGCTAGATCACGCAAACCAGGAGGATGGCGCAGCCGGTTCAACAGGGGACGATATCCTGACAACATCGAAAACAAACCGCTGGGAGGTGGAGATGACGGCGGCGCTTTTGAACCATTTGCTCCGCCAGGGGACATATGCGGCCGGTGATATTGCGGTGCTGACTCCATATCTGGGACAAATGCGGCTGCTGCGAAACCGGTTAGCGGCAATGATATCAATCGAAATCAGCGACCGGGACAAGGACGACTTGGACGCCCTCGAAGCTAGTGAAGAGGCAACACTGGAAGACACCATGGCAAAAGAGACGCTATCATATTTGACCGGACTGGCTGGGAACACTACAGCAAAATCCGGGCCCGCTCCCCCTCCAGGACCGGGAATCCGGACCAATGCACTGAGTACGGTCCGCCTAGCAACGGTGGATAACTTCCAGGGCGAAGAGGCTAAGGTGGTTGTTGTCTCGTTTGTTCGCAGCAACACCGAACGTCGGTGCGGATTTCTTAGCACATCTAACCGCATCAACGTGCTTCTCTCGCGTGCTCAACACGGCATGTATATCATTGGAAACTCCGACACGGCCCGGTCGGTGCAGACATGGGCGACCATCCTCAACTTGCTGCAGGCCGACGGCAATATCGGAGAACAGCTGGAGTTGCAGTGTGCCAGACACCCGGAGACGCCGATTCTCGTGTCGTCGGTCAACGATTTCCTGCAGCAGTCACCCGACGGCGGATGCGGCCTCCCGTGCACAAAACGGCTGAGGTGTGGCCATAGCTGCAAGGGGCGATGCCACTCTGACCCGGTGCACAATATGGGGAAGTGCTTTGAAAAGTGTACCCGCTCAATGCCTGGATGTGACCACGCGTGTCCAAAGAAGTGCTTCGAACTGTGCCCGGAAAAGTGCACGGAGACTCTGCCGGATAAGACCTTGGTTCTTCCATGCAAGCATACAGTGGCACCGGTGCGGTGCTGGCAGACGCAGACGGGCGCCAATATTCGGTGCCAGAAGCCGACCATGAAAGTCATACCGGGATGTGGCCACAAGTTGATGGTTTCATGTGAGGTCGACGTGACTAGAGTGACATTCGAGTGCTCCGAGGTGTGTAGACAGCCGCTGCCGTGTGGACACCTGTGTCAGCGCCGATGCTCGGAGTGCCGGACGGCAGTGACGGTGCAGGAAAGGGCCAGCCGAGCAACGTGGACAGTGCGACACGGAGTGTGTCAGTCTCCATGTGGGCGCAAATACACCACCTGCAAGCACGAGTGCCTGAAGAAGTGCCACGGGTTGAAGGACGACGGCCGGTGCGAGCCTTGCGATCAGCCATGTGAGCTGAGCTGCAGTCACTCCAAGTGCGACAAGAAGTGCAACGTGCCGTGTGCGCCGTGTGCCGAAGATGCGTGTGCGGTGATGTGCGCACACTCGAAGTGTTCAATGCCGTAAGTGGTGTCTGTGGGAATCCTCAGGCCTGCGAGGATAGGTGACTAACATATTGGCGGACTGGGTGCGATGGCTTTTATAGGTGTGCGGCTCCGTGCGATCACGTTCCGTGTTCGAGGCGGTGCGACAAGAAGCTGGGATGTGGACATCAGTGTAAGTGAAATCGAGACGAAGACGCAGACGCAGACCAAGAAACGTTCTAACTTAATGATCACTCCTTTTGGGGGAGGGGAACTTCTCTATTGTCGGTTAGGCCCATCTTTGTGTGGCGAGTTGTGCCCCGAAGATCGATTCTGTCAGAAGTGTGGCAGTGACGAGGTCAAGAACATGCAGGCAGATCTCCTGATGATGCAAAGCTACGCGGAGATCGACCTGGACGAGATGCCTTGCCTGTTTCCGCCGTGCGGCCATATCTTCACGGCCGAGACACTGGATGGCATCATGGAGCTGGGCAAGCATTTCGAGATGAACGGCGACGGAGTGCCGACAGCCATCAAGCAGAATTCGGAGGCGTTCTCAGAAGTGGTCAAGACGTGTCCGACGTGCCGCGGGTCGATGCGCGGCCTGGCACGGTACGGCCGCATCACACGGCGAGCGCTGCTGGATGAGATGACGAAGAGATTCATTATCTGGGCGGCATCGCAGACGGTCAAGCTTGCCATGAAGGTTATGGATCTGGAAGAGACTCTCGACGAAGCGGGTGACGACACCACCATCCTGCAACCTCACAATTCGGACGGGCCTCTAAAAGCCCAATCGCATACTGTGAGACTGAATGGAGATACGCCCAAGGTCATGCTGACTGCGTCGAGGTGGATGCGGAAGCACAACAAGGGAATCTTCGACCTCCGAAAGGACATTGCGAGCCTTGCAGCCCGGGTCAAGAAGGAGGAGCAGCCGTTCCAGCGGGTGGCGGATCTGGTGCGCATTCACCATGCTCAGAAAGCGAAGGAAGCGGAGGAGATGAAGAAGAAGCTGGCTATGAGGGAGAAGTGGCTGGCGGAACATGAGCAGAAGCGGCAGGACCAGGAGAAGCAGCCGGCAGAAGCCCAAGACGACAACGCGGAGGGGTCTCTGGGGGCAGAGATGGCGGCGTTGAAATTGCAGGTGGGAAATGCGACGGAGAAGATGGAGTCCATGTTGAAGACGGTGGGAGGGAGCACGGCAGAAGTCGTGCCAGCTTCACAGCTGGCGACTACCGAGGCCGCTACGGAGACTCCGGAACCAGTGTCTTCGGGGCAGTTTGCACCGCCGTTGGAGCGGCCGGTGTTCCAGTTCGATACGGCGGTCTTACAAACAAATCTGTACTCGCGGGTACGGATGCTTGAGATGCGGTGCAACCTGCACATTCTGGGCCGGTTCTTGGAGGCGCTGAAAAGCCACAAGTACAAGATCGCGGCAGACTTTTCGAAAATGCGGGAAGAGTGTGTTTTGCTGTCGAAGGCCGGAGTGGAGTGCATGCAAGGCCGGGAGGCGGTGGAGGGGCGGCTATTTGCGGCGCGGCTGGCGGGGCTGGAGCATACTTACTCCTCAGAGGGAGCGGTGGAAGATGACAGCGGCAGCACCGGCGATGAGCAAGAGGCTGTTCCGGGTGCAGTCAAGCCACGCGGCAAGCCGGCCGTCTTGGAGGAGGGGCAGATGCACGTGTCCACGGCGTGGCAGATGGAATCCAAGTTTCCGTTGGCGGTGGCGGAGTTTACGGGCGAGCTCAAGGCGGCGGAGGAGCAGCTGAAGCTGGGGGTGGTGTACACATCCGTGTCCCTGGAGGAGAAGCGGGCGGTGTACCGGGCAATGCAGGCGGAATGGGGCAGCTCGACGGGCCACTGGTACACATGTGCCAACGGCCACCCGTTCACGGTGGCCAACTGCGGGCGGCCGATGGAGCAGACGCTGTGTCCGGAGTGCGGGAGCGCGGTCGGCGGGCGGAACCATACTGAGGCGCCGGGCGTGCAGCGTGCAAGAGAGTGGGATGCGCTGGGGAGGGGGGGGCAGCCGGACCGGTTGCGGAACTGAGGTGTCGGTCCTGGGGAGAAAATAGCTGGGGATGAAGGAGTGGTGGTGTTTCGGGACTTGCTTTTTGGTTCTATCTTGGGTAGTAGACATGTACGTACATCTAACGGGAGCATCAGCATGATAGATGATATCTGAGCAGATGATACATATACGCTGTGTGTTCTAGTGGGTCCGGGGCGATGTACCGGTACCGGCGGTGTGGGGTCCGTGGTTTTCGGAGAGAGTCGTTTCAGATGTCCGGCCGGAGCCGGAAAAAGGCGGCCCGGAAACCCTAACCCTAGGCGGAGGGCTGCGGTTGGCGCCGGAGGAAACATCCGGGCTGCCCATGCACGCGGTTCGTTCTTCCTTCTTTGCTTAAAGAAAAAAGAGAGGAAATAGAAAGGAGAGATCAGGTGTCATGTCATGAGTGTTTTAGGACGTCTTCTCATTATTTGCGATCGATCCTTGTTTTTTTTTTTTTTTTTTGGATCTCATTCCCGCGGTATACGGGCGGCGGAATCCAGGATGTCGGGCGGAGGTTCCGGTGGAGCGCGAAGGAAGGGCGAAAAGTCGCCGGCTTACGGGTCTTGTTTTGGGGGAGTTTGACGTGGGCGGGCGGCGGGATCCGGTTGGGGGGAGTGGATTAGGTCTTCGGGGGTGCTTACGGCGTGCATGCGGTGGTGTGTGTGTGTGCGGGGAAGTCTTCGGATGCGACCTGGACCTGGCAGGCGAGCGTTAGGGTGTTCAAGGGTCAGGCGGTTCCAAGACCCGTCTTCTCTCTCTCTCTCTCTCTCTCTCTCTGTCTCTCTTGGCCCGACTTCTCGCCATTTCAGAGTCTCATCTTCCATCTGCGCATTCATCGGGCCGGCACAGAACAACACCGACGTCCGCCCGCCCCCGATCCGCACGCCGTCCACAATGCCACGCCTCTCGGCCGTCCTCGCGGCGGCGCTCTTCGCAGCTCTCGCCGTCCTCAGCTTCGCGGCAATCTTCATCCTCGGCCGCGTCAACGGGTACCTCGCGGCGCTCGAGCACATCCGCGACGTCGGGCCGTGGTACGCGCCGGGCCACGGGCCCGGCACCGCGTCGCCGGCGCCGCTGGTGGCCAGCTACACGGGGATCCGCGCGGTGGACAACGAGGTCATGGCGATGCTGTGTGTGTTTGCCAACGGCGTTGACGGGACGTACGCTGCGTTCTCGGTGTTTTGCGCGTGGTTTGCGGGGCAGTTCGTCGGCTGTGTGGTTGTTGTCGGCGTTGAGGGTGTGCGGTGGGGGCGGAAGGCGGGCGTTCGCTGGTCGGTTCCCCTCTCTCTCTCTCTCTGTGTATTGTCTTCATGCTTCGGTCAAGAGCCTCGGCTGCTCGGTCGGGCGGCTACGGGATGTGTGTGTGTGTGTGTGTGCGTGTGTGTGTGTGTGTGCACGAACTAACGGTCCCAGGTACGCCCTCTGGCTCATGCTCATGCAACGCCTGACCTTCGGCGTGATCTTCCCGGTCTACGCCGTCGTCTACGTGCTCTCCACCGCGGGGGCCCCCACACCGCCGCTCTCGGCCGCCGCCGCCGCGCAGATCGCCCGCCTGCCGTGGGTCGTCGCCGCCGTGTACATCCCGCTCACCCTGACCTGCGCCGCGCTGCCCGCGCTGACCCCGCTGCACCAGTGGCTCATGGCCGCGTGGCAGCTGTTCCCGCTGTGGACCGGCGTCCTCTGGGAGTCCTGCAGTGCCGCACTGCCGCGCCCACCCGGTCGTGCAACTGCTGCGCAGCACGCCCGCGCCACCTCCGCAGCGTACACCTTCGCACTGGCGGCCGCACAGACCACCCACCTCGGCTGCGCGGCCGTCGTGGCCGCGTGGTACGCCGGCCTCGCCCCCGCGCGCTGGGACCTGCGGGTGTCGCACGTTCTGGTGCCCGATGTGGCCGTGCCGATGGCGGGCATGCAGCGCGGCGCGCTCACCGTGTTCCAGTTTGACATGTACGGCGGGATGCTGGCGATGGCGGCGTGGGCGGGGCACGTCGCCGTGTGCGAGGCTGGCGTGGGCGCCGTGGGCGCGAGGATGGAGGCGGTGCTGGGGAAGCTTGTGGTTGCGGGGCCGATGGGGGCTGTTATTGAGGTGGTGCGTGGGCGCGAGGAGGCCGTGGTGGCTCGGGTGAAGCGGGCCGAGTAGGTGGGGCTGTGCGCCGGCGTTTCCGGCCGAGTGGGGCCGGATTGCGGCCGGGGGTAGATTTAGTGGCGATTGGTTCTGGCTGGAATATTCGGGACATGCAGATTTGGGGGGCAGTATACAGCAGTACAGAGAGAAGTATCAAATCATGAATTATTACCAAAAGAAACACAAACAACCCGCAAAACTGACAGAGTGTGCAGCAACGTAAAGCAAAGCAAATGCAAGGAGCGAAAACCGACGACTTCATGTTCTCATAACCACGCTTGTCATGACTCCGCGTCTCATGTCTCATTCCCGCTACACACCAGGCAAAACGCTCACCGCCCAGCATAGCCGAGTCCGTCCGCCGATATCCTCCCCGTGGTCCCGGCACCTGGAAGACTCCCTCCCCCGGCTGCCGCCGCAGCAGCACCGGCCGCAGCGGCGGCGGCGGCGGCAGCGGCGGCAGCAGCAGCAACCCCGCGCATCTGCTTCGCCCACTTCAGTCCACAGCCATTACACAGATCGCGCAGCCCGCTCGGCCCGCGCCGCCACTCGGGCGTCGACCGCGCGTGGCACACCGCACACTCGCGCTGCGGCTTCCCCGCCGTCGGCCGGCCAACCCGGCGACGACGGGGCTGCGAGCCCGGTTTTGCCGGGCCGGCAGCGCCCGACGTCGGGGACCCTGCGAAGGCGTGCGGCGGGCTGGCGCACGCGGCCGCGGCCGCTGCGGTCGCCGAGGCGCACAGCTGGCTGTGCTCGTCGAGCAGCGCCGTGTTCAGCCGCTGCAGGCCGCCCAGCTCGGCCTCCCAGCTGCCGGCCCGCGCCGGATGCAGCTCGCCACGCAGGTCCGGCACCACGGGAGTCTCGCAGCCCGGCACCCCCGGCGCAGGCATGCGCGTCTGCGCCCACACGAAGCTGGCGGGTGTCTTGGGATCCGCCTCGGCCGCGAACACCAGCGTGCGCACACGCACCACCACCTGGCCGTTCCGCCGCGTGAGCAGGTGGTCGCACGCCGGCGGCACGCCGCTGCGCACGTCGCCGGCATACGCGCCGTGGCGCGCCAGCGCAATCGCGCGGAGCAGACTACTCGCTCCGGCCGCATCGCCCGCCGCGGCCGCGAGCCCCGGCAGCGACGCGCCGACCAGCGCGGCGCCGCCGTCGACGTCGAGGACCGCACGCGCGCCGCCGCTGCTGGCGAACAGCACCATGCCCGCCGCACTGAGCTTTGTCCACAAGTCGCGGGCCGACGCGGGGACGGGCACGGCCGGAAAGCTCGTCGGGTTGAGCGGGCCGACCACTGGGCGCGGCCGGCCGACGAGCAGGATCCAGCCGCGGCGGGCACGTGCGCTCGGGGTCGGCTCGGCGAGCAGCGCTCCGCGGCTGTGGAACCAGGTGTAGCCCGCGCCGCGGCGGTGCACGCGGAACGCAAACTCGATGACATGCGCGCCGGCCGCTGTATACCCGCCGCCGTCGCGCTCGGCGTCGCCGGCCGCTTCCCGCAGGTGGCGCGTTACCCCGACCACGTCGGCCGGGTGGCAGATCGAGGCGAGCGGCTTGCCGACCAGCTCGGCGGCCTCGTAGCCCAGCACGTGGCGACAGGCCGGCGACACGTAGTGGAACACGCCGCCGCGCGCGGACACCACGTGCACCACGTCGTCGGCGTGGTCGAGCAGCGACGGCACCGTCCACGGGTGTGGCGGGGCGGCGTCGCTTTCGGTGTGCGGGGCGCTCGCCGGGAGGACCAGCGGCCAGGCGGAGGAGGGCTCGTCGCGGCCGGGCTCGTGGTTGGCCTCCGGCGGAGCACTGGGTGTGGGCCCGGCGTGCGGGTCCGGCGCGGCGAGGACCTGGCCGGGGGTGTACGCCACGGCGCGCTCGTACTCGGCGCAAAAGCCCGGCGCCGCCAGGGTGTCTGCATGAGGTGGCACCGGCGCAATCACGTCCGGACACGCCACCACATCCGCAAGGAACCCGACCAGCACCGTCGCGCCGTGCACACCGCCCCAGCGCGGCCAGGCGACCGGCACCACCGTCAGCAGATTGACGAAGGCGGCGCCGCACGCGCGGAAATTGACCAGCGCAGCCTGCACCTCGCGGCGCGCTGCCACCGCACTGCGCACGAGCCCCGCGGGGTGTGTGCGGCGCGCAGTCTTGGGTGTTGTCTGCGACGAGACATGTGGGGACTCTGGCGGCGGCGAGGCAGCGGAGGAGAGTGGCGGGCTTTGCAGGAACCGCGGATTCCGGCCGAGCACGGCAGCGGCGGTGTACTGCGTGAGCGCCGTGAAGCCGGCGGAGGCGAACACGATCGGCGTGTCGGGGTGCTCGGCGCCGCACACGAGAAAGGCACACGCGGCGGACACCGGGCCGAGCGCGACCAGCGGGTCCGGCCGGGCGGCCACCAGCGCAAGGATGTCGGCGACGTCCGCATCGGACAGCGCGAGACTCGGCCGTGCACTGTCCGTGGAGATGTGGTCTTGGGGGTGGTGGGGCGGGCTGGTCAGAAGAGTGCTGGGCGGCCGTGGTGGCGGCGAGTACGGCGCGAACATGGGCGTGGTGTCGGCGTCGGCGTGGGTTGAGCGGCGCAGGTGCTGCAGGATGCGGTGGTTGGATTCGATGATGTCGTCGAGGGACTCGGGCGGCCCGGCCCACGGGAGGAGGTCCATGGTGGCGGGACGGCGGGATAGATGGGGTCCGGCCTCGGAAGGTCCGGTGTCCCGGCGGTTCGAGAGGAGATGCGGTGTGCTCGGAGTCGCCGTGGGTGGTCGTAGCTGCAGCCGGTCTCTCGCGATCCGTTGGTCTTGCGCTCCGCCCTCTCACCAGTCTCTCCCTCTCTTCGGGACGGAAAACCACGGAACAACCACGCACCTCGGCACTGAAGAACCGGGAGAGATATCTCGAGCCAACCACGCGTTTCACACAGACCCAGCGAGCAAAACCCTCATCCAGCCTTTCTCTCTGTCTCTCTCTTGGCGTATCAAGAATTCGCACCGTACCGGCCAACGAAGAAGTGTATGCCAACAAGGAGGAGAGGAGCAGGAGATGAAGGTGGACGGAGGCAACTTCACCCCAAGGTCCCACAAAGAGCGACCAGAGACCAACGACAACAGAGAAACAAGAGAGAGAAAGAGAAATGCCCACACTTGCGTACTGCGCACACGAAAACAAGACACCACCGGGTCGCCGCATACTTCTTGCCTCCGGGGTCATACTCTGTGCAGCCCGCTGCCTTTGGCCATCATGTGTGTATCCTGCATCCTGTGCTCCGTGTCTTTGTTTCCGTCTGGCCATCTCACACGCTCTTCTTTCTCCCCTCTCTCACCCACTTACCTGGTGTTGTTCCCCTCCCCTCTCCTCTTCTCTCCTCTCACACTTCTCTTGTCTCTCTCTCTCTCTGTCCCCCCGTTACCTCCCAACGCCGTGTAACCGCCACCACCACACAAGAGCGGGGCCAACGTCTCTGCCTGTTTCCCCTCTGACTCCTAATCTGTCCCCACTCCCTCTCTTCAGTCCCCGTCCTCCCCACCCCTTCTGGCTTCCTGCTGGTTCTGCCGTTCTCTGCGTTTCCTCTTGGGTCCTGGCCCCGGCTGCGTGCATCCGCGGCGGGAGCGCACAGTGGGCGGCCGGGACGTCGTGGGACGGTGGACAGGGAAAACACGGGCGGGCGTGTGTGTGTGTGTCCGTTGCTGGGTCTGCACGTCGGTGGACTGCACGCACATTCTTCACAGACCCATGCCATGTGCGAAAGAAGCTGATTGAGCGTTTGCCGGCAGTCAGCCAACCAACCACTGCCTTTTTGACTCTCGTATCCAATGCCCACACCACGGGCCTCGTGAGCGAACACCTCAAGACCGTGGTATCTCACATCCCCGCCTCTCTCCAGAGTACACACTTGAGTCTGCTGCACACCCACCGCTGCCCCCTTCCGCCCTCTCACCAAAACCCCCCGTGCACCCCGGGTTTACGCCGCAGCATCCACAGTCCCCCCCCTTCCCCCTCTCTCCCTCCCCGTCCCCGCACACCCATCCCCAACCTCTCCGTACAATGCCCAGCACGTGTGTGCATCCATGCACACACACACACACACACACACACACATGTGTACAGTGGTGTTGTCCCCCCTCCGCGGACGTAACTTCCCCCGCGGCTTTCTGCTTCCCTGGACGAACTAGCTGTTGGCTGCTGGCCGGCCGCTTGTGTGTGAGCAACGCATGCAGATACCCGGGCGGGGGTAACTGACCCACGGCGTTAGGGTTAGGCGTTTGTGTTGTGTGACTTTTCGTAGGATATGTCTGGAAGTGTGGGCACACAGTGTATTCTAGGCGTGTGTGGCACCGGGAAGCGTGGCTCGTGGTGATTCTCGGTGGCAGTCAGATCATAGACCTAGATGGGAGGTTGGCTTCAGAGGAACATCGACTCACCACGTGTTAGCATCGTCCATCTGGCACGATAAGTCCCCAAGTCTTCCACACACGAGCACATCTCTGCCCTGGTTGTCTCTCTCTAAACACACCACCCCTCGTTACCCAGTAGCCTTTGATCCTTCCAGCTCAGGTTATACTTAGGGTTGTAACCCTAAGATGCCCATGACATCACGACATCACGACTCAACACAAGATTGAAGGAAACCCGCCAACGTTCAATCCTATTCATCAGAAATAAGAGGACCCCTAAGGCCAAAAAAAAAGAGATCAAACTCAAAAATCGATACAAACTCCGAGAAAAAGGGGGGACAGACACGCAAAGGAATATGTCACGAAGAAGAAAGTCAACCAGGGAGAGACAGAGAGAGAGAGGAGAGGAGAGGACACAGCCCCAACACATTGTAGGATGAGAAAATAGAGAAGAGACGAACTTCCAATGTTCATTCAAAACATTCCTCTACGGGAGAACAAACACAACGGATAAAAGCAACCGCAAAAGTACACCGTAAACTACCTCCGTCCAGCAAAAGCAAAGCACAGAACGACAAAAAAAGGGGGGGGGGGCATGGGACAAATTTCAAACAAAAGGAAAGGCAATTGAGAAAAAAAAAACGAGAGTGGAATTAGAGAGGAAAAAGGAAACGAAGCGAAGCAACGTCAAAAAAAAAAAGGGAAAAAGGAGAGAACTAGCTAAAGTACGCCATGATCCGCTGCTGCACCTGAGGCGTGAACTGCTGCAGCAAAGGCGCCGCATCGACTTGCGCCGAGATCAGCAGGTTCTTGGTGGCCGCCGTGACCCGGCCGGCCGCCTGGCCCTGCAGCACGTCCGCGCTCAGCGCCTGGGCAACGTTCAGGAACACCAGCGAGGGCTGGCTAACCACGGAGGGATGACCCCTATTGAGAGAGAGAGAGAGAGAGTGAGAGTGAGGTTAGTACAGGGACAGTCTCAAATAAACAGATACACAGCAGACTTACTTCTCAATTAACTCCGTCAGGTAGGCATACACAAACGGCGCCGCCTCCTCGTCGTTGGTCACCGGCAACGTCTCGACCCACCGGCCGGCCACGGCCTGCACATCCGCCACGTGGGCCGAGTTGTAGTGCAGGATCTTGGCCACCGCCGCGCAGGCGTTCTCCGTCGCGAACACGTTGTCCTCCTTGCGCGCATCCGGCAGCGCCATCACCTGGAACAGCGTCGGCACCGTGCCGGCCACAAACTGCGACCACGCCTCGCCGCCGTACTGCGCGGCCACTCCGACTCCGTAGGCTGCCGCCTGGCGGATCGCCGGCGACGCGTCGCTGATGCCCGTCAGCAGCGGCTGCGTGATGTAGTTGGCATAGCGGATGCTGTCGGCACCGCAGAACTCGAGCACGTCGTCGAGGATGCAGATGCCCCACTGACGCTGCGTGGGGTCGGTCGATGCCAGGAACTCCTCGTAGGTGGGAATCAGCCGCTCCCACGCCGGAAGGAATGCCGTGTGGTAGTGTTTGAAGATGACATGGAACGCCTTGTTCATGTCCGACAGGAGCATCTGGTCGTCCTCAATCGCCATGAGGAGCTCATCAGCATCGTCCTCAACCTCGTCCGCGGTAACCCCGACCCGGTCCTCGGCCCGCTGCTTGACGCGGTCCTTGTAATCATCGAGCGCGTCCGCCGCAGCCGCCATAAACAGCTGCATGTGCTCGGGGGTGAGGCTGTTGGCTCCAACGACCTCCATAGACTCGTAGAAGCACTGGTACATCTCGGCGAGCGTGTCAATAGCAGGGTCGGCCTTGAGAACCTCCAGGAGCTTGGGCAGGGCCTCGGCCCACATGGCGGCGAGTTCGTTTGAAGGGCTGCCGAAAGCCGCCTTGATCGACGCCAGAAGCTGCGGCACCAGGCGGGCCGACATGTAGCGAACGGGGTCGTGGAAATAGAACATCAGACCCGGCAGAGCGATGCTAGTCATGATGTCAGGGACGTACTGCGCAAAATGGGCGCCCAGGACCTCAGCGTACACGGTCAGGAGCTCAATCGCCATACGCTTGTCTTCCATCGTGCTGGTCCGGATGCCGAGCATCTTGCCCTTGATGGGCATGAGATCCCATCCCTCCTGCTTCTCCATCTCGTCGATATCCTCGTCGTCCTCGAGGAACTTGATGTCGGCCTTGGCGCTAGCAGTCTTGAGCAGTGAAGGCATGACGCTGGGCAGGTACGGCAGGAAGTCGCCCTCGAGAACGCGGCACATGCGGCCCCAGCACTGAAGCAGGTACTGGGCCTGCGGATCGTCCTCATCCGTGATGCCCGCCTGGATCGTGCCCAGGAGATCGACCAGCATGAGGGCGTCCTGGCCCATACGCTGGCGGCCGACAGCCAGGGCGATCAGCGTGGCGCACTCCATGGCCTTGGCGCGGACAATGCGGTTTTCCTTCTCGGTCTCGGCGCGGAGAACATTGACCAGCACAGGCATCAGGGTGTCGTAGAATTTGGCGAACGTGGCTTCGGCCTGGTCCGCAATGGTGGCAATGGTCGAGAGCGCCTGCTCCTGAACGTACCGCTTGCTACTCAGTAGGTTGAAGAGATGCGACAGCAGATTGCCGAGGTACGGCTCGAGCACCTCCTTCTCGGCCGCCTCGCAAAAGTTGACCAGTGCGGCGGCGGCGTGGCACTTGACACGGTCCTCGGGGCTCTCCATGACGGGGATCAGGGCAGTCAGAATGCGCTCGTGGAAATCGGTTTGCATCTGAGGAGCAAAGTCGCTGCTCATCTGGCCGAGCGCATTGCAGCCGGCCCAGCGCACGCGCGGGTGCGGGTCAGACAGAGCGGGGATGACGAGGTCCAGGACCTGGCTCAGCTCGCCGAGCATGAGGTCGCGGCAGCCCTCGGCAATGGCCGAGATGGCCATCAGGGCAGCATGGCGGTCGCGCCAAGCAAGCGACTGCATCATACGCGGTAGCCAGTTGAAAATCGGGGCGAGAATGGTGCCACCACCGAGACGGGTGGCCAGGCGGTCAAGAGCCTGCTCGCCGGCAACGTGGTTGGTGTCCGAGTCGTCGGAATCGGTGTTGTCAGACTCCAGCCACTCGTTGATGTCATCGTCGTTATCAATGTCGGTCATCAGGCTGAGGCACTGGGTAACCATGTCATTGGTGTATGACGGGTCCTTGCGGCACATGGAAGGGGCGTAGTCGGCAAAAGCCACGAGCAGCTCGAGAGCAACCTGGCGAGTCGAGCTTTCCAGGTCCTTATCCTGAATGACGGAGATGCTAAACACCACCAGGTTGTGGAAGAGTTGCTTGAACATACGCGGGCTGATCTCGGCAAGGTCGATGAGGCACAGCAGCGCCTTGCTGAGATCCTCGTCGTTCTGAGAATCCTTGATGGGGGGCAGGATGTTGAGGATTTCGGGGACGAGCGAGAAGTACTTGGCCTGCGACTGCTTCTTCAGGCTGGCGAAAAACGCGGCAAAGGCCTCCATGGCCACGAGGCGGACGTGGACGGATTCATCCTGGAATCCCTTGCTGAAAGCAGCGGCAATGTCCGAGTCGCTCTGGCCGCGGATGATGGCGGGAGTGGCGGCAAAGATTCGGTAGGCCGACGAGCGGATCAGCGCATCGTTAGACATGCTGAGGCCGAAGAGGCCGGTCAGAAGTTCAGGCCAGCTCTTAGCCTCTGTTGGTGGGAGGTTGTTAGTGGGTGTCAGACCTGGAAACTAGGGAGAAGAGGGAAAGGGGGGAAAGGAGGGAAAAGAAAGAGATATAAACTCACCATCCTCGACGTACTGCCGGGCAAGCTCGGCCACGGCGTCGCTGATCTGGTTGGCGACGTTGCGCTGGGTCTCGGAAACCAGCGACTGCAGCAGCTTGTTGCGGATGGCCGCGGCCTCGTCGACATTCAGCGAAATGAAGATCTCAACGTGGTTGCCGTTGGCGTCCTTGCGAGTTCTCGACGCAATGCGGCGGAAAAGAAGGGCGGAGAAAGAACGGGTCTGGCAGAGAAACACAGTGTTAGCAAGAGCGCATTGCGGTGCGGTCAATAAACAGAAAAGGAAAGTCCTATAGAAATGAGGCAAACCACAGAAGGAAAAAAAAAAGAGAAGGAAAAAAAAAGAGAAGAAAAAAAAGGAAAAAGAACCCCTTACAAGTTCGGGAGACGGCGGCTCGATCTTTTCAGCCAAGCCCATCAGGAGCATCTCCGGGCGGGTGTTTGTCCAGTTGTTGGTGAGGTGCTCCTCGGCCATGGACCGCACCGAGTTATCGGGTGACTGAAGAGCTTGCAGCAGCTCATCGAGCTCCGCATGAATGTCGGGGGGCAGCAGAGACATTTTTTGGTTATCGGAGACGTTTGGTTACGAGATGTTGCAAGAAAAAAGACTGGAGGATCTCTCCGAAGCGAGAGTCGCGCGTTTGTCGAGCAGGCAGGTGCTTGTGCGACGAGTTTGACTTTGCAAAAGTGCGACACGTCCGGCTCCGATGAGACGGAGTCGATTCGGGGGGCGTCGTCGGCGAGACCGGGAATTTCAAAAATCTCGGACGTCGCGGGTTCGGTCTGAGGCGGGTTTGAGGACAGTGTTCGAGACAGGAAATAACCCCGCCTTGGAGGATGAATTGAGCGTCAGAAGGGGAAGAACGACGGAATGGGATGCTCCTTTTTTTTGTAAGAGCCCACTCGTTCACCTAGTTGATTCCAGATATGGCACGTTAGTTTCCAGGCACGATAAGTAAAGACAATGAGGCAGAGGCAAATAGGATAGCAAAAGGAAGATTAGAAGCAGGATAATCAGTCAGGCCAGATACACTCTGCTTTTGTCCCCTGGTCGTTATCCTTTGTAGTGGGGAGATTGAAGATTGAGGGGTGAAAGACGAAGCAGGGCAAGACAGCGGGCAAACACTCACAACTCGGAAGATCGTGAAAAGCAGACACGAAAAGAGAGGTGTAGAGAGGGAAAAGAAATCGGAACGAGGAGGAAAAAGAGAGAAGAGCTCACCTTTTTTTTAAGGAACACAAGAAGCCAAAAAAAAAAAGTATAAAGGGACGAAGAAAAGAAAAGTTGAGCGGGGGGCTTTTTTGGAGGGGGAGTGGGGACTATCAAAAAAAAAACCAAAACAATTTGGCTGGAATAATCACAGGCTCTAGAAACCGTTAGGACGGAAAATAAACACAAGGCACAAATACAGCAGTGAAGATGTGAATTTTCAGAATAAATACTAACACTGGTGGTAACAAATCCTGCGGATGAGTCTCGTAATAATCGAGAGTAAAGAAAATAAATAGAGAAGAAGAAAAATAAACAGGATGAGAGAAGGTAAAAAAAAAAATTTAAAAGATTTTAATTTTGGCGGGCTGGATTTTGTGTGTGTGTGTTTTTTTTTTTCTTGTGACGCGGGGCGAGATAACACAGGGAAGGAGCGAAGGAGGAAAAAAAAGTTGTTATCGATATGCATCTAGCGAGAAAAAAAGCTGGCAGGAGCCCCAAGTTCCTGCACCGGTTGCTGCTATTTTTGGCGGGGCTGCTCGTGTCCTGGTGGGATGGATGCACCTGCCGTTGTGGTTGCTGCCTGTGAGCGAGGAAGGAGCAATGGACAGTCGACGGTCTTGTCTCCGGAGCTTATCGTTATCACAGCGTCAGTTATCTGAATCTCTGATCTGCGAGTAAAAGATCATGCTCGTTAGCTGATCGTAATCAACAGAGAGTTTCTCAAAGTCACGATATTTCCCGAAGGCTTGAGTGGTGGTGCAATGTCTGCCTTACAGCAATTTCTGGCAGTGACTTCACGTAGCATGTTACATTATCGACGTGTCCGAGCCAATCACCTGGACAAGGCCAGCCGCACATGAGATGACCGCAATTAATCTTCCAGGGGGGGCCAATATACTGAAATCCGCCGTCACAAGAAGACTCACTCGAACGCGTTTCTCAGGCTGTTCAATCACCATGTTTTGCGTGCACCTTTATGGCCTTCCTGTCTGTCCAGCACCAATGGCGGGGTACCGCCCACCACGTGAAAGCAGAGACGCCAACCCTAAGCCTAACACAGCCTGGACCCTAAGCAACCCTACACCGCCCCGATCAGCAACTTTGACGAATCCTTTCCCTTCCCCACCAGATCAGCCCACGGCCAGGATTCTGCATGTGCGCAACGGGAAAAATAGCACCTTCCAGACCTCCTGCACCAACATACGACAACTGGCTCCCCGCGTTGCTGGCGGTGAATGTGCCTTGTGATGGCACGGGAAGCCTGCAAAACAGCCCACGGCGGGGATCAGCGGATGTACTGTTTCCTGCGACGCTGGGCTTCAGAGTGACTTCTTCACCTTCCAAGCCGTGGGACGTCACGCGATGGGGAAGCCGCAACAGAGTCGGCAGCTGGCGGCAGCTGTTCACTGCGAACTGCAACCCTCCCCGCTCTTCGCTTTCTTTTTGTATGAGAGTGTCCCATCGCTGCTTTTTCTTCCTCTTCTTCTCCTCCATCATTCCCACTTCCCCATAAATCAACCTGATCTCCCCATAATTTGTCACTTTTTGCCGTTCATCGAACTGTCCTGCTTTGCATCTCTGCTCTGGCGAACACGCTCTTACCGAAAATACAACAACCGAACCATCAGCCGATTCTCTCTCCTATCGGGTGCCCTCTCTCTTATCTTATCTGGCCCCTCAATTGGTCCGTGATCGCTTCATTCTGTGGCGGTTGAAACGTCTCCCCGGGAGTCCGTGACCGTGGCTTCGAGCCCAACGTATCGATCTCGCTCGCCGACCCCATCCCAAACCCAAAAAGAAAACCGGCCCCATGGACCCCTCTCGCCGTGACAGTGCCTCGCGCGAGGCCCTGGCCAGCGCCGGCGGCGGCGGCGGCGGCCCCGGCTCCGGGGGCTCCGGCCCGCGCCGCATTCCGTCCGCCAGCAACATGCACATCGTGCCCCCGCACCGCCAGTCGCTGGCCGAGAACCTGCGCAGCAACCCGTCGTCGCCGCGCACGCAGCAGCGCCACCCGTCGTTCACCCACGCCGCGCTGCAGGACCTGCTGCTCAACCACCCGACGCGCGCCAGCCGCACGCCGAACCCGCGCTTCGCCGACCGCGACTGGCGGGGCGTGACCGTCGGCGAGCTGCTGGCTGACGGGCCGGCCGAGTACGACATCAAGTATGTGGATATGGAGACCACCGTGCAGGATGCCACCAAGGTAAGTCGCTGTCTGAGGTCTCCTCTCCTTCCATGGTGCACGCCAGTGTGCTGACCTACAAAAACCCTGCCAGGCCCTGATCAACAGCTCGCCGGCAAACGTGGTCCTCGTCCGCGACACCTCGGCCACCCCGCCCACGCTCTCGACGTTTGACTACGCCGACCTGACGTCGTACCTGCTGGTGGTGGTCGGCCTCGCCCAGCCCGACGACGACCGCGCCGCCGAGCAATTCGCCGCCATCTCGGCTGTGGCCGCCGCGGCCTCGCAAGCGTCGGAAGACAGCCTCGACGACCCCGCGGTTGTATCTGCGGCTGCGCGCACGCGCGGCATCACCCTGCGCGAGATCCAGATTCTGTGCCGCAAGGAGCCGCTGGTGCGGCTGAACTCGGAAGAGACCGTGGCCAAGGCCATCGAGCTGCTGGGCAGCGGCGTGCACCGCGTGCTGGTGACGGCGCCGGGTGGCGGGATCGGCGGGGATACCATTGTGGGCATCCTGACGCAGCTGCGGCTGGTGGAGTTCTTCTGGAACGAGGGCACCAACTTCCCGGCCATTGAGCAGATGTACGCCATGACGCTGCGGGATCTGCGCATCGGCAGCAAAAAGGTGCTCTCTGTTGGGTGAGTCTACGACATTGTCACGGAAAGGCAACCTTCAAGAGGTCCACAACGGGGGGTAGTATTTCAACTAATACGCGAAAAAAAAACCAGAATCCACCAACCCCTCACCGACGCCCTGCTCCTGATGTACAACGAAGGCCTGTCCAGCGTGGCCGTGGTCGACAGCTCGTCGAACGTGGTCGGCAACATCTCCACCGTCGACGTCAAGCACCTGGCGTCGGCCGCCAACGCCCCGCTGCTGCACAAGCCGTGCAGTGCCTTCCTGTCGGTGATCCTGTCGTCGCGCGGCATGTTCGAGGGCCGCGACTCGTTCCCCGTGTTCTACGTGACGCCCGAGGCGTCGCTCGCCCACACCGTGGCCAAGCTGGTGGCCACGCAGTCGCACCGCATGTGGATCGGGGACCCGGCGGGTCCCGACGGGCTGGTCCCGGCGGCCACATCGGCGCTATCCACGTCGCCGTCGGCCACCGCCGCCCCGCTGGCGGCCACAACGCCGCCGACGGTGTCCGCGGCCGGCACGGCGCCGCCGTCGCCCGGGGCCACGTTCACGTCGGTGCTGACGCCGACGATGGCGGGCGTGCACTCGTCGGGGCGGCTGTCGGGAGTCATTTCGCTGACGGACATCCTGAACCTGTTTGCGCGGTCGACGGGGCTGAATCCGCTGGATCCGGGCGAGCAGCGCGCGCGGCGGCGGCGCAGCTCGAGCAGTTCGGTGCGGCCGAGCTTTGAGTCGTCGTCGCGGGCGAGTTTGGATATTCGGCGGTAGTGGTTTTTTTCTTTTTTGAAGTGATGGATGTTGCGGGTATGGAGGGGAAGGGAAAAGCGGAAAACATGACGGGAAGAAACGGGGAAGAAAATATAAAACGGGGGCTTAACGTGGTGGCGGCTTGTAGATAGCATTTCTTAACCAAGAATCAAGAACCCGGAAACAACACGCCGTACGATGAATTCTTCTTTTGGCAAAGCCCGCCTGGGTGGGTGAGCGTATGTACATATGTCCACGCACGCGTGTGTGCCTCTCAAGCACCAGGAAAGCTCATTCTTGGGCATCCGCCGCCGTCCCCTTGGCAACGGCCTCCCGCTCACCCGGACGGAACGTGGCCCGCGCCCCGTCCCGCAACGCGCGCACAAGCACCTGCACGGCCGCCTCGCCGCCGCGGAAGTCGTCGGCCGCGCGCACCTTCTCCAGGTCGGCGGCCAGCTCGGCGGTGGTGCGGCGGAGGTACACGGCGGCGAAGGCCGCGTCGGCGGCGGTGTGGTCGGCGGCGGCGGAGGTGGTTGTGTTAAAGGAGGACATGGTGGGTTTGGGGGGTGGCTGGACGTAATGGAGATTTGAGTGGGGGAGACAAGAGGAGTTCGTGTCAGAGGTTGATAGTGGAAGTGAAGTGGAAGTGAAGTAGAAGTGAAGTGGAGGGAGTTTGAGAAGCTGGTTGTTGAAAGATAAAAAAGAAAAAGAAAACTTCGGTGTGAGGTGACTCAAGACTTATGGCCGACATGGGAGTTAGGGTTTAGGCAGGGTCACTAGGGTATAACCCGGTGTCAGCCTCTTATCGCTCTTTCTTGCTCCTAGAACAACAGCACCTCGCCGATCGCTCCTTCCCGAACTTCGCGCCTGCTTCGACGTCGCGCCTTCCCCGGGGGATTATGTGCGCGTGTGTATACTTCATATATAGCAAGTTGTGCGTGTGTATTTCGAACCCCAAGAGTCTAGTGAGTTTGACTCAAAGCATGCTGAATCAATGATTTTCTGACAGCCGCTGCTTCGAATCACCGCGATGATGGCTTCAAGGGTCGCCGTGGGATTTTTTTTTTCTATATTCTTTCTCTCTTTTTATATCTCGCTTCTCTTTTCTTTTACTCTCTCTCTCTCTCTCCCCTAGAGAAAGAACCCCACGTTTGGAAAGAGCTCCGCCTTGTCACTTAATCGCCCTCTCTAATCGCTCCTTCCTTTTCCTATCATCAATTTTAATAATCGCTCCTTCCCCGACGTCGCGCCTTCCTTATAGATATATATATGTGTGCGTGTATGCTTTATCTATCACGGTTGTGTATATATATATCTCGAACCCTCAGAGTCTAGTGAGTTTGACTCGAAGCATGCTGAATCATTGACTTTTCTGACAGCCGCTGCTTCGAATCACCGCGATGATGGCTTCAAGGGTCGCCGAGTTGGTTTTTTTTCCTTCCTTTTATTTTTTATAGTTTATAATTTATTTTTGGATTTTTGTTTTCCTTTCCCCCCTTTTTCCTCTCTTCTCCTCAACCCACCCCAATGATAAACTCCACGCTTGGACAGACCGCCACAGCCCACCGCATCCTCTCCTCTCTGCTATGTATGGACTGCTGCCTCACCGGAGACAGCTTCAAGCACCCGCCAACTCGGCTAGGACCCCCGTAATATGTGCCATATCTCTCTCTAGAAGCGGAAGCGAGAAGCTTGTCTGTCTGGCCAAACTCAAGGCGGGTGTTCGCCGAGGCCGGTTTAGTCTTCGGCGTATATACGCCGGCCAGCGACGAGCAACGACTTTCACAGATACGCAACACACCACGTTCACAGCATCAAGTCGACAGCCCTCTTGAAGCACCAACTAAGCAGTCTATTGCCCAAAAGAACATCACGGCCACTCCTAATCATGGCCACTAAGCCTCTCCCCTCATCTCTCCTCCCCCTCTTTCCCGTCTCTCTCACCATCCACACTGGCGCAAGGAAAAATAAAAAATATAAAAAAGTGACTGTCGTTATGTTTTCCCCATCCCATCCCATATGCAAAAAGAAACCCCATGGACATGTCATAGGAGGCGAACATATAAGATAATGCAGAAGAAATATCACGAAACACGAAAAACAACCTCGCAACTATGAATGGTACGATAAACAAAAAGAAACAAGGACGGGTATCTCGGTTCTAACATGACTGTAAAAATAAAGAACGATGGAAGTAACAGAGGGAAAATATGCCAATACTGGAACTGCCGAAGGGTGGGGGGTGGCGGTGGCGGTTCGATGCGTGGTATGGACAATGTGTCGGCGGGCGTGTGTATATATACATGCATCAAAAGGGCGGAGATGGACGGAGTCAGCTCCGGAGTTCGGCCGTCGGGGAACGCAGCTGGCCGGTCGGTGGACATCTCGGCTCATAGCAGGCCCGACGTGGGCGATGCCGAGACGATGCCGAGACGGCGGCGGCGGAGGATGCTCGATGGCAAGGACAGACAAGCCACTCCCTCAACGTCCACCCCGCATCTCCCGACGCACGGCCCACCCCTTGAGCGCAAGCACGATCAGCTCCCAGGCCATCAGCACGCCGACAAGCCCCATGGTCACCGTGTACATGAACATCTCGTCGAGCTCGTAATGCACCATGCCGTCGATGGTATCGCTGGCCTGTTGCGGGTGGGCGAGGTTCGTTAGTGTGCTGTTCAAGTTCCAAGCTTCGAGAACAAAGCCCTTCCATCCCGGGAGAGATGGAAAGGGGGGGGAATGAAGGGGAAAAAAAGGAAGACAAACGTACACTAGCCATAAAGATAATCCCCCCCGAAATCAGCCCAAACGCCGCCAACAGCTCCGTCGGCGGCCGCGACGGATACACCGAGCGCGGCGGCCGCAGGTACAGCACCACATACGTCAGCCCGCGCGCAAACGACGCCCCCGCGAGCAGGTTGCCCCACTGCTTGTGCACCATGCTCGAGATCATCAGCGCCTGCGTGTGCGAGCTCATCATGATGCCCAGCAGCAGGATCACCAGCGCCGGGATCGGGTTGAGCGGAATCTCGTATGTGTCGGGCTGCGCCAGCTCGTCGGTGGTGGCGAGGCGGCCGCGGCCTTCTTCGGCTGCGTGGGCTGGGCGCGTGAGATCCGGGTGCACGGCGACCTCGACGGTGGTGTTGAGCAGGTGGCGCATAGCCGTCGACTCGATGAGCATGCCGCACTAGTCCCAAGGAAGATGGATGTCAGTGGTGTGTGTCAAGATATACAGATATATATATATATATGTCCGTGGAACCACGGCCGAAACTCACCAGACCACCTCCGATGAACAAAATGGTAATCGACACATGTTCCAGATCCTGCGACGTCCACACGCCGTCCGTGCTGCCCAGGTGCTCGAGGAACACGTTCGTCGACCCGTACGTGAAGATCAGCGCGCTCTCGACAAACTCCGCGCTCGGCCGCCACTTCCCGTCGGCGCGCCGCGGCCGCACGTTCCACGCCCAGCCGACCTCGCCGAAGCTGCCCGCCCACCGGCCCAGCGTGAACAGGCCGAGCCAGAAGAAGATGCCGCCCTTGATCCAGTGCGCCAGGCCCGAGAAGACACGGCTGCCCTCCTGTTGTGGGTGCAAACACACGTTAGTACACATAGCCTAACAGAGGAAAAAAAAGAAGAAAAAAGGAGGCTGTGCCGGTCAAGACAACTTACGAAGAACCGCGCGTAGGTCACAATGCCAAGCACGAGCGTGACAAAGCCCAGGAGCAGAATGACCCGGTCGATGCTGTCATACACGATCGACACCACCTGCCACCCGCGCTGCGAGAACATGCCCGCAGCCCGCTGAACCCGCCCCGCCCAGCCCGAGGCCGGCGCCACCGGCTTCCCGGTGTAGTTGGCGCCGGCACCGAGATGGTCATCAACAGCGTAGTCGTCGAAGTCGTCGTCGTCGTCCATCGCCGGCCCGTCGTCGGCGCTGTGGTCGTCGTCGTCGTGCCCGGGGCCGGCCTTGTGCAGCGTCTGCATCTGGAAGTGCGCGTCGGTCGCGGTATCCGACGACGCGCGGCTGGCGCTGCTGCGCAGCGACGCCGTGTTGCGCTCGGTGCCGTGGCCCGAGTCGTGCGACATGCGGTACGGGCCCAAGCGCGGCGAGTTGAGGCTCTCGTGGTGCGCCATGGCCGACGCCGTCATGGGGATGAACGAGCGGCGCTCGTCGGCGGAAACGGCATTGCCGCCGGCCGATGCCGATGCGCCGGCGCGGCCGTGCAGGAATCCCGAGATGTGGCCGAGCGCTCCGATGCACAGCTGCGCAACGCACACCCAAGTGACAACCCAGCCCAGCTTGTGGTGGGCATTGTTGGGGTACAAGTCCGGCGTGTTCGCGTTGTAGATGGTTCCCAGCAGCACTCCGAATCCGTTGAGACCGCCAAAAGCGAGCTGCAGCGGAAGAGTGTATCGCGATCTCGCAATTGAGAACATGACAGCTGCAAAGTGCAAAGTGACGTCATCTGTCAGTACAGAATTTCTTTTTTGGAGCTAGAAGCAATTCGCCCATTGAGAATCATCTGGACCAGGAAAAGAATTATGGAGACCTGCGAAGCTGTTCACAACGGGAAGGAGCTTCCCCAAAAATCTCCAAAATCTTCACGACCAGCGTCTCAGGAAGGAACGAACACGCGCTTTCACTTGGTTCTTTCCCTTCATCTTCGGATCGTACTTCACCAGAGTCCAGAAATAGAAACCCCGTTATAACGATCCGGGCTTGCGCGCTTAAACGCTTGACGCGCTTCAAAAGCCGCGAAACTGGGAATCATGCAAACGACAAGAAAATAAAGACTCACCAACAGGCAAAACAAACACCCACGAAACCACCATCACCGCAATGTGGCCCATGATCAGTCCGGAGTGGTCCTCGAGGGCGAAGTACGTCGGGGGATACGACGAGGCGTCCGGGCTCGGAGCCGTCATTGCGCCGTGGTCGTGGCCGCCGCCCATATCCATCGCGGCAGGCTCGGTCTTCAACGACGGGGCCGAGTGGTGTTCGTCGCCTCCGTGGGCCAAAGCCAGGCCGGTAAACAGCGCAGCGACAGCGAGCGCGGTTGGCAGCGCGCGCGATCTCGGGCGGAGCGACATTTTTGGTGGCGGTGGGCGAAAACTGTGGCTTCAGGTGGTTGCGAGGGCCAGTGCTACCGAGGAAGAAAAAAAAGGTGAGGAACTGGTGCCACCCAATCGACCGAAAGATTGGCGCGTCGGGTTGTCGAAAAAGATGTAGTGGTGTTTAGTGGTGAGCGAACGGTGAGAGATCTGGCGAACTCTGTACTCGAGGGTGTAGGAACAGAATTCGGAAAATTCCACCACACAAATCGCTCGTGCCCGCGGGTTTGCGACGAGGGAGGAGGAGCTCTGGCCAAACAGGACACGGCCAACGGTAAGCGGGAGCAGGCGAACTACATAACACAGAACACCTCGCATTAGAAATGGCCTGGGAGGCGGGGGCCGCAGACAGAGAGCAAAAGCTTTAAGACGTAATTTGGCAGGGGGGCGGTCAACGACCCAGAATTGTGCAGCTTCGCACAGAGCGTGATTTGCAGCAGGCCCTAGAGAAAACCAACAAACAACTCCAGAACCCACACGTTCCAGACTGATGTTGCCCAGCAAATTTTTTTCGGTTTGTACAGGCTGGCTCGGAGGGTGGCCGGGACTCACACCACCGCAGCCAAGCCAAGAACCCAAGCTGGGACGAGATACTTGCGCAGGCTCGGCGAAAGAGGGAAAATGGCGGGAAACTGGGAAAACAGACCTTGGCGCAGGTCTCGGCGGGAGACTCAGAAATTGCGTGTGTAGGTATCCGGGGACCACGGTCGAAGAGGTCACGGGCGGCCGCGGTATCGTGAAAAACAGGACTAGACAAGTGCCGACAAGAGATTCCTCGGTCGAACACGCAAAATTACCGATACTGTGAGTCGAGTGTAGCGTAAATCAAGGAGTCAGAACCAAGCACGAGAAGATTCAATTCAAAAGAAGATATAGAGTGATGCTCCGATACGGCAAAGGAAGAGCTGCAGCACCTGGCGGGTGGGATGGCAAGAGGGAGGAGCAGAAATGAGCAGAACAGAAGGGGAGACACTTGACTGGATGAGGAAGGGGAGACGGTCGACTTATATGCAGTCATAGTGTAGATAGCTTCCTAAATCTTATGATATATATCTACGGCCCCAGGCAGGTACATCGATACCTCCTCCCTGCACTGACATCAGGCATTTTAGCGGCCCAGCGCTTCCCGGCGGGCGAAAGAATCTGGCAAGAGACGCCGCGTGGGTGGATGATGCCACCGCTCCTTCTCTCTCTCTCTCTCTTTCGTGGCCGCGCGCACTTACACCACAAGATGGCCAGCTCGAAGCAATCCGCCCATTCTATAGGGGGAGGGGAGGGAATGGGTGCAAGTTGAAACCCGCCCCGCTCAAACCCTCAGCGGGAAAAGCTACAGGGCAGCGCAGGATCCCATCCCGCAAGGGCACAAGCAGCAAGCACTTGCCTCAGTTCATCCGAGGAAGTGTAAGACAGAGAGAGCGCACTGGAGCGAGTTCGATGCGCCAGTGTGCAAACGCCGGGGGCGGCAGGCCGGGGGGTTGCGACCAGAGACAGAACAGAAAGAAAGACAAGAAAATGTGCGCAGGGAGGCGTGTGGTGGTGGTTCGGGGGGGTGGCGATAGCACTGGGCTAACGTTCGTTGTGCTATTGTGTCAGATGTTCGGCTTGGCTTGTGCGCTTTCGAGAAGTTGCAGGCTTATCGCAAACCCTTACTACTAGAACTCTGACAGCATAGGTGTTGGGGGACAGACTCGGTTGCTGGGTACAGAGCCTGTTGATGAGCACAGAGTCAGACTACGTGAGACAGGCACTCATGCACCCTCGTCTGAATGTATTATCTCTCTGTCTCTGTCCATAAGATGACGCCGAGAAGATCACAGCCAACGGGCATCTCCCAAACAAAACAGGCCCAATCCGGGATTCGACGGGATAGATGGTCCAGTCTGGGCCGGTTCGAAAAGCCCTTCTGACTAACCTTCTCGGGCCTGGCCTGCAACTCGAGGGGGTGGTTGTAAGCACGAAATGCCGGCGCTGCACTACTCCACATTCCTAGGCGAGTTTGACTGGACGCCGGTCTGGGTGGTAGTTCTAGTTCCTACGGGCCAGCTCTCTCTCTCTCTCTCTCTCTCTCTCTCTCTCTCAAAAGGCTGGATGTGGTCCAGTGCTGGATGTGGTCCAGTAGGCAAGCTGCCTCTCCCGGTGTCCTGACACGACGCACACCGATGCTGACCGCGACAGCAGATGTCAGTCAGCGCCGGGCCCGGGCCTGGCTGGGTCGGGCTTGGAACGCGGCCGGGAGGAGGGCAGGCACGGACATGGAGGTTCAGCAGAGCCCAGACCGCCGCATTTACAGCATCAGGTATTGATCACTGAACGGAGAAACATCAAGGATTCCGTCATCATATGTCCATTCATTCATGTGCCACGGTGAGCGACTTACACCAGAAAACGCACCTAGCGGAAAGAGAATAAATGTGCGGGTCAGACCGCTTTTCGAAGAACCAATGCTCAAGAAATAACTGGAGAGAGACGTCCAGCAAGTGTTGCGGCAGTGGAGCCACTGCCGCAAGTGTATCATTCATCCTGGCCAGTGGACCCTGAAACCAGTTGGTGGAGGAACATCCTACACACAACGAAGGAAGAAGGAAAAGTCTGCACAATTAATCTGCGAATAGCTTCGTATTCCCCACCACCCACACCACCGCACTCGATAATCGGGACGCTCGGGTTCCGAGAGCCTGATGCAAGCAACGAGACCACCGTGAGGGGCTGGGCAGTGTATATTCTTTTCTGAGCAAAAGTTGGCAGAACGTGGAGGAAAAGGGAACGAACTCGGGGCTTTCGCCCGGAGAGGGGAGAAAGAACGGAGGAGACGTCGTCTGGGCTTCCTTGGCCCGTTGTTGGTGGTCACGAACGGCGGACTAGGGTTGCATCGTGTCGACATGGCGTGAAGGGCACATATTCCGAATGGCAGGCAGGCTGGCTGGAAGCAGAGGAGCAGGGCGTGAGCTCGCCGATCGGCCGGCCGGGGGGTGTCAGCTCCTCATGTATTCCTCCGATGCACACGCTCTGCAGGACCGAGCTGTGTGGCCTGTGAGTGGGTGGGCCAAGGTGGAAGACGCGGGCTTGCCATGGTGGCACATCGAAACGCCAAATCAGGCCATGGAGGATCTTGCGACCGTTCTGGTACAGGAGGCCAAGAAGGACACCACCGCCCAACTCTGTCTCTCTGGCCATTCAACCCTCTCTCTTCCGGGCGCGAAGTTGTCCTGTTGTGTATGTCTAGGCGGGTTGGTACCGACACATCCGATGGGAAGACACAACAGCAAACACCGACCAGCAGCGAGATGACCTCGTTTGATATGAAAATGTGGACTCTCAACACTGGTAGTGTTTATTATAAAAAACTTTTAGGAAACAGAAAAAAAACTAACCCCCCCCCCCNNNNAAAAAAAAAAAAAAAAAAAAAAAAAAAGAAACCGCCCCCCGTTCAAGTGACGTAGCTAGAATCGGCGCGCCGCTGATCTTACTATGCGTATGTGCATATCGTCTAAATGCTTATCGTTACAACTTGGCATCATGTGGTTGAGCTTTTTGGCCGTTGTCTTGTGCCTATTCCCCGTATAAGCCCGTTAACCGTTAAGAGGTTCTTGCATCAAGACAGAAACGTGCATCTACGTGGGACGGGTCGCTCCTGCTGCTTCGTCGGTTTCTATTCTCGTGCGCTTTCCGTTTCGGTGCCGGTAGCCTCTTTCCCTACGCCATCCCGCGTTCTTCTAGAATTGACGTCGTTCCCCTAGCCACTACAGCTTTTTTTTTCTTGGTTTTTTTTGCTTTTGTTTTTGTTTTTTTGTTATTTCTTTGACTCGCATTTCCCGTTTCCCAGACTTGGGGTTGCTTCCTCAGGCGTTCGAACCAACATTTGCTCGTCCTCATCGGAGCTTCTGGTCTAAACTCCGGCGCGCAGGGAGCCCGCTTTTAATTTCTTTCCCAATTTCACTTACACCCACCAACTTTCACTTGGACGCGAGCCTGATTCCTGAGGCAAGGAGAGTACACCTCTTCCCGATGGATGGCTGAGAGATAAAAAAAAAAAATAAGACAAAAAGAACATGCAGATCACTTATGAGCTCATGTGGGGCCGTTGGTGCAAATCCATCAGGTGCAGAAAATGTCGAGTCAAGATGGGGGCCCGGCACAGTCGTCGCCAGCGGTGAAGGAAGCCCGGGCGGGTGTGTTGTGCGGGAATGCCATTTGTCAGCGGTGGTCCTGTCGGTGCCGGTCCTCGGCGAGGCTATGATACTCTGGCTCTGCAGGATATACGGACGCCCGCCACATTCTTGACTCTTCTTTTCACTGGAGGACACGGCCCTGCTATCCAGCGGTGCTGCAGCAGGTCGTTCTAAGACACCAGGGCCGCCGCATTCACCCAGGCAAACGCCGAAGGGCAAACACAGTAACGTGCATCCATCGAACGAGAATGGCTCTGCTATCCAGCCCTGGAAACACTTCCGGAATCCGGCTTGGCCCAGCGCAACCACAGTTCACGCAGACACGTTTGAGGTCCCGAACGTCGGGAAACACCGCGATATGGAGTTCACGGGGTGGTTGCCTACGGGTTAGGGAATCCAGAGTGGTGGGATGTGCTGTTTCGCGTTTCTCTCTTTCTATTTCTTTTTTTTTGTATAAAAATATATATATATTTCCAGAAAAATCAAGTGAAATATCAAGAGCCTCTTCTTGAAAAAAGAAAAAAAAAAAACAAAAAAAGGCTGGACAAGGCCCAACACTAAGACGACTAGCCCCCAGCGAGCCTAGCCAGCCCAGAAGCTTCTGGAGCTTCGATGCACTGCATCGGGAATTCCCGGTGCTTCCAGCGTTAAGACCGCCCGTGGTCGTCCGTGAGTCCGAAAGAGTTCTCCGAGCACATATATTGTGTGGTGGAGATCCATCCAGGGTCCGACCCTTTCTTATGTCTCCAGCGGCGGGCGTGCGTCCCTGCGACGTTGATTAACAATCTACCTCGTGGTGTGTGTTATGCAGGTTGATTACTGCATTCACTGGTCTGGTGGCCGAGAGCCAGCCAGCGGAGAAGACAAAGAAAAGAAAAGGACAAGCTGAAAGAAAGGAAGAGTCATCGTCCCCTCTTCATCGGACCCCGAATCCTGCAGTGTACGACAAGCACGGGCAAAGCCTTGCAGTGTGAGGTCTGCCAAGGCTCCGGACTCTGTGACTTTGCTTTTTTTTTGTTTTTTGTTTTTTTTTTGACAGCACAGAACTGTGGAGGCATGTCGGACTTTCGGTGTGGACACCAGGTCCGTCCAGGCCTGCAACTCGGCACTCGGGGTGTCACTGGCCTTTACACACACCCACACACACACACAGTAGCGAGGAGGGTGGTAGTCGTCCGTCCGATGTGGTGAGGGGATCGTCTCCTCTATAGGGTGGTGTCCAGATGATCGGCTTTCTGATCTTCCCGGGAGATATTCGTGATTTGAAAAAAGCTCAGAAAAAAAAGATGTGTGTATCCTTCTGTGCTTCCTCCGCTTTTTCCTCCGCTCGGTGGAGCTCGTGCCCACCCCCGGTCGCTGATCCGCACGTTGCGGACTGTGCGGGGCCAGTGTCAGCTGTATGCGTCGGCACAGTCCGGGGACAGTGCGGGCCTGAAGGGGTGATTGACCGAGGGACGAGGAAATTAGGGGAGAGAATAGAGTGAGTTAACCGTATCTTTCGATGAGATGTTTGTTTGTCGGCGGGTGGTGGGTGCTTTGCTGGTTCTTCTGGGAGACGCAGATGTCAGGCTGGTTGTTGGTCTCGGCTTCGTAACCGCCAGTCACGGCCTCTTCTTGCGGTGGGTGTTACACTGATCTGCCACCGGATCGCCGCTGTTCCCATTTGCCAGAAACTGCACACACTGGCAGAACACACCGGAACTGCCAAGCTCGAGAGTGTCCAGAACCCCACTCCCGCAACTCAGGTCTGTCCAACCCGTCTCCATCACTGACATCACTCTCTGCCTGGCCCACAGAATCCTCCCGCCACCGCAGATTCTATCGGGCAGTTATGTTGTTCACAATCTTGTGCTGGCCCGCCCTCCCAACACACCTAGCCCAGAGGGAAACACCCAGAAGAAAATTCAAGTATGGTGCTTGACTCCCACCCTCCATCTCGCGCGTCCGTGCGGTCTCCCATCCACAACTCACACAAACTCCGGCCCAGGCCAGGGCCCGCTAATGCACGATTGCGATCATGAGTCCACGTTATCTTCCAGTGGCTTGTCACGTTGGACGTAGCTGTTGGGCGGGAGGGCTTAATCCACCCCGGCGTGTAAGTGCTGCATGAATAAGATCCGAGCATGTACTGGATTTTTTTTTCCTTTCTTTCCTCGTCCCCCGGTTGGACGAAGCTGCTGGGTTTCTCGTACGATGCGGTATCTTTCGCGAGACGATCGCCTCGTCCTTATCTCTGGGGAGTAGGCTGCTTGCATCGCACATTCCGACGTCGCTGGCATGGGCGGTGTCGGCGTATCTACAGTGTCATATGATAGCACTACAAGATAACGCGAGAGAGTGGGCGGAAGCGGTGTAATTAGGGTGATCTTATTTTTTTTCTCTCTTTTTTTCCCTGGATTGTGGGTGTTATGTGAGTGGTGGTCGCGCGCGGTTCCAACGGCCAACAAGCCAAGCAAACGAACTCCCATACCAGCCGAATGGCTCATAAGACACAAGCAGCCAGTCCCGCAGGCGGAATTCCGACGTTCGTTTGACACAAGCAGGGGAGTCCTTCAATCCCGACCACACACATGCACACACACACACACACTACCCTGGTCGTCCGGGTGCCGGCTGGTGGCTGATGGCTGCCAGTGCCGTGTTTGCCGTGGAAATCTTCACAGAAGGATTAACGGATGCCGGTGCTCCCTCGGGGCACGCCCTCCTTTGAGGATGGACCCTGAATTGTTCGCATTTGAATCTCCTACTGAAGGAGAGGAGGCCCGAAGGTATCCTGACGACTGCAGGACTTCCTCATTCAAAGCTAGTTTTCTGCTATCAAATGTGCAGCCCTTGGATCTTTGAATTAGTTGGAAGTTTCTGGCCGGCACTAGAGCAGAGCCGCAGCCCCCAGCTAATTTCTTTTTTCTTTTTTGTTAGTGCTATGACTCGGCGGTGTGCGAATTTGGTGGTTTTCGCCCGAACTGCATAATACGTCTCTACATCGTTTTCCAACCTTTCCGACTCACAAGTCCTGTCCAATATGTTTTCAAAGCTCGGAAAATCCCCCAGGGTCATATTCCCGCCAAGCCAAACACCAAACCGACACCCGGGCAGTAATCCCGGAGATGCCCGGGATTAGCCCGGACCGGGACCTAGCGGGCTGCCGGGGCTGTTCCGGACACCCCCTCCAGACAGCTAAACTTTGTGAATGTCGACGACTACAGAACGGGGACACGACACAAAGGTGCATACGCCGCAATACTAAGATTGAACCACCCACGCAGACCTAGGTTTACGGCTGGCTGATCTTGTTAGTCGCGTATATGCCAAGATCCCGCTGGGGATTTCATGTCTCTTTGTGTGCTGGGCTGTGTCTGAAATTATCATGGTGATATATCCAACTCATGCCGGCTTCCCGTTCGTGATGCAAATTTTCCTCTTAGACGCATGTGTGCAGAGTCGATGGCCAGGCTCGCAGTGTCTCGACGAGAGATGTCGTCGGATTGTTGTGGGCTTTAGCCACCGCAATCCCGCCCCCAGGGCGATTCAGGCATGTGAAGGGCCTAGGGATGCCCTCGTGTGCGCATATATACAAACGTGCATGCTCTGATCCACTGCGCTGTAGTCCCTTTTGGCCGGTTTCTCAAAAATCAAACAGTCCTAGGGTATGCTTAAACCCAATCGGCTGGTGTCGTGCTTGGTGCGCGCCGCCGCCCCTCCCTTCCAAAGCACTGGGCAGAGTAAACGCGCGGCGGCTGCGCATGCGCATGGCCACAGCCACGACAAATCGACGCAGCAGCGAATGCCGCTGGCGGAATACCAAGTCCATCGACGCAGAAACTCCGGGGGGCGTTTGGGAACAGAAGGAACATATCGAACAACCTTATTTTGACAGCTTGGGTCTTCGTCTTCTTCTTCTTTTTGCCACTATGCGCAGAACAACGCCAAGTCCGGTCGAGGTGCGGGTTTCGCAGCCGCCCCTTTTCACGCTTGGGATGCGTCGGACTTCCTCTGACGCGACCCCCAACCCGCCCCGTCCGCCTGGGGAACCGCAGATCGCGGAACTCGGAGAAGGGAAACCCTCGCTCGTGGCTGCGGTTCCGTAAGATTACGTGGCGGGCAGCCCGATGCGATGCGATTGGACGGTCGATGGCCTACGGTGGTCGGTCCGGGACGCGCGGTCTTACATATTTCGAGCAGCATTGGCTTGGGTGACGACGTCTGTCCAAGCGAGCGCACTGGAGACGAAGGCCCTTGGCGGCTGGAGATAGGGGGAGAGAGGCTTGCGTGTCGATGGCCGGAGTGGTCAATCACGGCCGAAGTCGCCTCCGAAGTGAGACGAGAATGCGCCGGAGGGGAGCAGAGATTGGGACGATATCTGGGCTGGCCGGGAATGTGAGACCTCGCCCGGTTTGTGTTTGTGAAGGAACTGTGTGTTAGTTAGATGACGATGATGTAGTTTGTTCTCTTCTCGGGAAGGTGCGCACCTCCTTCCTGAATGGAAATAAGCAGTTTCCATGGGTATTCTGGAAGCTGACACTGCCGCATCTCAACGGTTGCTCCTTCCTTATGGTAGAGTTGGCTGCCGGCGGTCATATTGCACAGTGGAAGGAGCTAGAGGGCGGTTCCTTCCGTCAGAAGTCAGCACAGCACAAGACTGTAAATTTGTGCTTCGGGTTTAACCCGCACAGATGTCGCAAGTTGCAACTCCAACACACACCAGAGCAGGAACTGCGTTGGTGGAAATACAATACAGAGACATGGCACTCGACTGTTTTCGGGTGTAGACACTCTGACTGTGGTGAGATTCCCGAGATACGAGGTACGACATATATCAAGACAGAAACCCGAGCGTCACACAGAAAATGCCGGCGGAGCTGGAACCAAGCGCTGAGAATGACTACTAACCAACAACAACAAGTACTATGAGACTGTAGAAACGACATGCAAACCACCTACAACCGCCACCGATCCGGACTCCCATCCCGCACGACGCGGCCCTCGGCCTCCAGCTTCTGCAGAACCTGCACCACGCCGCCGGCCGCCGCCGCATGCAGCGCCGCCGGCACGCCGCTGTAGATCTCGCGCACAACGTCGGCCACCGACACCGCGCGCGCGCGCTCCAGCACCTGCAGGACCTGCGCCTCGCGCTGGGCGCGGTGGGCGAGATACTCGTCGACGCGGGCGCGGCCGTCGGCGACCACGGCGCCGTGGCCGGGGTACAGCGCGCCGGCGCCGGCCGCGGCGCGCAGGCGGTGCAGCGACGCGATGTAGGCGGCCAGGTCGTCGAACACGGCGGTGCCGTGGCCCAGCACGGCGTCGCCGGTGAAGGTCACGCCGTCCTCGCGCAGGCGGAACGCCACGTGGTCGGCGGTGTGGCCGGGCGTGTGCAGGGCCACCAGCGTCGCGCCCGGGACGGCGAACTCGGCGCCGTCGGCGATCGGCTGGCGGCCGGGCGCGCGGTGGTGGTGCACGGCGGCGGCGGGGCACAGCAGCGCCAGGTCGGGCAGGCCGCCGACGTGGTCGTGGTGCCAGTGGGTGACCAGCACGGTGGACACGGCCGCGCGCTCGGCGGCGAGGACGGTGCGCAGCGCGGCGGTCCACGACGGCGTGCCGTCGCCGGTGTCGATGAGGATGCGGGAGGCGCCGGTGCCGAGCAGGTAGGTGTTGGTGCCCTGCAGGGTGAACTTGCCCGGGTTGCCGCCGAGGATGCGGATGCAGCGCTCCGAGAGGCGGGTGACCTCCGGCAGCGCGGGGAGCGGGACGGCGGACATGGGGGGGGGAAGCTAAGCTCTGGTTTGGTGGATGGAGAGGGGAACGAACAGGAGGACAAGGTGCAGGCGAAAGGGGGAGTTGAAGTATACACAGACTCAAGGCAAACGGCGGGAGGAATAGTGCGGTGATATCGAAATCAAAATCCAAAATGCGATTACAAATTCGGAAGGGCAGAAGAGATGTCCCGATGTTACAGTGACGCCGTCAAACCTCGGGCCGGGAGAATGTGGGGGCGATGGCAGATGGAGAGGGTTAGGGTTAGGGTTGGTGGCGCTGCGAGACTCGGAACTTGGAGGTGAGTGGTGGATGTGATATCCGATGAGCACGGCCAAGTAGTTAGCTGGGGAGGAGTAGATAGTCAAACTGAAAGCCCTTGGCTTGAGGCTCTTCTCATCGCAGCCAAGTTGATGCTGCCTCGTATGCAAGCTTTTCGTCTTTGCATATGTGCTGGAAGATATACCTCTTCACTTGACACCACAGACAGAAGCCCCGGACACCGGTATTTGTTTTGCAGTCTAAAACCCCAAGCTCTCAGTAAAGAGCATCACAGTTCTTCCCTCCAAGTGCTTTTCTGTTTATTTACCAGAGTGATATACCATCACCATCACCATCCCCGCTGATCGTGTTATCGCCAACCCTAACATCACCAGCCCGTATCGCGCCCGATTTTTCAGCCAATGACCGCGCCGAAAAGTCGCCTGGCCGAATTATAGCCAATCACAGCACGCAAAACGCTGCTGTGAATTGGACGTGATCTGCGGCCAATTTCTGATTCTATCTTATCCTGTGTGTTTTCTTTTCTTCCCTTTTCCCTCCAGCCCATTTCCTGCTCTGCTGTTTTGCTTTCTTTCTTTTTCTTCCCTCGATTACCTTTTTCTCCAGATAGTGAGACCGTTACATTCCTCTTCTTCTTCTTCTTTTCTCTCCAGCTTCTTTGCACATTTGGATTGTCTTCTCACCCTGCTGTTCGCCCCCTTTTCTCGTTGTGTCACTTCTCGACGACCTTGAACCTTCCGAGTCGTTTAACCTGCGATCCTCTTTTTTCCTTTGGGTTCGTTGAATCAAGCCTCGCCGCTTCAGCTATTCACCCCGTGCATCGGCCGATCTTCGACTGTCCGACTCTCCGGGCGGCTTTTGTGTGATCTCGACCCGTTCGTCACACACTCTCTCTCGACTCTCTTCCATTCTCGGCCGGCTCATAACTCCGGGTTCCTTCGGTTCTCGTCTCCCGCATTTCAAAGCTGTCTTTGCCGCATCCGATACTGCACTGTCCACCGAACGACAGCTTTGCTCTTGAGTGGCTGAACGGCGCATTGTTGCGGCGGCGACACTGTTTTCCTCAAGACCGACATCAACAACAACACCTCAGTTTCTGAGCACGCTTTCTCTGTTGACTGCGACTGTTGACACTTCCCAAGTTGACCGACTTGCGTCTTCTCGCCGTCTCAAGATCAACGATCAACACGTCGCCCAAACTCTCCTGACTTCGCCACCATCTCGTGACCTGCGATCCAGTAACCCTAACGGCTACTCCTCGTCGTCGTTTTCTCTTCCTGTCTTCTTCTTCTCTCTTTCTGCCGTCCCTCAGACTCTCTCTTTTGCACACTCTCTTTCACTCTCTCACACGCCCACTCGCCAACTGTTCTTCGCCAAGTCACCATGACTTCCAAAGCTGCCTCTGCGGCTTCGCCGTCCAAGAACGCCAAGGTCATCACTTCACCGTCGGGCCTCCCTCAGTTTGGCTGTGGTATGTTGACGACGTCTCCGGCTGTGTGTCCACCCAGTTGAAGCCGTCATAACTAACCAGGACCCCCCTCCGTTTGCTTTCTTGCAGAACATGTCCAGAGAATTCTCACCCAGGGCCAAGAGTCCCTCAACATGTGCATCAACAACTACAAGTCCATCCTCCGCCGCATCCTCGACGACGCCACCGCCACCGTCCCGCAGACCGTCAAAGCCGCCGCTGGCCAGGTGGCCACGTCGATCACTCCCAACTACCTCTGCCTGCAGTGCCCCGAGATCGTCACCGAAGACGGCATTTCCCAGCATGGCTCCAAGCGTGCCCACCGCTTCTACGTCGACTCGCGCAACGGCAACCTGTACTGCCACATGTGCGACGACTTCGTGTACGATCCCACCCTGGAGGAGCTGCGGCTGACCAAGATGGGCACCGGCTCGTTCTCGACCCGCAAGCGCAAGGCCGAGGAGATCTCCGACGACGTGGCCCGCGACGAGGCGCGCTTTGTGTTGGCCAACACCACCCCCGTGCCCTGCCGCGCCAACGGCCTGCGCGGCCTGTACAACGCCGGCGCCACGTGCTACCAGAATGTCGTGCTGCAGAGCTTCATCCACAACCCGATTCTGCGCAACTTCTACCTCAGCGACCGCCACGCCAACTGCACCATCGACCACTGCCTGAGCTGCGCCATGGACGACATCTACCAGGAGTTCTTCGCGGCCGAGAGCACCAACGGCTACACGCCGTCGAACGTGCTGTCCGGGTTCTGGATCTCCGACAAGAAGGCGTTCACGAACCTGGTGACGACGAAGGAGCAGGACGCGCACGAGTTCTTCCAGTTCCTGGCCGAGGAGCTGCACGAGCGCAACGGCGACGGGTCGCGGCCGGAGACGGGGCGCGAGCACTCGTGCAACTGCATCATCCACCAGATCTTCTACGGCAAGATGCAGAGCACCACCACGTGCCAGAAGTGCGGCGGCGTGACGGCGTCGGTGCAGTCGTTCCTCGACCTGTCGCTGAGCCTGGAGAGCCTGCCGTCGAAGAAGAAGCGCGCGCTGGCCGCGGCCGCGGCCAACGGCGGCGACCGGCGCGGCGCCGCCCCCGTGGCCACCACCACGCTGCAGGACTGCCTCGATGCCGAGTATATCCGCTCCGACAAGTGTGAGTACCGGTGCCAGGATTGCAAGTCGGTGCAGAGCGCTCGTCGGCAGACGAGCATCAAGCGTCTGCCGAACACGCTGGCCATCCAGCTGAAGGTGAGCTCTCTCTCTCTCTCTCTCTCTCTTTCTTGTCTCGTCTTCTGTTACGCCTGTGTCCTGCTCCGTACTAACCCAACACCTCTTCCCTCTCCCCAGCGCTTCGAGTTCAAGCAGGGTCGGAACGACCGCTCGGCCTCGAAGATCAACACGATGGTGCAGTTCCCGCTGGAGCTCAACATGCTCCCGTACACGTCGCGCGGCCGCAGCAAGGAGGCGCGCGCGAACCGGCAGTTCAACCGGTCGTGCACGTACGACCTGATCAGCGTGGTGGTGCACTCGGGCGACCTGGAGACGGGCCACTACCTCGTGTTCTCGCGCGTCGGCGACCAGTGGTTCAAGTTCAACGACCACAAGGTGTCGGTCGCCTCCAAGGCCGAGGTGCTCGGGTCGCAGGCCTACCTGCTGTTCTACAACGTGCGGTACTTGCCGTGAGCGTGGGGGGGCGGGAACTGTTGCTGTCGGGGTTGATTGTTCGGGGTCGAGAGGTCGTTGGGGGGGGGATTCTTTTTGTTTTGTTTTGGTATGGGTACGGCGTTTCGGTCGGGGGTCGGGTGGGTGGGACTTGTTTTGTTCTGGGTGGTGTTCTTGTACTTGTGTGTGTGTGTGTGTGTGTGTGTGTGTGTGTGTGTGTGCTTTTTCGTCTTCGCTCTGAGTGCTGGTGCCATTGAGTTCTTGCGGTACGTCAGAGGAAGACCTGTATTAATGGACGTCTGTTTGTGTGTGTGTGTGTGTGTGTGTGTGTGTGTGTGCTTCTTCACTGCTTGGGGTGCTACTGCGTGTTCTTAACCTTTGTATTTGGGTTTGTGTCACCGCTGCGGTCCGTCAAGGTCCGTGTGTGTCTGTTTTGAACGCCGTAGACGCCGGGCATCTCCACCCGGCGCGGGTCTTTCTCCTCCCTCCATTCTTGGCTGACAGTCAAGACTCTCCCCGAACCCCACATCCAACACCTCCCGGGCCACCCAAACCTTTATTTCCCCCCCGTGCCCGAAACCGAAACCGAAAACCCCGGATCCGACCCGGACCGAAGCCAACTCCGAACCCGAAGAAACCGGCTACCGCCACGTCCACTCCGGCCCCTCGAAGCTCGCATAGCACAGGAACTCGTTGCTCAGCCCGTGCGCGTGCACCAGCTCGAACGACGTGGTGCGCAGCCCGAGGCCGCGGTACAGGCGCAGCGCGAGGCTTTCCATGCGCTCGCCGGTGCAGAGGACCACTCGCGGCGGCGATGTGGGCGAGGGCTTGGAGAGCCAGCGGACTGTGAGGGCGGCTGTTGGGAGACCACGGACTCCTGGTTAGCACGGAAGCACAGAGAGCATACCGGAGGAGAGGGAACGGAAGAGGGAAGGGGGGGGGAAGGGGCGGCCTTACACTTCGTCTGGCAGTCTTCGCTGAGGAACGGCGGGTCGCACACAATCCGCGACGCACACGCTTTCAACGAGGCTGCATATACACCGTTAGCACGCCGTCCCACCATACACGACACACACGGCACACACACACAACCATTCTCGAAGAGAAACACAAGGCCAACGCACCCGGCAACTCCAGCGGCTTCTGGAAATCATAGTACACAAACTCCGCGAACACCGCGAACCGGCGGTCGTGCTCCAGGAGCACCAGGCGCGGCGGGCCGCCCGGCGGCGGCGCCGTGCGGAGCATGTTCAGCAGCGCCACGAACACGCTCGGCGCGGACACCACCACGACGGTGTCGGCCGCCGTCGTGTCGGCCAGGAGCGCGCGGCCGATGCGGCGGGCGGTGTCGTCCGAGTACTGCCGGGTCGTGGGGGCTGTTTGTTAGTCTGCCGGCTGGACTCTCGGGCTCCCGGAACGCGAGGGGACGCAAGATGAATTGAAGGAGGTGAAGGGGGGGCAAGGGAGAGAGAGAGGGAGACGGCGTACCCAGAACTGCGACTCGTTCCAGTCCTCTCCGAACGCCTCCATCGTCACCGCGGCGCCCGGGACCCCACTGCCGGCCCCGGCCGCCGCGCTGCTCTTCTCATGCGCGTCGTGCGCCGCCGCCTGCAACTTCGCGAACTGCGCCTCGCGCGCGTCCTTCTCCGCGCGGAACTCGGCGAGGGCGGCCAGCGCGTGCGAGGAGAGCCTTTGTCCACGAAGATGCATTTTTGCGCGTGTTAGCTGGGTCCGTGCTGCTGCTTCATCCCGGTGCATGCTCTTGGTGCAAGGTGGGGGAGGGGTTCGGGCCAGGAAGAAACCTTACATGGGCTCGTCGTCGTCACTTGTTGACATATTTTTGTTGGGCTTTCTTCCGGTTTGGTCTTGCTAGAACTTGGTGTGAGGATTAAGAGCGAGACTCTACAAGCAGGAAGGACAGCAGATATCGAGACACTGAAGGGTTGCTCGTTTGCTGAAGCTTTAAAGGAAAAAACCGATAGTGGGATAAATCTGGCAGAAAAAAGTCGGGAAAGCCGGGGTTATAACCCTACGTAACCCCATGCAACCCTAACCATTGTACCCCTAACCCTTACCCCACATTAATATCGCACTTCTGGTGTCGTCTTACGGAAAAGAACCGTGGATTTCTATCTTCTCTCTTATTATGTACATACATACACACGCAGCAGTCTTCTTCGTCCCCAAGAACAGTTCTAGTAGGCACGCTTTTGATCTCCGGTAGTTTCCCAGGAAGACTACGGTAGGCCATCATCACCCAGACACGCAACGACCACTCTCTCTCAAGAAGGGAAAAAAACTAACGAACAAAGGGAAGCAAAGCAGAGGAAACAGGAAGATATAATCCGGGGAGAAGATGAGGGAGTCAAGCGGGAAAGAGACGAAAAGAAAGGAAATACATGCAGTTTACTGGTCGTCCAGCACGTGCAGGTACTTCTTCTCTTCTCTCCGCTCCTTCTCGGTCGCCGGCGGGAGGTCGTACATGGCCGAGCTGCGGAATCCTTGCTGCAGAGGGGGTTAGCACCGGCCCACTCGGCTTCTCACAGAAACATCACCCATGATGGCAGGGGACTTATGATGGCAGAGGACTTACCAGGTAGTGGTAGGTGTAGTTGGAAATGTCGCCCGGCTCCATGCCGAGGTCCTTAAAGGTCTTGGCCGTCTCGTCGATGGTCTGGTCGATGAACTCGCGCTGCACGTCCTCGGCCGACAGCACCGGCCACCACAGCACGCGGTTCAGCAGCTTGGCCACCGGCTCCAGCACCGCGCGCGGCACGTTGAAGTGCCGCCGCTGCTTGAAGATCTCCTGGTCGACCAGCTGCGCAATCTCGGCCGTCGAGTAGTTCTTCGGGCCGTACAGCTCGAACGTCTGGCCGGCCGTGGTGTCGTCGTACAGCATCTTCTCGAGGGCCTGGCCGACATCGATCGACTGTTTGGGGGGGAAGAGGAAGGGGGTGTTAGCGAGAGACTGTCAGGTTGCTGCGGCCCTCATCGGGCGATACGTACGTGCACGGGCCAGTACCGCTCCTGCATGTTATTCGACGTGAACAGGTTCATCACGCTGGCGAGCCGCAGGAGGAGTCGATCCTCGAAGCCGAACATCGGCGCCGGCCGCACAATCGTGGTCTCGGGGTACACGCTGCGCGCAACCTGCTCGCCGCGGGCCTTGGTGGCGAAGAAGGCCGATTCCGAGTTGGGGTCGGCGTTGTACGACGACACGTGGACGTAGCGGTCGACGTCGTACTTGGCCACGGCGTCGACGATACGCTGGGTGCCTTCGACGTGGACGTCCTCGAGCGAGAAGTTCCTACGGGCATGTTAGCTTGCGTGGACGGGGAGAGGGGATTTCGAGGCGGCTGAACGCACTTCGTCGGGTAGTCGCGGCCAACCAGGTTGTACACGATATCCGAGTGTCTCACGCTCTCCTCGATCGACTGCGTGTTGCGGAGGTCGTATTCCTGCACAGAGAAGCCGTGTTAGCTCGTGGCCGCTGTCACGGTCGTCCGTATTCAGGGGGCCATACAATGAAGAGAACGCGGCCGAGATCGCCGGTGACCTTGAGGTGGCGCTTGTTCATCTCCTCGCGGAACGGCACCACGACGGTGCATCCTTGGCGGGCTGTGGGTTGCAGAGTCAGTACACGAGTGTGGGTGCGGTCGGCCAGAGTTCTGCCGGCCTGGGCCTCGCGGCAAACGAACCTAGTCTGTTCACGATGTACCGGCCGAGCTGGCCGGTGGCACCGAACACGGTAGCGGTGTGTCCTATATGTAGTGAGAGCAAACCGTCAGTCCCCAAATCCAGGGCGGCTCGTTTGTTTTCGGCAGCGGTTCGAGCTGTCCGGCCGGATCCGCGCGGTCTCGGCTATCACGATGCCGTTGTCGTCGTTTGCAGTCCGGGAATCCAGCTGAGTCGAACATACCACCAAGAGACGAGCTGTAGGCACGCAGAAACACGACGTTAGCACACGCCCTCCACAGACATCCGCAGATCCAGAGACCGCTGAAGATGCTCACCGTCCACCCTGCACGCGGAGAATCGGCTTTCCCGTGCGGGTAATCGAGATATCTGACACCGAGCGGCGGCCGAGCGTCTCCAGCGCCGCAGCACTCCGCGAAGACGACCGCACGGCGGCCTGGAGGGACGGCATTGTTGAAGGAGTTGATTTGCTTGTTTCGAGTCGGACTTTGCACACAACCACCCCCCAGAAACAGAAAAGCTCTCTCTCTCCGTTCAAGCGAGAGAGCTGTGGGATACACCAACTGACCGCGTCACTTGATGTCGGGAAGTGCAGCCGGGGCGGAAGCCGAGAATCGAGGAGTCGCCGGTATCGGACGGAGACACAATTGGAGGCGGGACGGAAGGGAACAGAGAGCGGAAGTGGTGAGAATCGATGCGCACAAGAGAAAGCTTCAGGTTTTCGAGATGCTCAAGCAAAAAGCCAATTCATCACGGCATCGGAAAAAGCCCGGCTGTGATTGGCTGCACGTGGATAGATAGTTGTGGCCGAGATCGCGGCAGAATCTGACTCAGCGGCATTATATAAGCGCCGTCCACAGACTTTTGGCGATCAGGCTGCTTCAGCCGCGTTTGCCTTTTTTGATGCTGGAGCTTTTGCTTTTCAATGTCCCTCCATGATGATGTTTCCAGTTCATCACCTTTCGACCTCTCCTTCAACTTCACACTACACCTCTCCTACTGACTTTCTGATCGTCCAAGCTTGTGACCTTACCGCAACTGTTGGTTATTCAGCTTCTCGACAGCTCTTTTCCAGGCTCTCTTCCTCGTGCTCTCTCGGCCCGCTCCGACTTTCACCCCGCCATCTCCGTCCCCTCCCCGCCGGCCGAGCTCCGATCGGGCCCCTCCGAACCCCTCCGCGACCTCGACGACCGTCCGACCCCGGAATCCGACGACTCCCCGACCCTAACGGTGTCCCAGTTACCCGCATCCTCGCCTCAAAACCTAATCCTTTACGTCCACACCCACACCCACACCCACCATGGCCACCACCAACGAGAAGGTGCAGGACTTCCTCTCGGAACAGCGCGACGAGGTGCCGGAGGATCTCCAGGCGTACGTGCCGGACTTTGAGGAGTACTGGGAACGCAAGCTGTGGCACCAGCTCACCGAGGCGCTGCAGCACTTCTTCGACGAGCCGGGCAGCGCCGCGCACCGCCTGGCCTTCTACAACGACTTCATCCTGACGTTTGCCGATAAGATCAACCAGCTGAAGCTTGTGCAGCTGGCGTTGAGTGCTGCGACCCAGTGCAAGAGTGCGTGCTGCGTGCCTCTCCCCACCCCTCATGGTGTCCCCTACTGACGTGCGAACTCTTTTTGTGTGCCTGCTCCAGGCAACCAGGACCGCCTGGTCTTCCTGCAGGCCGTGGCCAAGCGCGTCGATACCGAGAACACCCAGGACGCCTTTGTGTTTGCGTCGGTGGCGGTGGCCCGCGTCAAGCTCAACCTCGGCGAGGTGGAAAACGCCCGCAAGGACCTCGACAACTGCGAGCGGATACTGGACTCGTTCGACTCGGTCGAGACCATAGTACACGCCGCCTTCTACGATGCGAACGCCGTGTACTACCAGGTGAGTCTCCACCCACTCCGCTCTTGTGGTTATACCCCGTGGTGCTTTCAAAATTGCCAGTCCAGTGCATATGCCGGCAGCTCTAACACCCCACTTCTCTGTTTCCCCTCCCGCAGCGCAAGAACGACTTCGCCGCCTACTACCGCAACGCCCTCCTCTACCTGGCCTGCATCGACCTGGCCACGCTCTCGCCGGCCGAGCGCCACCGCCGCGCCTACCACCTCAGCCTCGCCGCGCTGGTGTCGACCAGCATCTACAACTTCGGCGAGCTGCTGCTGCACCCGATCCTCAACGCGCTCGCCGAGAGCAAGGAGCACGCGTGGCTGCGCGAGCTGCTGTTCGCGTACAACCGCGGCGACCTCGCGGCGTACGAGCGCCTCGCCGACAAGATCGCCACCAACGACCTGCTCGACGAGTACGCCACGCAGCTGCGCCAGAAGATCTACCTGTCGGCGCTCACCGAGGCGGTGTTCCGCCGCCCGCCGCACGACCGCGCCATGAGCTTCCGCGACATCGCGCTGGAGACCAAGGTGCGCCCCGCCGAGATCGAGCACCTCATCATGAAGGCCCTCAGCCTCGGCCTGCTGCGCGGCACCATCGACCAGGTCGAGGAGGTCGCGCACATCACGTGGGTGCAGCCCAAGGTGCTCGACCCCGCGCAGATCGAGGGCATGCGGCTGCGGCTGCTGGAGTGGGACTCGAACGTGAATGATCTGGGCAACTGGATCGAGAAGACGGGAAAGGATGTGTGGGCTGTTTAGGGGGGTTCGGCCGGAGAGCCTTTGATAGTGTAAACAACCAAAGAACATGATCCAAAAAAGCTAGAAATCAACAGAACATATTTCACCTGAACGAACGGTCATCCGTGTCCCGCTGAAACCGTACAAGAAATGTGTGTATGTATAAAAGAAGATTTTCCCTATCCATATATATCCCACGCCCAAAAAAAGAAAACACGAAACGAAAACGAAGAAGCAGGAAGCAGAAAACGAAGAAGAAATGAACCCCCCCCCAAAATATGCAAAGGCAAGACCCAACCAATCCTCAAGATCTCACCGCAAGTCACACAAAACAACAACCATGCCAATGACCCACGCGGGCCACCACACACACCACACCGCGACGGACGTGTACACGCCCCACACATCCCACCCAAACGCGGCGAGCCGCAGAGCCTCGCCCACGGGGACACCCCACAGCCAGGCCGCGGTGTACAGCACGGTGGTGGGCGCCAGCAGGCTCAGCGCGGCGGCGCCAAGCCCGGCGCGCAGCGCGCTGGCCGACGGCCGGGTGAACGACAGCGGCGAGGCCAGCAGGCCGAGCAGGAAGGCCAGCGAGAAGTTCAGCGTGGCGAGCGCTGACAGCGACATGCCGAGCAGGAGCAGCGAGAGGCCCTTGGTGAGCTGGAAGGTCTGCGCCGGCGCGCCGGCCAGGGTGGAGGCGATGGCGAGCGGGAGCACCTGGCTTACGCCGGCGAAGGCGGCGAAGAGCGACGGCTGGATGCTGGCGGGGATGTGGTTGAAGATGTACAGCGGCACCAGGCCGGCCGCGTGCACGGTGACCACGAGGACGAGCGGGAGGAAGAGGTGGCGTTCGACGGATTTGGGCACGGCGCGTTCCCCCGCCTTGGAGGTCGCGTCCGGCTTCTCGCCGGTCTTCTCCGACACCGCGTTCTCGGTGTTCTCAGACGCCTTCTCCGGCTTGTCGGCGGCCGCCACCGGCTCGCCCTCGTCGGCCGCCGACCCGCTGCGCACCCACAGCGAGATGGCCATGATGGTGAAGTTGGCCGCCAAGATCATCGCACTCGGCAGGTACGTGCCGATGCTCACAAACCGGTCGCGGTGCATGAGCAGGTAGAAGAAGAAGCTCTGGTGCAGGTGCTCGAGCAGGTTGTTCAAGCTGCGCACGGCGGCCTCGAGCAGCCGGCCCATCGACATCTCGTCGTGCCAGCCCTCGCCGCCGCCGTACGGCTGCAGCGTGACGGCGTCGACGTGGTACGGGATGAAGGCGCTGTGCGGGCCGGTGGCCTGGCCGAGGCCCTGGTTGAGCATGCCGCGCAGCATGGTGCGCAGCCGGTCGCCGTAGCTGTCGGAGTGGTCCCACATCTCCTGCAGCGTGCACTGGAAGCCCATCTGGCCGCTGGCAATGTTCGCGATCGCGTTGATCAGGTCCAGGTTCGGCAGCTGGCCGTTGTTGCCGTCGTACATGATGTGCACCGCCTTGAAGCGCGTGTTGTCGCTGGCGTAGTCGAGCGCGATCGCCCCCTGCAGCGCGCCGGACTTGCGCGGCAGCGAGTCGACGTGGGCGGCGTCGTGGGCGTCGTGGTAGGCGTCGACCCAGGCTTGCGTGCCCATCAGGCTGTCGGGCGGGAACACGAAGATGATGTCCTTGGACCAGAGAGACCATCCTGCGGGGGGTTAGCTGCTGTCACTGCTCTGGAAGCATCGTCACCGATCTGCGTGTCCACCTTACTCTTGAAGTACCGCGCCAGCGTCAGCGCCAGCGGGAGGCCCTGCTTGTTGAGTTCGTTGTGCACGTTCCGCCACGCGGCAATCAGCACAATGGCTTCGGTGGCGTCGCCGCGCGGAGCCTGGATGATGCCGTACAGGTTCTGGCCGCGGAACACGCGGCCGCTCGATCGGTAGGTGTAGTTCTGGCGCGCGGTCTTCAGGCCGATGCCCTTGAGGATGTCTTCGAGGCCGTCGTTGACGCTGTGGGGAGGGGTGTTAGTTGGTGTAGCCGGGTCCGGGGGGGG